>CAJHZI010000441.1:0-210000 GCA_905160935.1 Enchytraeus crypticus | reverse complement strand
CTCTACCACGAGCTAGTGGCTCGTCAGGCTATGCCACGTCTCTACCACGAGCCAATGACTCGTCAGGCTATGCCACGGCTCTACCACGAGCCGATGACTCGTCAGGCTATGCCCCGGCTTTACCACGAGCCAATGACTCGTCAGACTATGCCACGTCTCTGCCACGAGCTAGTGGCTCGACAGGCTATGCCACGTCTCTGCCACGAGCCAGTGACTCTTGTGACAACTCGAGTGGCTGCCCATCTTTTCTCTTGCTGAATGATTTTCTTTCCATAAATCGTCATTCAAATGGTTTGATCGATACCACGCCTGTCATACAACCCGAGGGCCTTGAGTTCCCTACTCAGCGTAGGACTGTTATAGATACCAGCTTCTCAGGCTACACTCCTGCTGCCCTAGCAGAATGAGATGATCTATAGGTTGGTCGAATCGATAGAGCTTTTGTATTGCAAGTGGAGGGCTTGGGATCGTGTCCAGGTGAATCGTAATGTACGTGAACTTTGACTGTTGTTGGAATACGGTAAATGATAAACTCTTTAAGCAATGTGCCATTAAGTATTGTATTATTTGTTTCAGTATTATTGTTGCGTTTCTTGTTTAATTATTGCCAGCGTTCTGTTAATTAGATTAGATATTTCAAGGATTGGTTTCTCTCCACTTTAGCACACGATTGGCAAATTTTTCTAACATATTTTAACGAGATATCACTTGTTATATATATATATATATATATATATATATATATATATATATATATATATATATATATATATATATATATATATCTTGTGATTTATTTATATCACTTATGAAGATCATCACTGCTGCATCACTGATAGTCAACATTGAATCGAGTTACGTATGTGTGGTAAAGTGGATCGAATTGACCGCGTTGTGTACGGGTTCCTGAAGAATAAACTAACCATGGTCTGTGTCGTAAAAGGCGACAAAGCACTAAGATCAAAACCAACGTAAGAAAGGGCATTTGGTTGGTGAGCGTCTAGGCTCCAGAAATTGCTGCAAAATTTGCTAAATCCGACCCTAGTCAAACTGGGATTGAAGAGAATATGATGATGCTAAAGTGGATCGAATTATGTTATTAAATTAGACTGGTAGTTTTTGATATGCTACGAATCGCTCTCTACAGTATTACTCATTTTTAGATATTTGCATTACACTATACTTTAGCAATATGATATTTTATGCAGAGAGGTGCGTGGCATTAAACCGAACATCTCTGTTGAACATATAAATGTACAGTACATGTATATTGCATTTGTAATACTGTTGCACTATAGAATGTCTTAATAGCGTAGGGGTAACGTCATGAAGTTTTAAACGACAGATCTTGAGGTAAATTTAACCATCGTGTGTTCGAATCCCGGCCGCGCTGAACTGAGAATAAAATCTCGGACATTCATTGGACAGGTTATACGGAAAATGGTCTAAATTGCCTAACGATTTAAACATGTGGTATTAAAAGTGATAGACATCAGCACAGTTGATCATGTCACTATAATGCGTGTTTACTTTATTACGATGCTCGTGCAGTTAAATGCTTATTTGTGATAATGTGTGCAATATTTTGCAACGGTTAGCGTGTTGAGTCTCGTTTATCACAAGTCTTTTGTTTTAAGCAGATTAATGGATAATTTTATATCATATCTGTAAAAGGTTTTCATCTCACTCTATTGTTGGTGGTATTGCGCAGTGTTACAATGATCTGGCTGTCAGAAAAAAGATTCTATGATCCTGAAATACTTAAATATTTCTGAAGATGCTTAACTACTACTGACATTCACTGTTCATTCGGCGCTACTGTGACATTTAGCATAGAGCGGCGCTTTATATATATATATATATATATATATATATATATATATATATATATATATATATATATATATATTATTAGTACTATTATTATTCTTTTGTAACTATTTAGTAATCAACATAGTACTATGAAGATTTAAGGTCATGTTCCTAACCTGTGGCGTAAGTCAGGGACGTAAAATTGCTTTTTTGTATATGCGTAGTAAATAATATTTTATTTAATCAGAAAGAAATCATAACTTTTAACCGCACGTCTAACACTAGCATCATTATCATCATCTTCCCTTAAATCCCAGCTTAGCTAAGGTCCAGATACACCGCATTATGCTAATATTCATATAATTGTATCTTGCTTTTTATATCTTATGGTCTGTTTAGTTATATTTATTTATATTGAATAATTTATACATGACTAAGGGAAACTAAATACAGTGTGGGTCATAAATATCGACAGTATGTTGATTGCTTATAAAAACGAACTATATTTAATTAATTAAATTTGATAATTAATTTATTATAATTGTATAAAATAAATTAAACTAGAGAGTAGTCGGTTCTATATGAACAATTAAATATTCCTGTAGAAATCTGTTTATTAGGTTTAAACAGAATTGTCGAAAATTTAATGATTTGAGCAAATATTCTAAAATATTGACATTTGAGGGGTCAAATGTGCTGGTGAGATTAGGTACATTGCTCGATGCTTAATCGTATCGTTATTCATTTACAAAATTAAATCAGATTCAACTAGATAGAGGCCCACATTTTTTTACTTCTTTACTGCGTTAAGGAAGAAGCTCTAAAGTTTTGAAACATTTTGAAGATTTTTTTGATGTGTAATGCTCAGTTTCTTTACAAATTGATTAAAAGTCGCAAAAACATAAGCATTTAAAATAATAGTAGACTTCCCTCCCCCCCCCCCCCCACTGGGTGGTTATGCATCATTTGATGTCTGGTTTAATTTTCACCAATCAGTTAAATCAAGCAAGATTTGTGAGAAAACACTATTTTGATCTTTACTGTTATTAAGATCTATCACTATTACTATTATTATTATTTTCTATTACTATTATTATTATGATCTATTACTATTTTTACTATTACTATTATGTTCTATTACTACTAAGATCTGCTCATTACTTGTGCAGTCACCGCTTTTCTAGTCCTGATAGAATATTATACGTTGAGTCTGTAATTTTTCGTAATTTCTGTCATTTCTGTAATGTGTTTATCTGAGAGACAGAAGATCGGAGGTTCGAATCCCAGCAGGATAATATCTGATATTATCCCTTGCGAAACAGACGTTAAATACTGATTTTATTTTTTTCTTCATTTGTAAAGTTGAACGGTTATAGACATATAGGTCTCCCTTTCTTGTAGAAGATCTGCTGTAAATCTAGTGGACTGAGATTTGAGAATGTGTTGTGTATGTCTAGATCATAGTAACTCTGCGCTCATTCAGGACTTACTCATTTGGAACGTTCTGCTTTAATAAGTGTTAATTTGTATTTCGTTACTGTTAAAGTTTTTTTTCTCTATTGTTGTATAATATGATATAAATGTTTGTATATATATATATATATATATATATATATAGGTCTATATATATATATAAGATATATACCTATATATATATATATATATATACACTGTATATATATATATATATATATAAGATAATATATATGTATATGTATAGAATATATATATAAATATATATATATATATGCATGTATAAATAAAACCGTGCTATCAGTTGCAAGTGTTCTTTGTTTCTTCGTACACGTGAATATTGAATTTTTTTGTATATCATCTTAGTTTCTTTTAATCATAACTTCTGTTCTTCATTGTTTAGCCTGGACGTCGTGCGATAATGAAGAGGTCATTTTAAAGTTCCGCGTTTTGTTGGATAGTATTGCGCTGGAGTTATTAGTAGTATGGTTCTAGTGTTGTGTCCGGGCCACCAAGGCCCAATCCGTCAACTGTACGAGTCGTAAAATGCGACCAAGCTAGAACTGAGGAATGCAATAGGAAGCCAGCTCAAAAACTATACTGTAATTTCTGACACTCAAGAACTCAAGGCTTCAGTAAGTTTTTAAATGACTTAGCTGTTGCTATGACTTGTTGGTCATAGGAGTACTAGCTAAGAGTAAAAGAAGACTTTGAAGAAGTCACTCTATAGAGTATTAGAGAGAGAGAGAGAGAGACAGACAGAGACAGAGGGACAGAGACAATGAGTACTAGCTAAGAGTAAAAGAAGACTTTGAAGAAGTCACTCTATAGAGTATTAGAGAGAGAGAGAGAGAGACAGACAGAGACAGAGGGACAGAGACAATGAGAGAGAGAGAGAAGAGAGAGTTTCACTCTAGTTGTTAAAAGCATTTTATTTGGCTTATTTGCGGTCTATTGCGTATCACTGTACCTACTCAATTGTCGTTATTACGCTATTCCATATTATTGCAAATACTCAATTGTCCTACACAGCTAAGCTTCAGTTGTCAATGATATTGCATAGTAGTGTACTTAGTAGTTGTCTTTTTCTATTCTATAGTATTGTAGGCCTACTTGCTCAGTTGTCATACTCTATTAGAATGTATTGTACATATTAAGTTGTTCTATGATAGTATTGTAGTATTCAGTCCTATGCGGTTTGTATTGTCGAAGGAGTAAAAGAATATTGACGAAGTATTCCCGCTGATGAATTAGATTTGTTATACATTATTTTCCACACATGATGGAATTAAATACCTTTGCATGTTGCCGTACAGTGTACAGTATAAATCCTGCTAAGATTTCAATGCATTTGAAACATAGTCCAACTTCTGCACTTGCTGATCTAATTTTTCGATCGTATAGTTGATCTAATTTTTCTTATCTTACCATCATCATCATCATAATCCTCCCTTGAATCCCAGTTCAACCAGGGTCGGGATACAAATGGACAGTCTCAAATCCTCACTATCCTACACCACACAACCAACCATACCCTATTTGAGACTTTTCCATTCGTTTACATTTTTGTAGCAATTTCTGGAGCCTAGGCGCTCACCAACCGGATGCCCTTTCTGACGTTGGTATGGATCTTAGTGCTTTAGTCGCCTTCTGATATACGTGCAGTCACCGGTTGGTAAATTCTTCAAACAACCCGGACACAACTTTTCTTATCTTATCAAATGACGATAAAGATTATTTTATTAGAATTATACTATAACAATTACACTACATTATTATATTATAATTACACTAGATTTTTATATTAGAATATACCAGATTATTATATTATAATTACACTAGATTTTTATATTAGAATATACCAGATTATTATATTATAATTATACCACATTATTATATGCGAATTTAACTAGATAATTATATTAATGTGGAGATTTAAGTATAGCCCGCAAAATTATGCAGTATATGCGGACGAAAATTTAAATAGAGGTGCATTTCTCCTTTTTATTTTTGTATTTCTGCTTTCTATTGCTCACTGTACGCTTATTGTTTAATGGTAAGAGCTGTAAATTTAAATGCGGCATTCGATTAGTGAGCGCCTACGCTCCAGAAATTTCTACAAAGTTGTATAATCCCGAACCTAGTTAAACTGGGATTCAAAGGATGATAATGATTATGACGATGATGATGACGATGACGATGATGATGATGACGATGGATGGCGATTATGATGATAATGATGATGATGATGACGACGACGACGACGAATGACGATGACGATGACGATGATGACGATGAGGATGACTATGATGATAAACAGCAGCTGTAAATATGGCTCGTTACTTGTTAGCTAAAACAGATCTAATTTCGTAGACTACCCTGTGAGCAATTCATTTCTGAACGACAGAAATTTGAACCCAGGTCTCTCGAATCTGAGTCACGTACTCTTTATACATCTCTACACGTGTTACATCGTTAAGCTAAGGCTTGATACAATACGTATGTCTTGTTTAATCATAGTGATAATCTTCCGGTGAAGGTGCCTATCTGTTCTCATTTTTTATTTTTTGTCTCGTTTTATACCGAAGTGTGATTATTCTAAGGCATTTACATAAACTCATAAAATGAATTTCAGTGCGCCATTCTGTACTAGTCTACATTATCTGCATTTTTCTGTACTCCTGGTAAAGCTAAAGTTAAGGTTAACGTCAGTTTCCTCACACGAAAGCGATGTCAGTGACGGGCGAGCCCAGGTTTTGAACCTCGCACATACTGATCCGCGGTCGAGTATCTTACCGACTTCGCCACTGGTTTCAGCCAGTGGCGAAGTCGGTAAGATTCCTCTACATAATTCTGCACAATTCAGCACTAGCTGGTATTGTGTTTATGGTATTATAATATCACAAGATGCAGCTATATAATAGTTTTATATTTTGTAATCTACTCGTATATTGTTTGTGGTACGGTAGTGCCTTGAGATATTCTTATTATTACTTTAGTCTACTCGCATTACTTATACTACTCGCATTACTTATACTACTCGCTTTACTTATACTACTCGCATTACTTATACTACTTGCATTGCTTAGATTACTCGCATTGCTTAGATTACGATGAGGAATACTCTATTTGTGTAGCGACTTCTCTAAAGCGTTCGTATAGTTTATGTATCATTATTGAACTAGACTGCTTAAAACTGGCTGTAAGAATTTAAAATACTATGGTGAATGAATAATAAAATTAATTGATTAATTAATTATTTAATTAATATGCAAAATTATTTATATATTTAGATACTTAAGATATTTGTGATGTATGCTGTCTTATTGAAGCTGTTGCGTTGCTCTATCAAACCTCCGATACTTTGTAAAGCTTCCTTTATTATGTGACAATAAACAATTACTAAATGGAGAAGAATCTGAAAAAGAGATAATTTGTCAATTGCGTCCTATTTAAACTGCGTCGTATTATATACACGCATAATACAAAAACAGAAGCTAAAACACAATTAAAGTGCTTCCGTCATTCGTGACGATATCGATATGAAGCTAAAGTCAAGACGACGAGCAATAGTGCAAGATTTATTACTGGTGCAAATCCAAACTCTGGAAACCAGTCCAAGTTTTGCTGTAAAATATATGAAATTCAAAATGCAAGATATAATATTGGATGATCATTTAGTTATTATCTGCTCTACAACATTAACAGGCTAAAGAAGTGTTGCTGACCTATGATTTCACATGCAGGAGAAGCTGAACTGCTAATATAGATAAGTTTAAACAAACAAACGAAGATATATACGAGGTTTTTGTTTGCCTAAAAATCTTTCATGACATCTCTAATAATGGCGATTTATATCCATGACAGCATCACGCACGACAAACAAACATTATTGAACAATTTAGAGTCCATCTCGAGATCCACAAATGATATATGTATGTGTCATAATCGTCGTAGATTTTTCTAATTTTTAAGCGCTCGCATTCCTTATACTATCATGAACCTCTTGATGTCAAGAAACTTCAAAATTGATCAACCAATGACTGCACCGATTTATGAGAGGTTAAAAAGTAAATCAATCGCTTCGGACGAACTAAAAACCACCTAACAATTAATTAATTAATTATAACACATCATCGAGTACAGTTTAATGATCATCTATGTTTATGTAGTTGTCATGCCTACACTTTTGGGCTCTATGATTAGTTCCGCAGGCAGTTGATAAACCAGTATCAATGTAGAAATAATATTCACTATTATTGTGTTAAAGTAATATTTACTTCTTGTGAAAGCTGGTAAAACTAAGGTTAGCGTCAGTTTCCTCACTCGAAAGCGATGTCAGTGACGGGCGAGCCCAGGATTTGAATCCGCACCTAGTGATCCGCGGTCGAGTGTCTTACCGACTTCGCCACTGGCCCCAGTGGCGTTGTGACTTTGTGAATAATCGAGACTTCACTGTCTGCCCGATCTGTCTGGGAATCGAACCCACGAGAGTTCATTCTCCTCTAGAACGGGCAACTGTAATTTCTTGCCTTTACCAGTCGCTCTACATACGGAGCTATGAGGACATGCAATTGAAAATATGTTATTTACTGAAACGACCATCGCATGTCCTGACATCATCCTTGACACCCCTGACATCATCCTTGGATGAGGAAACGGACATTAAACCTTTATTATTATTATTATTATTATTATTATTATCATTATGCCTGGTAATCCGATCTAATACAAAAGCTGGTTCTCTCAAAATCTTCGTCCCACACAGGGCCGTAGTTGACGTTGCTATGACGCTTGTGTTGTTCTCAGACAAGTTGTAGAATGCCAGTGTTGATAGAAAGATGTGTGGGACACAGTGTACCTAGCAATAGCAATTACAGTAGAGAATTTCTCATACCCTATTAACCCGATGCACCTAGAGTTCACTCACAGGCAGTTCATGTATATAAACCGGTCTTCTATTGTTATTATTATTCCCACATTAGTATTGGTAGAACTCAGACGATAGTCTACGTTGTGCTGACTTAGCTGTTAAAAGTATTCAAGTCAGTTAAAATAATTTCTCAATAAAAATGGTAGGTCATAATTATTCTGTCATTTCTATCTCAGGTTGAATAGAGGGCCTATTGTATAAGGCAGTCTTTAAAAGCAGAAAGGTAAAATCTGGTAAAGCTGATGTTAACGTCAGTTTCCTCACTCGAAAGCGACGTCAGTGACAGGCGAGGCCAGGATTTAAACCCACATTTACTGATCCGCGGTCGAATATCTGAACGACATCGCCACTGGCTCCAGCCGAAAAACGACTTCTCCAGATGCGAGAAGTTGTTTGACGTGCTCTTCCTGCCAGTTCCTGGTGCAATGATAATATCAATGTTGTCATGGACGACAGTAGCTCTCTAATTGTTGTTATGTTATGTTATCACGAACGTATCCAAGCAGTAGACTGGGTAGCATTAGGCCTGCGACTGAACAGTAGAGACCTTTAACTGTTAGCCTAATTAAAGTCTTAGTCTCAATTTAAGTTTAAAAGTAATCTCTCTGTAACTTATGATTAAGTCTTACAATATAAGCCTAATGTTGTATTTCCAGAATGTCTTAATTAGATGTTTCATTAATTACTTAATCACGCACTCTTTCTAGTGTTTTGCCAAGTGGCAGGTCCATGGTACGTATTCATATTCTCGAGCGTGCTTTCACGCTCCATATAGAGCACTCCATAGATCATAATGTTAATCTCTTCACAAAAGGCAATGCCCTACCCATATCTCCATTTATGTAGCCGATAGATTGGGAAATATGGCTTTTGGGGTGGTTTAATTAGAAACTTCAGTAGACATTCCATGAGGCGAAGCGTCAAGAGATGGAAAGAAATAGAACGAATATCCGATTCAGAAAATTGTGGCAGCACAATAAGCAGCCAGTAATTGTTTATTCTTTAAAATTTCTAAATAAGAACACTGACTAATTGAAATCTATTTTTATTTCAGCGTGAATGTATCTCGATCCACATAGGGCAGGCAGGCGTTCAGATGGGCAACGCCTGCTGGGAGCTCTACTGCCTCGAGCACGGCATTCAGCCTGACGGTCAGATGCCCAGCGACAAGACGATAGGGGGCGGCGACGACTCTTTCAACACCTTCTTCAGCGAGACTGGGGCCGGCAAGCACGTGCCAAGGGCCGTCTTCGTCGATCTTGAACCCACCGTCGTCGGTATGTTACGATGATGTTTCTTAACTAATAATAATATCGATAATAACAACAATTAGAGTGCTACAGTCATCAATGACAACATCGAGCACTATTGAGACAAAATCAAGCCGGCGATCAAAAAGAAGGTCCGAAAACGGTGCAAATTCCAAAATACAGAAAATCAGTCCAAAGTAAAGGGAATTAAAGAGGTTTAGATAAGTAACTGAATAATTATTAACTAAATAACTGTCAGTGATAGGCCTGATATTAATTAGGCCTAAAATGTATGTTTAATGTTTATTGGAGTGTATCACGCAAACGCACCTCTATATTATACAACAGTTATTGTAAAACAAAAATATATCATAGAATACACGCAATAATAATTATAAGCAGCAAAATCCAACCGTCGTTTTCATCAAAGAGCCGACCGTCTGTTGGTGACAATAATGTTTCTTAACTGAATAACTGTCATTGATGGTCCTGATATTGGTTAGGCTTGTTTTGACGTAGTAAACTTTCAGTATTTAACTGCCTTGGAGTAGTTAACTAGTGTTCTGCCAAATGTTAGGTCCACGGTTGGTACATATAGCATACACGCATCTTCATACTGAGTTTACATTACATTCATTTCACATTGCGTCTGCTTTTACACGCAAGAGCACTTTATAGATCAACAAATTAATCAGTTCAAAAACGACAAAGGCCATATAGCCTTATGGCCAAAGATATAGAATGTAGTAATTCTTTATTCTATGCTTATGTATGTGGCCTACTGTACAATGAGTAAAGAAGTAATATTAGTATTCATATCATCATCATCATCATTATCATCTTCCCTTAAATCCCAGTCCAACCAGGGTCGGGATACGACTTGATATTATCCATTCGTTTACGTTTTGTGGCAATTACTGGAGCCTAGGTGCTTACCAACCGAATGCCCTTTCTGACGTTGGTATGGATCTTAGTGCGTTAGTCGCCTTCTACGACACGTGCAGTCACCAGTTTGTCAAATTCTTCAAACGACCCGGACACAACACGGGGAATTATTCATATCATCATGGATGTTTATTTTAACAGATGAGGTACGTACCGGGACCTACCGCCAGCTCTTTCACCCGGAGCAGCTGATCACCGGCAAGGAGGACGCCGCCAACAACTACGCCAGAGGTCACTACACCATCGGTCGAGAGATCGTTGATCTCGTGCTTGACCGCATACGTAAGCTGGCTGACCAGTGCACCGGACTGCAGGGATTCCTCATCTTCCACAGCTTCGGAGGCGGCACTGGATCTGGATTCACTTCCCTGCTCATGGAACGCCTGAGCGTCGACTACGGCAAGAAGTCCAAACTGGAGTTTGCCATCTATCCCGCTCCGCAGATTTCCACGGCAGTGGTGGAGCCGTATAATTCTATCCTGACCACCCACACGACCCTCGAGCACTCGGACTGCTGCTTCATGGTCGACAACGAGGCTATATACGACATCTGTAGACGAAACCTTGACATCGAACGCCCCACCTACACCAACCTCAATCGTCTCATCGGTCAGATCGTCAGCTCAATCACTGCCTCTCTCCGATTTGATGGAGCTCTGAACGTCGACCTGGCGGAGTTCCAGACCAATCTGGTTCCCTACCCGCGTATCCACTTCCCTCTGGCCACCTACGCTCCGGTCATCTCAGCCGAGAAGGCTTACCACGAACAGCTGACTGTTGGAGAGGTCACGAATGCGTGCTTTGAACCGGCCAATCAGATGGTGAAGTGTGACCCACGTCACGGTAAATACATGGCCTGCTGTCTGCTGTACAGAGGTGATGTCGTTCCCAAGGATGTAAACGCTGCCATCGCAACCATCAAAACCAAGCGAACCATCCAGTTTGTGGACTGGTGTCCCACAGGGTTCAAGGTCGGGATCAACTATCAGCCACCCACTGTGGTGCCCGGTGGTGACCTCGCTAAGGTTCAGAGAGCTGTGTGCATGCTGAGCAACACCACGGCCATCGCCGAGGCCTGGGCTCGTCTTGATCACAAGTTTGACCTGATGTACGCCAAGAGAGCCTTCGTGCACTGGTACGTGGGGGAAGGCATGGAGGAGGGGGAGTTCTCAGAGGCTAGGGAAGATCTGGCGGCCCTGGAGAAAGATTACGAGGAGGTGGGAGTGGATTCTGTCGAGGGAGAGGGTGAAGACGAGGGGGATGAATATTAGAGGGGTGAGCTTGACGCTCCAGATGTCATCGTTAGAGAGAAGAAACGAACGTTAAAGTTCATTAAGAGATGATTTGTTAACCATTATTAACTTTTAGTAATTGAACTCTGCTTAATGATAAATTTTAAACTAATAATTAATGATTAAGATATATATATAGCCTAAATATACCCTTATACGCAAGTTTCTAATTTGTCAAAAAATCAAACGTTATTGTTTTCAAATAAATTTCTTGTTTGAATTGAGACATCATGTATTCCGTTCTTTTCATCAAAGAATGTTAAATAAAATGTTAATTAAATATACAGTTATATTATGTTATCTAAGTAGGTCAGGTTTAACCTACATGGTTAGCACAGCATGCCACTAAAACGTAAAAATAAAATAAAATAATAAATATAATATGCAACAAGTATACATACATAATATACCGTAAATATTATATAAATATATTATAAACATAATGTTGACATAAAATAAACATTTATTAGACTAGTTAAAGAATATATATATAGGCCTATATTATATACTGCGTATCCCGACCCTGGTTAAACTGGGACTCTAGACAAGATGATGAAAATGACTAGTAAATAATAATCGATTCAGGAGCAAGCATCTCTGGAGAAAAACATCTCTGGGCAAACATCTATTAAGACTAAAGACTCGCGAATAAGCATTATACGATTGCTAAATGAATGTGTTATATTTCTGCCGGTCATTTTCATATCTTTGGTCGTTCTAAGCATGGGATAATGAAAAAATGTAAAAATGTTGTAAAGCTGATGTTAGCGTCAGCCAACTCTAGAAAGCGATATCAGTGAGAGCCTAGAAATAATAATAATAATAATAATAATAATAATAATAATAATAATAATAATGAGCCCACCAGGATCTTCTGGCTCCCTGCCCCCACCGCACTCCTCGACCCACATACCTCTGCTAGGCGCAGGGCCTCAGCTCTCAAGCCTGGCCACTGCGAGGGGTGACTCCGCAGTGAGGCGATCCACATGGATGTTCATGGGTCGCTTGCCGCAGAACCCGATCGGCTCACCGGCTGGGTTGACCCCTCACGTTCATCTGCGTCCAGTCACCGCCACCTCTCAGCCGACGCAGGATGGCTTAGTTCAACCCACGGTTGACCTGCTCTCACCGTTCCAAGTTAACCGTCCGTCCAGTCTAAAGATCAACGCTCTGATACAGCCTCTCTATAGAGCTCAGTCTGCTCCCACGAGATCTGATCAGCAGCAGTTTGGTCCGCCACTGCTACATCAACAGCAGCCTGGTGCTGCGGGAATGAGTACAGGGCAGTGGGTGCGCCTAGCCTGTCCGGCTCACAGCGGCAGTGAGTACCACCCCCTCACCCTAACCTCGGCGCCCCACGAGAACCACCTCAGCATACATGTCAGGGCCGTGGGTCCCTGGACGAAAAATATTCGAAAGCTTTACGACCCCCGTCAGCTGGTCAAGAAATCCCTGCTCAAGGTGTATCTGGACGGTCCCTATGGATTAGGACATCAGGACTGGAGTAAATACGAGGTGTCCATATTGATTGATGGAGGCATTGGAGTCATTCCATTCGCTTCTATCCTCAAGGATATTGCTCACAGGTCGGAGAGAGGCAATCGGGACATGATGTGTAAAAAGGTCTACGTCATCTGGGTGACTCGCACCCAGCGCCACTTCGAGTGGATGACAGACATCATCAGAGAGGTGAAGCAGAAAGATCATTCCAACATTGTGGTGGTTAACACCTTCATCACACAGTTCAAGGGAAAGTTTGACTTCCGCATCACCATGCTGTACATATGTGAGCGCCACTTCCAGAAGATTTCAGACAGGAGTCTGTTCACTGGTTTGAGGTCCACCACTCACTTTGGGCGACCTGATTTCCCGGAAGTCCTGAAAGTCGTCATGAAGGAGCATCCATCGACTAATATATTTGGGGTGTTCAGCTGTAGACCACCTCTCCTCACTCGCAGCGTTGAGCAGGTTGGTCCAGGGACAACGCCTACACCAGCGATGTGCTCTTCGTTCATCATCACGAAAACTTTTAATCATGATTGATTGATTGAATTACAATTTAAACTTTTATTGGCGTCTTAATAATAATAATAATAATAAATAATAATAATAATAATTTTAGTAGTCATTTTAGGACTCGAGTAGCCGGGCGGCGATTCTGCACGTATTGCTCAAATCTATTTTATCAAACCTCGGTTTCTTTTCACTCAGTGTAAAAAATATAATAGTAATAACAATAATAATAATAGTAATAATAATAAGGTTTAACGTCCGTTTTCTCATCCAAGAATGATTTCAGGGGCGTCCCCGCAGCATAGAACACTACAGATCAATTTACCCACACTAATCTGTAAAGTAATGAGCTGAGGAGAAGTAATGTCCTAAACGAAAGCCTGTCCGGTGATCAAAAATGGTCAGGATAGATCGATTATATATATACCTCATGGTTGAGCAAATAATTGTGTTTAGCAACTCGACAACTATATATATTCATAAATTTATGTAAGTAATATGTATATTATATTTAGCTTTAGTTTTAACAACCTTAACTTTCCTCAATCTCTTTATTAATTATTCTCAATTTTATCATAAATTTTTTCACAGTTCTTTAATTCTCTACATGTAGGCCTACATGTATGTATTAGAATGTCTTAATAGCGTAGGGGTAACGTCATGAAGTTTTAAATGACAGATCCTGGAGTGATTTGAACCCTCGTGAGTTCGAATCCCGGTCGCGCTGATCTGAGAGTAAAATCTCGGACATTCACTGGACTGGTTATACGGAAAATGGTCTAAATTGCCTAGCGGTTTAAACATGTGGTATTAAAAAGTGATAGATATCAACATAGTTGATCATGTCACTATAATGCGTGTTTACTTTTTTATTGTCATTGGTAACACGGACGTGATCAAAATCAAACAAAGATAGGCCTCCTATTAATAAGTACATTTAAAAGCATTTAAATCTTTTGAAATATATAATATTTCCATAGACTTTATGATTGGCATATAAAACAACTCGCGCTACTAATAGATGTTTTATGTACTTCTAGAATGTTTGTGCAAGTTGCAGTTATTTCATATCACCTGAAATGTAAACATCCTGGATGATTTAATTTCAGTAATCTTACGTTAACTTAATTTAATTGTACTGGTTCAGGAAGTTAGTGACTTGTAGCTCCAGTTGCGGTCGGTAAGATACTCGACCGCGGATCAGTATGGGCGGGGTTCAAATCCTGGGCTCGCCCGTCACAGACATCGCTTTCGAGTGAGGAAAGTGACGTTAACCTTAGCTTAGCTTTACCAGTCCATGTAATCCATGTAGTAGAGTTACCAGTAATAAGTACTTTACTAATCGGTTCATGGTAATTATAGATTTTAACGGCTGAAATTAAAGTTTACGTTATGTTGAACGTTACAATGTTACCCTAACCTTAAACCATTGTAGCATTGTACAATTTCCAAATAACGAAATACTTCTATATAATTAAATGCTGATAAAGAATAAAAATTAAATTTATTTTGGTCGCTAAAACTCATAATTGCTCAGTTCATATATCCATGAAAAAATGATGTAGTTTTATCGCTTGGGTGTATTCATTTTCAGGGTTGATGAGTTGCAGAACAATAGTTTTAATTGCCTTAATAATCTTGAAAGTAATCATGTCATCAAAATCTGATCATTGTGATAACGATAAATGTAAGTCTGCCATTAGCTTCAGCGACCAGGAACTCAAGTCTAGGCTGTCCCCGATAGAATACCAGGTGACTCAGGAGAAAGCAACGGAGCCGTAAGTTATAACTTTATATATCTTTAATTCTTAAGCTGTCATTAAATTGAAATCTTGTCATCGATACTTTGTATTGATTGTATCCCGGAATAATAAATAAGTTATATTAGTAGGCTATTCTTCACTAGTAGCATGGAGGCATTATTATGTTCTTGCAAAATCTAATAATACATTTTTTATATTATATATAATTATATATATATATATATATATATTATATATATAATATATATATATATATATATTATATATATAATATATATATATCTAATATAATAATATATATATATATAATATATATATATATATATTATATATATAATATATATATATATATATAATATATATATATATATATATATACATGCCTACATATATATATGTAGAATATTATTTATATATATATATACATGTAGATATTATATATATACATGTATATGTATATAAGTAATAATTATAATATATTGTATTACATTGTAAAAAGTAAACACGCATTATAGTGAATAATCAACTGTGTTGATATCTATCACTTTTTAATACCACATGTTTTAACCGCTAGGCAATTTAGACCATTTTCCGTATAACCAGTCCAGTGAATGTTTGAGATTTTACTCTCAGATCAGCGCGATCGGGATTCGAACCCACGAGGGTTCAATTCACCTCAGGATCTGTCATTTAAAACTTCATGACGTTACCCCTACGCAATTAAGACATTCTATCTATCTATATATGTATTATGGTTACATTGTTTTTCAGAATCTTCACGAGAATGTTTTACATGCAGAAGGGCATTATTATACTTGCAATAATATTGTAATAATATTGTAATAATATTGTAATAATGCTTGTAATAACATTGGACTTGCTTATATTTGTATTGCATAGTAGCTGTAAGATGCTCATAATAAATACGGACTTATTAAACTATATTGTTTTTAATTCTATTGTACATCAGACCATTCACGGGTAAGTTCAACAAGCACAAGGAGAAGGGCCTGTACTTCTGTGTTGTCTGCAGCAAACCTCTCTTCTACTCGCAGCACAAGTTTGACTCGGGATGTGGGTGGCCAGCGTTCACTGAGGCACTGGTGGACGCTGCCGTCAATCTAACGCCTGATAATTCTCACGGTTAGTCCCAATTACTCTGCTGTAGAAGGGCGTTTCTGAGGATGGCAACGGGAAACAACCTCAAAAGCCATACTTTTCCCAAGCTATAGGCTACATGAGGTATTTATAAGGCATAGAGTTTGTGAAGGGATTAACTTGTTGATCTAAGGAGTGCTCTTATGGAGTGAGGAAGCAGACTTTGAGTATGAATATGTAGCTTGAATCTGCCACTCGACTGTGCACTGAAGAGAGAGAGAGAGAAGGGCGTTTATGATTATTCCCTATTGATTTACTACTCCTAGGTTCAATTTCCAGGTCTGAAGACTAAGAAAGAGTAACATCTAGGGTTATCTTAAACCAACCAAAATGAGCAAATGTCATAAGAGACGACGATGCTTAAACTGGGGAAAGTATAACTGGCCTCAGAAGATTTATTTTCTCTAGTTGAGGGTTATGGATTGGTAAAAGCTAAGCTTTTGTGATAAGTTCATCTTACTGGTGATCCGAGTGTTCTTATTTCTTACTAATGGTGAAAGCAAACTTTGAATAAGTTATAAAATAATAAATAAGTAATAAACTTTGAATATTATGTACCTCGTATGTGCTATTTACTACACAAGAGTGAGATAGTCTGCCTGATGAATATATCTCTAGTGAGCTAAAAGAGAGTTGATAAAGTCGTTATCCTGTAATAGAGTCATTAATCTCCAATTGAGCCGCTGTCACTGGATTAAATGTCATTATCATTTGAAAGTGAATGAATAGTTATTTGGAAATATATTTTCGAATTTCAGCTATATGTTGTTAAACTAAATTTTTAACTGCTACAATTCTCTGGTTTCTTTATTGGTTGTTAGATTTCAATGTATTGGTTATTTGTTTGACTGACTGTTACATTGATTGAATTTATTTAATTACTGTTTGACTGATTGACTGATGGATTGATTTATTGATTGATTGATTGATTGACTGATTAATTGTTTAATTGATTGATTGATAGGAATGGAGAGGACGGAAGTAACCTGTGCCCATTGTGGGGCTCACTTGGGTCATGTTTTCAACGATGGACCACCGCCAAAGAAAACCCGCTACTGCATCAACTCAGCTTCGCTTGGGTTTACGCCGGCAGACAAACTGTGAAACTAGAATATATTGCAAATCTTTGAAAGAAGAAAATACATCAATAGCGTGGCATGTTACAATGTTGTACTCGCCTGTTACAATGATAGGATATATTTACTGGATGGTGACGTTTACTTAGTATTTTATAAAATTGGACAAATAATCATTCTAAATTGAGTTAGTTGTGGAAAATTTACTTCGAGATTTGGCTCTAATAAAAATTTTGATGTGGAAGGTGCCTTTTCAGCTCATCTTTGTTGTACACATGCTTATCCTCCTCCTTCCCTTACCTTCTTTTGGATGCTGCTATGCTTTGTCTAAATAGCGGCTGTCATATTACTGAAATTTCTTAATTTTATTCTTCTCCTTTTCTAGCTTCAATCTTTGTTTAGTTCAAAACTGACCAAGACTCACGCTTTCCTTTAGCTTGATGTGCAATATATAGAAATAGATATGGCCTATAGACTCAATAATATATTTAAATGTTATCTGAAGAGTATTTATTCTTGTCATTTGTTTTCATATTAATTTGAACAATTTACGGATCAAACTACTTGAGATTTATGAAAATATTTACATAATGAAAATTTAAATTTATTTATTTATTTATTTTAATTAATTTTATGAAAATATTAATTTTTGATTTATGCTGATATCTACTCGTGATGAATGCTACTGAGTTTCTGTATGATTATATCGATATATTCTGTGCTTAGTTTCAAATGCCTGAAACGTGTTTATCTCTGTGACTGCCAATAGAATCCTATTCTACACTGATAACGGATAAATATATTAAATAAATAATCTGTTATTAAATATTATATTTCATTATTTTCTGTTATCCCCTGCTAAAATAATTATACATAATCCTTTTCTTACTACTGTATCTCTTTCGATATGTTAAATATATTTATCCTTATTGTGGATCTAAGTGCAATATGTGTAACACAATATTAATGTATTTCCAGCCACAATATGCAGCACAGTATCTGAACCACTTAGTATTTATAATCTTAATGATGGTATGTGCCATCTAACTTTTTGCACAAAAGAAAAATAAAAGCAGCTGATTTCTGAAATATTTGTAAATTTATTCTCTAGACATACACAATTTACACATTGACCGGTTGAAGAATGATTAGAAATTGTAAATGAAATAATGTAATTTAAACAAAATTATTTTACACATTTATTTTATTTTACGATTTCCTCTTTCATGAACGTCTATTGTTTTTATGCTATTCAGGTAAATCATCAATAGTGATCTATATATTTAACTTTTCCAATGATTTAAATTCTACAGTTGTGAAAAATAGCAGAAAGTGAAAGCTGCTATCAATTACGCATGGGCTGCCACAGTTAAAAGATCTATCCATACTCTCATGCACTCGCCCGTAGGCGCCATCAGCATATAATTACGCTGAGCTGTCTTCAGACAAAACGTACACTCCGCATTTGGACTTTTAACGGATCTCGAATGATCCGGAAACACGTCCAATACGGACGTAAATGGAATAGACTTTCTGGAGCGACTCTCCGAGCGATCCTTGAAGTACGTTAGGGTGGAATGCTGAAGATCGAAAACAAACCATCTCTTCTGCCAGGTTCGAAACCGACCACCGAGCTTAGAGAGAAATCCCCGGCACGCTGTGGTGGTCACGTGAACATGTGAGCGATAATTGAGAACATGACCCAGCAGTTCTACGTGATGTCGAAGGTCTTCCAGATATTCTTTGGAAGCTCGTAGGTGAGAAGATTGTGAGTCGTCCTGTTAAAGAGAAATAAGAACCTGGTTAATGTTAGGCCTAGTTTATAAGAGTGGCGTTGCCGGGGGGAGGGTGGCTGGGTTAGAGTCTCCCCCCCCGTGGGTTATGGTTAACTCCCCCCTCTCACTCTTTGATTCGTTTAGATGTAGAAAAAATTTGTACCATAGAAAATATGCGATTTCCAATTTGGTAGCTCCTTCCCAGGATATGTGAAATGTAACTTCTATTAATTGTGTTGTGATGTACCCCCGTTGTGTTCGGGCCACTGAAAAATGGACCAACCGAAAACTGCACGTGTCGTACGTAATAGACAAGCGAGCAAGATATAAGGAATGAAACGGGAATCTACCTCAGAAACCATAATTTTCCAAGCAGTCGTCTACTAGGTACTCTAACTTAATTACTCTAGACTCTAGAGAGACTAAGTTTTGTATCACGCTCCGAACTGTCTAGGCGTTCCTTCCAGCACGCCGCTCATGATCTGGAATTCTCTTCCTTCCACTCTGCGCACCCCCTCATCTTTTTCTGATCACCCTTTCCTTCTCTACGAATGGTTTCATAGGCAGTTGAAAGCTTTTCTCTTTATCTTTCCTATCCACCCAATGTTCATGACCTCAGACCAATAGGGCCTACATAATCCTACATTTTGCTAGTAGGCCTACCCTTCTTTGGACAGAACTGCCGAGCTTTGTTTCACACCGTTTATTGACCACCCACGTTCTGCTCATCGATTGTATTTGGTTCCCTAGTGCTCAATTTTGTCACGGACAACAGAATCACTGTAATTGTATTGGTGTTGTTGTTATGGAGCGTTAAAGCAGATCGATTGTTAGGAATATTTACCTTGGACCTGCTACTTAATTGACAGAACACTAGAGACAGAGACAGAGAGACTCCATTACAATGCTAACTAAGGGGAATACCACCCCACCCCTCCCCTAGTTCCAGGAGTTGCCTCCCCCTCCAGTGATCCATGGAGATATTAAAATAGAAGACGAAATTGACTAAAGAAAGATGACGATGTTAATAATAACTTAGATCTTCTTGTAGAGACCTACCTTACATACCATTCTTGCAGCTGGTTTTGTAGAGTTGAAAGCCGTAAGTAATTTCGAATGCTCATCTCGCAATCCTGCTATATCTGACACGACGCTGTAGGTTGATACAAAGCATTATAGATCTAAACATTTTTACTATACATACTGTATTTTTTTGTTGCTTTAGTTACACACATGACATACGGCATGTGCTACATGGTTTCCTTTCTTGGTTTCTGTTTTTGTAGTTTTCAGTATTTCCTCCATTCCTTTCCATGGTTATTAGTAATCGTTGCCTTTTGTTGGCGCATCAATTGCAGCCGGCGCGGATTTAAGAAAAACCTTCCAACACCCTCGGGATTTTTTTCTTTCAAAGTTGTCAACACTCGGTCTTTCAAGGTGGTCGCCCACAAAGTACTAACCGGCGCGATGGATCACTGATATCTCTTTCGAATAAAAAAAACTGACGTTTACAATAGTTTTTTAGTTATTTTATGTATAGTGTTGGGCATCATCTGACTTAAAATCACACAATCAAATCATGATCATGGTTTGATTTAAAAATCGAAATTTTTGTGAGTTTCAAACACAAGTCATCCTCAAAATCATTTCAAAATGAAATTTAGACCTTTCAGATTTTCATGTCATGAAACTTATGGTCAGAACCGATGTGGTTTTAAAGTCATTTTGCCTAGTTTTGGCAAGTTGTTTGACAGCTGATCAGTAGGTGCAAGGATCAAATCCAGAGCTCTCCTTGTCACAGACTTCCTCTCGAGCTGGTAACTGACGTTAAACTTGGCTTTAACTTTTCTTAGATTAATTTAATTTAATTTCATCAATCGAACGGTAATAATTTATACAGTAGTAACAAATATACTCAACCTGAGGCAGCTGTCATAGCTGTTTAGAGCGGATGAGGGAAGTTGAGAAGATTTCGTAGATACTCGGTTGGGGGTAAAGGCCCCTTGGAAAGTCTTCGCAGGTTGTAATCTGTTGGGTCCAACTGAAAAACTATTTGAGCGCTGATTTGATTCGTTATATCTAGAGTCTTCCATTACAGATCCAAGGGTTAAATTCTTTCGTGCTGTGTAGTCTGCAAGAACATATTTTCACAAACTGTTTAACCTATAAGAATTAACTTAATTGCAAGTAAAGTAAATACAAATTATAATGAAACGATCAACTATGTTGATATCTATCACTTTTAATACCACATGTTTAAACCGTTAGGCAATTTAGACCATTTTCTGTATAACGAGTCCAGTGAATTTTCGAGATTTTTACTCTCAGATCAGCGCGGCTGGGATTCGAACCCACGAGAATTCAATTCACCTCAGGGTCTGTCATATAGAACTTCATGACGTTACCCCTACGCTATTAAGACATTCGTAAAATAAGGAGAGTATGACTTCTCTAGTATAGCTTCCCTAGTATGGCTTCCCTAGTATGGCTTCGGAATATTAGAAAAGCTCAAAGTCTATTCTGTTAATCTTAGTGGATACTGTTAGAGGAGATTAGAATTCCGAAGGCACCATCAGCAGAGGACTAAACTGTGAGGCGCTTCTCTTATCCCGTGTTATTCCTCCCTAGAGAATTTAATTTTGCGAATTGAACGTCACAATAGCCTTATGGTTAAAAGCGTCAGCTAACGTCTTGAAGTTTAATGACAGATCCTGAGGTGAATTGAACTCTCGTGGGTTCGATTCCCGGCAGCGCTGATCTGAGAGTAAAATTTAGAACATTCACTGGATTTTTCACGGGAAATTGAATAAATTGCCTAACGGATAAACATTCGGTATTTTTTAAGAGTGATGGATCGTACATCTTGTAACAAATTCCCTCCTACTTTTATTCCGTCTTCAAAGTCTTCCATGGCTTCCTCCATCATTGCTTCAGCGTAAATGTTAAACAGCAGCGACGAAATGCTACAACCTTGTAAGCTGATTGTTCTGTAATCCGAACACTCCACAGCATTGGCTTTTTGGGAATTGGAATCATCATTGACTTGGTGAAGTCGTCTGGCCAAATACCTGTACTGTACACTTCCATACATACCTCCATTAACTTTTTGAGTTAATTCAATCTCCTTCCAACAATTTCAAGAATTCTGCTGGGATTTCATCTATTCCGGCTGCCTTCCCCTTCTTCATACTGTTAATTGCAGAATAAATTTCCTCCTTCATTAAATCGGGGCCCCTTTCATCGTCTTCAATGATATTCTCTTCTTCTATTTTAAAATCCTCTTGAACTGGTTTCCCAGCCTTATCATACAATAGAGTGATAGATATAAACCATAATTGATAATTTCAGTTTAATGAGTCAAGAGGTTTGTCAAGCAAGCAAAATATCGCCGGAAATATTTCCAATAATTTCAGACTGCGTGAGCATTCAGTCAGTGATGATAGTTTGCGATTCTTTTAATTGAATGAAAGTGTTTGCAGTATACTTTACACAATATATTTTTGTGAAGATATTGTTTAGCGCACTAGACTATTAAGCCTCTAGTGATCACCCGAAAGTATCGACTGATTGCTCTTTTCCAGCATGATTCATAAATTATGTGACTCACACAATCAAAGACAGTAGAAGTGCATCTGCAGTAGTTTCCCGTTGTCTTCATCTATTCATAGTCTCACGGAAAAGAGGCACGCGAAAATTGTTTTCAATGTTATTTTAAACCAAAGGGCTAAAGCCAAATTTAACGTCAGTTTCTTGCTCGATTGTATGTTTTAACTTCAGGGTCATGTTCGACAGTATATCAGTAGTATATGCAGTTAGCTCTGGAGTTGTACCCTGCACCTACTGATCCGCAGTCTAGAAACATACCAACAAGGCACCGGTTCAGTCCATCATAACATTTTAAATCAAACAGAATCCTCGTCTGTATAGAGATTCTAACATTCATGCAACAGTCGAAATCACGCGTTGTGGTTTCGTCTTCTTCATCTAAATTAGACAGAAATACCAAACTTACGCTGACTAGGACGCTTGGCATCAGAGCTTGATGTTGCGCGAGACGCACTGTCAGATTTATTACGCTCTAGTGTAACAGATTGAAAAGAATCCGGTAGAGAGGTTCCCAAGTCTCGATCTTTCTGTACCTAAACAATGGAACAGTTACTCTTTTCCAAGTGAACCATCTGTGATGCATTCCTTTAATTTAAATATCTCTCATTAGGAGCTTTTAGTGTACACAATAAGCTGTTACAATATGTTGGTGCATACAATAACCTGTTACAATATGCTGGTGTATACATTAAGCTGCTACAATATGCTGGTGTATACAATAAGCTGCTACAATATGCTGGTGTATACAATAAGCTGCTACAGTATGCTGGTGCATACAATTAGCTGTTGCAGTATGTTGGTGCATACAATAAGCTGCTATAATATGCTGGTGCATACAATAAGCTGTTACAATATGATGGAGCATGCAATAAGATCAGTTTTCTCACTAGTTGTATGCACTTCGTGTATATTTTCATTCAGTTACAAATAAATGATCATGTTTCTCTCTCTCTCTCTCTCTCTCTCTCTCTCTCTCTCTTTCTTTAGATATCTCGTAGCTGATATTTCTTTTCTTTTAATTGCATGTTTCCGCTGCACTGTCTTCCAGCTATCTCAATACACGTGCATGGTTTAAATCATTTATAAAAATTTAAAATAAAGCTAATAAAGTATATTTTTACTAATAAAAGTTAATTAGAAAACTAAAGAGTAAGTTATACAAGTAACTAACTTTGAGCATAAGCCTCGCATACTGATGAGAGAGAGAAAGTTGTTGAGATTCTTGAGCCTCGAACCTTCTCGACTCCAGCTGATTGTTAACATGAAATAACAATATAATGTCAAAAAAGATAAAAATAATTAAATCACGTGATAAAAACAAATAGTAAAGCATGAAGGCACAATCTTATGGCATGTGATAATTAGAAACTATTAAAACAAGAGACAATAACAAAATATTAAATCTGTATTAAATATACATTAGTCTAAATTAAAAAATTAAACACTCTTTCTTACATATTAACTAACGATAAAAAAATATTAGGCCAATGTAGTTTAAGATATTCCAAAATTACTAATAACTAATATTATTTTATACTATATATACTGTAGTGTTACTATTTACTAAAATGAAATCTTATTTAGACTTCTGTTATTGAATAATATTAACATTGCTATTATTCTTCATTTTCCTCACCTCATCGTTAATTTAAATTTTGTCTATCTATAAAAATGATTATGTATAATAATTTGTAAACGATGTAGGCTCTCTCAAAGTCTTTTAATGGAAAACTATACTAGAATCATATTAGAATGAAAACTGAGTGTTCAACTAGATAAGACGCCTTGCATCCTCCTTAATGGCCTAGTTTTTTTCAATTACTAGTGCACCTTTTTGCCGTTGCAGGACTTAATGCACTTACTATTGAGTTTCTGATATTGATTATTGAATTTTTTCGTCCTGTTCAAATTGTTCATTACTCTGTGAAATTTTGTGAAAATGAAACATCTCTCTCTCTATCTCACCTCCAAGAGATGTAGTTTGAGATCATTGAAGAGTATCCACTGGTTATCTAGAGCCACTCGCTCCTGATGAAGAAGAGCAACAAGATCGGCCACCTCTGAGGAGGAACCACTGCTGATCAAGAGTTGCTGGGTCTCACAGTGCTGTCTCTCTCTCAGCTCTAACTCTCTCCTCTCTCTCGCTATCTCCAACTGAGTCTACACCCAGTGAGTCAGGTAAATACTTTCACAAGTTAAATATGTTAAATATAAAACTGTAAATAACTGTATATGAGTAGTAGAGTGTATAAAATATATGACTATATATTAATATATATATATATATACATATATATATAGTGAATATATATATATACATGTATATATATATAACCCATATATATATATATATACACATATATATGTATATATATATATATATATATATATGTATATAAACTGGCTGGAGCCAGTAGCGAAGTCGGTAAGATACTCGACCGTGGATCAGTATGTGCGGGGTTCAAATCCTGGGCTCGCCAGTCACTGACATCGCTTTCGAGTGAGGAAACTGACGCTAACATTAGCTTTACCAGCTTATATATATATATATATATATATATATATATATATATATATATACTGTATATACATATACATGTATAATAGAGAGAGGATGAGTAAGTGAGTGTGAGAGAGAGAGGGGGGAGAGAGAACTACTGATTTAAAAAACCCGCTACGATATCACGCAGAACTAACGTCAAAAATCATCGACCAAGCTTATCAAATCTGAACGAGAGAGAAACAGTGCCACTCGAGATAGCGTTGTACATTTGCTTTATCAAAGCCAAGTATTGCATGCTCGAATACTGGCCCAGCTAAAACACGTGTCGGCAATTAGTGGATTTTCCAGAGAACAGAACCGAGTTCTGTATGGCTTGCAGGGTGCTCTGGTTATAGCTTTGAATTTCTTTGTAAATCAGAAAAACAAAACACTCCAGTTAAATGCTTTTAATACAATGCATAGATAGAAGCATAGAGGAAGTGATTTAGTTATGTTAGATGATTTAAAGACCCACGCGTATGTGGAAATGAAGAGGAAAGCGGAAGACAGGGAAAAGTTGAGCCGTTATAAACCATGGACCTGCCAGTAGGCAGTTCACTAAGAGAGAGAGAGAGAGAGAGAGAGAGAGAGAGAGGAAGTGAACTCTTCATTGTAGTCGAAGACAAAATTGTAATATGTCGACATTAGAAGAGAAAGATGAAGACAGTTGTTCAAATAAAGGATATTGTCTCTAGAGGACTTTATAGTGCGAATTCGACAGGAATGAACAAACTCTCTTCATTGGCTGCACTCAAATCATGAGAGCAAACAACAACAACAACGTAACTAGCAACGTAACTTGTAGGAGAGATGCAGTGTCTCTCATATATACGCCAATTTTCTGGGCCATTGAAAAATAAATCAACCGTAAACTGCGCGTATCGTAAGAACTACGAAGGAATACATAGAGAATCCCCCTGGACCAATGTTTTCCCAAAATAAATGCTACATTAAGTGTAAACATTGCATTGCCTGAGGTTTGTTGATTGATTGCGTGAAAAACAATAGAGAGAAAGAGAGAGAGAGAGAGAGACAGAGAGAGAGAGAGAAAAAGAGACAGAGAGAGAGAGAGACATAGAAAGACACAGAGAGAGAGACAAAGAGAGAGATAGACAGAGAGAGAGAGACAGAGAGGAGAGAGGGACAGAGAGACAGAGAGAGAGAGAGAGAGAGAGAGAGAGAGAGAGAGAAAGAGAGAATGAAACAACAAACCCTTCTTCTGTCTTTGATCGCTCTTAGAAGCAGATCCACCTGTCGACGTCTGATATCTTCCAGTTGCCTCTCCTCCAGGTCATCCTCTCCAGTCCATTCCACTGATGTTGATTTCCAATCCATCTCCATATTCTGAAGAATAAATTAATAGAAAGTAGCATTGTTGCGTTGTCTATGGGTATTAATATCTGACTGTTTCGATATTCCTTTAAGAATTTTTACATATTATATTTGAATTTATTTTAATAGTAATAATGATAATAAAGGTTTAACGACCGTTTCCTCATCCAAGGATGATGTCAGGGACGTCCCCGCAACAATTTTTGTCTTAGTCTTCTCAATTGTTAATTCTAAGCATCATTGATGATCGACAATTGCAAAGCGAATACAATAACACTAAACCACTATTGATTAACTAATAAGTTATATCGGAATTAAGCCAGCATTGATTGACTAATTAAGTTACCCCAGAATTAATTGACTCATTAATTTACGCCAGTATTGATTGCTTTAAAGTGAAATAATTCAAGCACGAACCAATTGTAGATACAAAAACATCTTTGTGTAAATACCAAAGTCTCCCCAGCACCTGTAGTTTATTTATGTTCAAGGTATTCTTCAATCATGAGCCTCTAAGCTTTGCTTATGTTTGGACTTAAATACTAGTAATTGTAACAAATTCACTGCTCGTTGACTGTTAGTGGTAGTTAGAAGGTCGTCTAGTGCTCAATGGTTCAAGCTATCAAACAATCAATCACTACAATTATTCCTAAAGTTTACGCTAGTTTGCAAACGTATTGATCATTTAACAGAAAGAGGTTAATTCAGAGACTGTAGTCTCTAAATCACATAAACAATGCAAAATATTATAAAGTAAACTCGTTCTTACCTCGTAGGTTAGCGCTTTCTGCCTGATGCCGGAAGTTGAAAGCTGGAGGTCGGTAGCTAGAGGCAATGGTTTAAATTTACGATTTTGTTGTTGTTGTTGTCTGCACTCTAATGTTATAGGTCGCATTGCTTTCGTGCAGGCTTGGAGGCTCGATGAACGAACTGTGAGTGACACTAAATCTGGCAGTTTTCCGTTGCTTTCGTCTCTCTTCATGCTATCTGATGCCACCTTCTTACCTTGCCCTTCCTCTAAGCCGTTGTTCTGACGAACCTTTGAAAGTTCATCTGATACAAATACTTCGTCGTCATCGAAATCCTTCTTTCTTTTCTTCACTTCATTGCGATTATTGGTGACGCTCAGCAAATTATCACAGCTATAAAGATTTATCGCATCATCTGGCATAGCAACAAACACTTCGTCGTCGTTTTCGTCAGTCTCGCTATAGAGGGGTGAACAGAACCGAGCCACAGCCGAGCGAGCTCTTATGGACTTAAGGTGACTGAACCTGGTTGAACTCTCCGTACTTGAGTAGCCACTTTCATGCACTGATTCTAAATTACATGAAGATTTCCCACCTAAACTCACAGGCTGAATATCTAAACCGGAAATCTTTGCGGAATCGTCGATTTCGCTTGGATTAGGAGATCTGGAAGTGGAATCCATGTCGCGACGGAACTCTAAGAAATTATCGGGAAGAGTTGAGAAGACGCGAAGGTCTAAATCAGAATTATCTGATGAAACTGTAGCAACAGATTGTTGAGCACTGTCAGATCGTTCAGTTACCTCGAGCAAACCACGAGAGCAGCTATAATCCTTACTGTCGTAGTTGTTGTTGTCCGGTTGTCCTAAATCTGTTGTCCTATAGCTGTTGTTAATCTTCACAGAACCGATTGCGTTGTAGCTGAGACTAATTAACCCGGAATTTGTTTCTTTCTTGAAATTGTTAATTTGCACGGAAGTTGTTGTTTCGCAGCTGTTGATCAGTTGCTCATAATCTGTTGCTTTGTTGCTGTTAAGTTGCTCATAATCTATTGTTTTGTTATTGTTGCTTAGTTTCTCATAATCTGTTAATTTTTTGCTGTTAAGTTGCTCAGAATCTGTTGCTTTGTTGCTGTTGCAAAGTTGTTTAGAACCTGTCGTTTTACGACTTTCATCAGAATCTGGCTGAGAAGCACCGAAATCTTCAAGCAAATCACAGTTATTAGTCCATTCATTGAGACACTCGCAGCGAGGTTCGACACTGTGACCTCCGGGCAAGATTTTTAAACTCTCTTTATCTCTTAGTGCATTGCCTACTGGCAGGTCCATGGTATATAACGCCCCCACTCTTCTCTGTCTTCCGCTTTCCTCTTCATTTCCACATATAATTGTTAAACTACGAATTATTAATCTATCATCTAAGCATTTAGTCCTGGGATCAACTGAGGCAGGAAGAGAATCATGCTGATAGTTTCTCCCATATATCTCTTCAGTAGATCTCGATCTCAACATGTAGCCAGGATCAGTCCTATCCTCTGCCGGACGTGATCCGGGTGTATGGACTCTTTTGAGAAGGCTCTGGAAGCCTTCGAGTTTGGCACGGTTATCATATGAAGCTGATTTCTGATTAGACAGTTGTGTCCTCTCAGAGGAAATCAAGTTGTCATCTTTGAGTGGAATCCACTCGTCGCTAACATCAACTGATAAGGTTTGATCAAAGCAATCAGTTGAATGTCTAACCACTGAAGAGAGAGATATAGAATTAGTCTTCTCCATTTTGCGAGTGTTTTGCACAGGGTCACTTGTTTCTATTTCCGGTTGTTCGCCTATATTTGCCTCGTAAGGATTTGTGGCATTTTGAATCGAGTCACTTGATTCTCTTTCTCCTAGCGGTTTATTTTCTTTAATCTGTCTCTGGCTCAACGCTGGACTGTCTAAGTTAAGACTAAATTTTGAGCACATGGTCAGTATCTCGACGTGCCGTCTCATCTCTACTCTGGCATCAAGTTCTTCTTGTAACCTCTCAGCTACCGATCTCTCGTACATCATCCTCAGCCTTTCCTCTGAAACTTCTTCCAGAGTCCCATTATCACTAGGTGGCAGAGGTTCCAGTTCTGCCGGAGTGTAAGTATGTTCCATCGATGAATTTCTTCCATCTAACTGGAGACTGTTTTCAAACTGATCCGGTTTTGTGGCAGAGGTGTTCTTGGTCATGTTCGCAGGCGGAGAATAATTTGCACAAGTTGTATGGATAGCTTCTGATGAATCCTTTCCTGATTTATCCATCTGGAGCTTCACGAGGTCAGAGGTCAAACTGAAATGAGGATTTTCTGTATTTGATCTGCAAATTTCGAATTCTGATTTTGTACTTAGTCTAAGCTTACAACAGCACTGACAAGTTTCTACCAGAGATTCTTTCGGCAATGGATTGTATAAAACACCATTATTTTCTATTTCTTTAATAGAAGAATAAAACTCTTCTGGCAAACCACACACAGGATCGTTTGTCAGAGCACGGGAATAGTTCGGCTTAGAGTCAGACGTTTGTTCTTCAGACTCTTCTTTACCTCTAATCTCTTGTTGTTGCATGAGGGACTTTGTATCGCTATTTACTGTCTCGATCATTAGTGCATTTATCGCACTCATTTCAAGTGACGCTGACGTGGGGTCTCAGGCATATGGAGTTCAAATAATACTGAGAGTACACCAAACGTCAAACCCAAAGTTTAACGTCAGTTTCCTGCTCGATAGCATGTCAGGGACGATGCGAGTACTAAATTTAAACGCTACGCCTATTGATCCACATTTGGACAACCTTGCAACGTGCTATCGGCTCTACCACAGAATAAGTGACGCGAAGTAAATCTATGGAGTCTTTAAAAATGTAGTAATACGGAGAGGTTCAAATACAGGTCCATTGGGACTTTCAGAACGTATCTCAAATGTCAAATATCCATCGAAAGACTATCTGAGATCTAAATGTTAATTATAGTTCAACATTTATCAACATCTAGATGTAGTCCTAAAAATAAATATTTCCTATTTATGTTTTTGGATTGTCAAAAACCTTTCAGATGCTATCAAAATTGATGCTTATACACCTGTGCACACGCACACAGGATAAAAATCATACTTTCCAACAGTCTTTCTCTCCTTCTCTCTCTCTCTCTTTCTCTTTCTCTCTCTCTCTATCTCTCTCTCTCTCTCTCTCTCTCTCTCTCTCTCTCTCTATATATATATATATATATATATATATATATATATATATATATATATATATATAATAACACACATTATAGTGAAATGTTCAACTATGTTGATATCTATCACTTTTAAAACCACATGTTATATCCGTTAGGCAATTTAGTCCATTTTCCGTGTAGCCAGTCCAGTGAATTTCCGAGAACTGGACTGGCCGAGATTTTACTCTCAGATCAGCGCGGCTGGGATTCGAACCCACAAGGGTTCAATTCACCTCAGGGTCTGTCATTTAAAACTTCATGACGTTATCTACACCCTAACTTATTATATATATATATATATATATATATATATATATATATATATATATATATATATATATATAAATATTGTTCTACCAAATGCCTACAGACTGCATGCTTAGAGACAGCATGCCAAGAGCTTTAATTTTGAACTAATTATAAAGCAACAAATGCACGTGTCAGCGGCCGATTTAAACGAAATATTAGACGTTAGCAGTAGAGACAGGCGCGGGGCCCCCATCCGCGGGGCCCCCGCGGGGTTGGAATGATTTCGAACGGGGCCCCCGCGGGGTCGGGGGCTGGGTTTTCGGGGCCCCCGCGGGGTCTGGGGCTGGATTTACGGTGCCCCCGCGGGTTTACTAGGTAAAGCAGCAACTTAATATTTGATTTAAATATTGTGAATTTTATGTTTTTCGCTTATTTGCTTACCTTGCGAATACTAGCACTAACATTCTGTTGTTGTTGTCGTGTCAACATTAATATATTTTTTATCGGAAGCCCTTCATTTTCAGCGGGATTCTTTGTTATTTCTTTTATATCTCGCCACTGTCAGAAATCTCATTCATTGAGATTCTAATCTTTATGAGCTTTTTTCTTGTCCAGTCATTTCATTTTTTCAGCTTGTTTAATCAAAAAGTATAGCAGCACTTAATAAATTAAAAATTTAAGGGATGATTAACTCAATCAGATAATGGTTATACATTTTAAAAACAGTCACGTTTTAAGTTTTGTTGATTTGTTGATTTATCTATTTATTGTCATTCTATAAAATAAAATACTGTAAAAATATTATAAATATAGCCATAAATATAATGAATAAGTATATAAATATAGTACAAAGCTATTAATAGAAAATACTGTTTAAAATTGAGCATATAAAATTCCAAGTTTCAAAAGAAAACGAGCCATTTAGATGCTTTATATTGAAGTTCGAAACAACGTGTTTAGAAAAATTGAAAACATGATGTTTATAATTAAATACTTAGATTTAGATATTAGTCTAAAGAGTTAGTTAAAGTGTCGCTATTTCTAGTATTTTTGTGTGATTAAGAGTGAATTTGATATCTCTTATATATTTCATACAGAATACTTGAAAATTTAATAAAACAACAAAATAGACTTATCTGGATCAGGGATATTTGATCTATATTCTTAACTAAACATCCGCGTGTCTTCGAAGATGCTACAATAAGAAATTCTAAGAAAGGTTTGTAATGTTTTTAGTAATATTTTACAAGGTATAATAGCTCATAAATTAAGAAACCATTTCCCTAAATTATATAACAGATTTATTGTTGTTGCAAAAATTACAGTGCTTAGCACTTTTAAGTTTATGCTTGATCAGTTTCATAAAATCACAGTTAGTTCAGAAATATTGGCTTTAAGTATCGGTTTAGTGGATTCCTAATTCTAAATATTCGTTAAAATTTGAGTATTGTACTAATCCACATTCAAATACACACACACACCCACATACACAGTGGTTAAATTGGGAGGGAGCATAAAGAACAGCATTCCCCTGGCTCTCATTTTTTCTGAGGCGCTATCCCCCGAGAGGGGCCCATATTAGATAATTGGAAACCTGTAAATACATTACGGGTTGGCCTAAAAATTGTGACCGTTCCCATAAATATCAATTCACTCTTTAACCTCTGCACATGTGTATACATATATATATATATATATATATATATATATATATATATATATATTATATATTATATATATATATAATATTATATAACGCTAAAACCCGTTTTACGGTACTATGCCAAGTAGAAAACACTTATATATATATATATATATATATATATATATATATATATATATATATATATAATGTACTTGTTACATGTATAAGAATAATAAAGTGTATTATCTTGAAATGCATGCTAAAATATTTCATTGCGGGGTGGAGCGGGGTCAGGAATAAGTTACACGGGTGCGGGGCGGGGTTTGGAATCAATGCTTGCGAGGCGGGGTGGGGACGGAAACAATTTTTTCTGGACAGGGTGGGGATGGAATCATGTCTCACCCCGCGGGGCGGGGTTGGGTTAAAATTTTCACCCCGCGCAGGTCTCTAGTTAGCAGTCACTGCTGCATCAGTTTAAGAGTCTCGAACGACTTTTGGATTGAACGCTAAAACCCGTTCTACGGTACTATGCCAAGTAGAAAACACTTTACATGTAGCCTAGTTCTTTTCACTTTTACTTTTGATTTTACTTCAAGTCTTCGAGTCATATAAACCTTTCGGCTTGGCTTTTACTTATGCTTGAGTCAAACTCAAACATCACTGAAAGTAACACCTAGTATCGTAGTGTTTCGAAATTTGTAATAATCAAATCTTTTAATTCTATAGCTATAATGTAAGAATGTAATGATCAAATATTAAATACTGCTTGCAATATTATAATCACATCAGTACTGTAATAATGTAATGCAAGTATGCACTAATGAGAATATTGTAACTTTTATAAAACTGTGATAATGCAATCATAAAGGCCTAGTATTGCACGCAGGTATAATGCTCTAGAGCTTCTGTAATATTCCGTAATATATATACACATTTACTATTATGATATCAAAAAAGTTGAATTAGTCCCTGAGTCTCAATTATGATTTAGTAATGACGATCAATTACTTCTCTTAAGTTCAAATAATGTATAATAATTTATCGTTTACTTCGCTTCTCTTGAATTTCGCTTTGAAACTCCTTGTCTAGAATTTCCTATTAGACCTGTGCGAAATTCTACTATGTGTAACTATTAATAAACTTCAATTTAAATTCTTTACAAATATTGCCCGCAGAATTCTAACAAAATCTAAAACTGCGATGCATTAACTGTTCTTTAAGTTAACAACTAAATAAATTCCATCTAGTCCTATATGCAGTCATTCATTAGCATATTAGCATTCGTCAAACATGAGCGATTTTATACTAAAAGTACCACCAGATTTACGAATTACTCGTGTAACCTATAGGATAGCCCGGGGTTTTCACTGCAGAATTGCTTATTTTATAGTACCAAGAATCATTATGCAGAATTATGCAGCGTAATTACGTTTCGAGCCTACAAATGATGGATCAGGCGCTCTCGAGTGATACACTGTGTTAAACTGGTTAAGCTGCAACCTTCAGGGACCTGCCATTTGTCGTCAGGCAAGGCAGACGAGGCAAATGCAGCATCTTTAATGGTTAGATTTTTAAAGTTAATTAATAATATTATTTAAATTATTTTATAATAAGTATTATTATAATTATTATATATAATGTAAATATATAATATTTATATAGTTAATCGTATAATAGCTATACTAATAATAATGATAATAAAAATATTAGCATTCAAAATAATAATAACGACAACAATAATAATAATAGTGATAATAATTATAATAATAATATTAATAATAATAAATATTACTAGTATATTTTTTGTATCTCAGGGCCCGATTCTGTGTTGTGTTTATATATTTATTTAAATTATTATGACATTTTTACATTTCATTAATACTTATACTAATTACAAATAATTCTAGGCCTAATTACACATCGATTTTTGTTGCTATATAGCCACATCCATCTAGATATATTCTGCTAATTGTAGTTTGTTGACTAGTTTAATATTAAAATGATTAACTGATAGAAATCGTACAGACATAGTGATATAAACCAATATTTTTAAGATGCTAAACTTAATAATTGTAATTCATTGTTTAAATTTTAAATGTAGCCTACTAGAAACTAGTTGGTCCCAAACACATTCTCTATAATGTAGAATTGTTAGTTAAATTTCTAAATTTGAATTTTTTTATTCAATTTCTATAATTGCTATTTCTTTTAAAAACGTCTTACAACGAAAACTTAAATCCCAACATAGCGCTACACACTGTTTATACTCCTCAATATAGAACGTGGCGACTGGCCAAATGCTCTAATCAGCCGAACTCGTGAGCTTAGATAAGGCTCAGACCATTAGATAGTCCGCTCTTGTTGCAGTTTGTGTTAGAACTCAGCAATTACGTAAAGTTTTAGCTGTGCTCCTACTGCGCAAAAGCGGGCTGTTAGATCCATAAATAATTATGAGCAAACTGGTTTTAGTCAAATTTAACATTGGCATGAGCAGATAATGATACTGCTGTGTAATAACTGTCGTAGAGCTAATATTTTATCTCGCAGTTTCATATTTCGCAGGCATATCTGCATAGTGATGCGTGAATTAAGAATAATCAAAGTCCGTATTGTTGTACGATACAGTTGCTGTACATGCACTATTTTATGGACTTAAGTCTGAAATAAACAAGTGATGATGATGATGATGATAATGATAATGGTGATGATAGGTCTATATTTCTCATTAGTTTTTACACAGTGAACGATGTTTTGAAGACACCCTTGTAATTCGCAGTAAAAAAGAGTAATATGTATCTTAATAGGCTATAGTCTACATAAATGTGTGGATAAGGCATCCATTTGTGAAGAGAGTAACTCGTTAATCGATGGTGTGCTCTTAATGGAGCGTGAAATCAGTGAGTAGGATTATGTACCTTGGACCTGCCGCTTGGCTCAACACTAGAGAGAAAAAGAGACTAAAAAACAAAAAAGAGACAAACTAGAGAGAAATGCTTGAAATGTATGTCTTAGAGTTAGGATTTCAGGTAGAGCACTTGAAGAATAGAGTCCTAAAAATATCCTGAAAGAGTCTTCTTCAACTTTGGCCTACATCTGTCCACTATTTGAATGATTGTCTTCAAGCGCAGAAAAGCGATATAGCAGAATATAAACAGGAATTTAAATCTCGGAGTGCCTAATGAACAGAGCATCACGAGTTGATTAGTAAAGAAATCTAAGTTGAAGGTTGTGTGGCACATAGAGAGCTTGTTCTCACAGCTTTTAGGATCAATCAGTGGTTTACAGAACAATTGAAGTTTATCAACAAACCATCTATAGCAGAGTCCTACAGAGCCTTACAACAAGCGTAGGATCTCCATCTCTATACAAACCTAACACTTACTTGGGGCCTGTAAACAATCAACGATTGACTAGGAGCCTACGCTGCTGATAACAGCTAATACACTATTCACATATGTAGATGTTGGGTTCAAAAATTTTTATCGATAGTCAAACGTTTCCTATGTGGCCACCAACACAGATATACTACCGATAGTGACGAAAAATATATCTTATATTCCCCAATAATGGGTCAACAGTATAGTGTTATCAGGGAATGACGCCCCTGCCCAGTAAATGTAAGTCGAAGCTGAAGAAGGCATAGAGGGCTTACCTCGTCATATGCAGATTCCCAAGAATAATGCTATATATCAAAAGAAATGTTAGATGATTTAAAGATCCACTCGTATGTGGACATGAAGATGAAAATGGAAGACAGAGAAGAGTGGAGGCGTTATATACCATGGACCTGCCAGTAGGCAGCGCACTGAGAGAGAGAGAGAGAGAGAGATTCCCCAATATAATATTATATTAGTATCAATTTAAAAATTAAATCATATATCCAGCTTTTGTATGCATATGACGAAATTAATTTTACACAGTAATTAACTCGTAAAGATTAATTAGTGAATGGGTTAGTTGGAAGTACGGCGCGCCCTATATTGATACGATAAAAAGGTAGTTGGTTGAACTTTTCCCTGGGTAACAGGTAATACACTCATTAAGACGTCAATCGTATGCAGAGGTACAGAGAAATAATAAACCATTAGACAATTTAATGTAAGTAGCGATATCAATTCATTATACAATATAAATCTCGATACAACTCAAATCTCAATCATTACTGAATGTTATGATAAATGCCTAATAATTAATTAATTATTACGCAAAAGGCAACGATTACTAATAACCATGGAGAGGAAGGAGGAAATGGGTCTTAAACAAGCATATGTGCTTCCTGACCCAGTGTGCCGTTATGTATGTAATGAGACCTACTATATATTAAATCGAGTGTTTCATGCTCATCTGTAAATAATTATAAACTACAACATAAATCAATGGGTGGACATAACTGTATTTTATTTAGCTAATCATTTCAACAAATCAAATCTCGAATCACTCAAAAATCATCTCCACAACTCTACTCTCAAATGGTCAATCGTTTCCTAAAACTCAAAGCACAGTCACAGTTTAATATTCGGATATTTATGAACGTATGCAATAGCTGAAGCAGATCACCGGTATTACAACAGTGAAGTTATATAAATGCACAATACGCAACATTTTCTACAAGAAACTCAAACTTGAATAAAAGATGTTTGGAATTTAGTCGTCAACAAAACATTAAACGCAATTCTACAAAATAGCTTGTTTCGCTTTTGGAGCCAATTATATTTGAGATTAACAAACGGGCATTAAATAATATCTAACAAATCTATCCTCAGCTCTTTGGCATCAAAGATATAAAACAAAATCACTGGGCATATCTTGGCAATGTGACCATTTCACATTCAACTATATCGTGCGACAGCAAAATCACAACAGTCTGCTTTGAATCTGATACCATTGAGTAGCGATAACAAACTATCTTTGTTAATATCACAAGAGTTCGAAGTCCTAATGAAATTGACAGTAATAACGAATCGGTCTTGAGGATCTAATATAATAATGGCATCAGACTTTCCAAGCAAATGAATAGAAATGCTTAACTATATACTGTATGTACTCTACAGACTGTCGAGACAGAACTGTGACATTAGGCTTCAGCATTTCCTATAAGAATCCATTACATTTGCAGTCAATATGAATAGCAATGTTGGCAGCACACAGTATATCATTTTCTAAATGTGATAAATAATATTCAGAAATTATATTCAGTCATTTAGCAGTAAGAATTAGATAGGTCTCCTTGAAACCATGGAGATAAATCAGTGAAGAGATAGACAAATCAGTGGCAGAGATTAGAGGCTTCGTGCAAGAATCACAACAGGCATTCTTAACAATTTCTGCCTTCAAACTTCTCAAAACTTAAATGACCATATCTAATTCAGTTAATTTAGCAGCTAGAATTAACTTACACTTCTCAAATACGGTTGAATTTGATTGCTTTAAATCAATCAATCATCTAGAAACAGCTTACACTACCTCAAATACTGTTGAATTTTATTAATTTTCATCAATCAATATTCGACGTATTCTTTAAAAATTACAATCAAGAATTCAAAAAGGAATAAGTTCAAAGCTCATTCTAAAAATTTCCTAAAAACACCATGAGCAGCGAGCAATGCATGACGTCTCATTTCTTACCATAGAACAGGAAAAGCACAAACAGCTCATGATTGCTGGCTCCCTGCTGGCTCAGTCATAATCAGACTCTCACATATCTCAATCGATCAAGTTTATAATACCTACAAAGTTCTCGTATACACCGGGAAGCAATGCCATACTACAGCACAATGTTATGCAATAATTGACTAATGATAGTAGTAGAGTACAAACATTATACTAGTGCAAAACACTATTGATCAGAGTAGTTGTATTATAAACAAGAAACTGGCAAATCTGAAGAGATGAAAATATTATTAAATAAAAACTGTCAGTAATAATATACATGTACTAAAATTTCAATTTTGTCTAACATAGAGCATTGAAATTATATATACTTGTACAGCGCCGTAAGGACACAAATATGATAGTATCTAATACTAAGTTTCAATACGTTAAGTACTGTAGAGAAAATAACCTTCAAAATATGAACAATCGTATTTGAATTATGCAATGAAAGGTGCTTTGGCAGTTGTTATAATGGATCTGGAGTAGCCCAACTATCAATACATATTCCATTAAACCATTTGAAATAAGTTTTGCACAGACGAGCTAACTTGACTTAGCACAACCAAGCTACAATAACAATTTTTGTATAAACAAAAAATATTTTTATTACTAATACCTGTATTAACTTTCATGCACGTGTCTTCTAGATCACAATTTACTAATACAATAAACATTACCTAATTTGAAATAATAGTTCATTAACTAAAATAATATTCATAAATCTGTTAAACAAAACAATGATTTCAATAATAATTATACAGTAAACAGACACCTAACTAACCGTACCTCGAATGAAGTCAAATCATTCGCTATACAGACACTCAATCTTACGCTACCCCTAACTACTCACATCACAGCGCCTAACGAAAGCAGCGAGTCCAAACGTCGTCCATGACAACAGGCAGCCCTACTGATAGTAGTGAATCTGCGTGTCGTCCTTGATGACACACTGCTCCTCGTACTTCTTGAACATCCTGGCATAGGACGTCATTATCGGTTCCTCGCACTTGCGCACGAGCTCGGGGAACGCCGCTCTGAAGGCGACCGTGGCCTCCTCGAGCCGGTAGTGCGGGATCTTGGTGAACATGTGGTGCATCTGATGGGTGCCGATATTGTGGATGAGCGAGTGGACGATGCCGTAGTGCCGGTCCACGGTAGAGAGCTGACCACGCACAAAGTCCCACTGCCCGTCGGCGTACCACGGGATGTTCACCTGCGCCAAACACATAAAAAACAGCGGATTAGACTTTATCGACTCTCTGTTTAGTGCTAATTCATTTAAAGAAAAAATAACAAATGGCAATAACAAATGGCAATAACAAATAGCGGATTATACTTTATCTACTCTCTGTTTAATGTTAATTCATTTCACAAATAACAAATAGCGGATTATACTTTATTTCTGGCTGGAGCCAGAGGCTAAGTTGGTAAGATAGTCGACCGCGGATCAGTATGTGCGGGGTACAAATCCTGGGATCGCCCGTCACTGACGTAGCTTTCGAGCGAGGAAACTGACGTTAACCTTAGCTTTTTTAGGTTTTAGCTTTATTGACTTTCTCTTTAATGATAATTCATTTCAACACATGGCCATTTTAATTATTATATACTTTTAAAAATCTTAATCGCAGTGAGAAATAACTAAATTTAATGTACAATCACTTTAATTAATATATCTATATAACTACCCCGACCCTAGTTAAACTGGGATTTAAGGGTAGATGATGATGATGATATTATTAAATGTTATTATTACTATTATTATTATTATTATTATTATTATTAATATTATTATTATTATTATTATTATTTTTAAAACACACCTCATGATGATGCAGGAAGGTGATGACGACCATGTAGCAGGCGAAGACGAAGAGAGGAATGAAGTAGAACGACACGACCGCCAGCAGACCACAAGCCAGGTAGAACTTGTAGAGCACGTACGACATCGCACCCAGCGCTGCCATCGAGAAAGAAAATCCCACCAGGTGACCGGCAAACATCGCCTCTCTAGGGTCGTAGTGACAGACCGGGCGAGGGTTGTAACCCTTAGCCAGATAACCGAACCAACCCACGCCCAAACCAAACCCGGGCAGAACCTTATTCTTGGCACATGGTTCTGACTCTTTGACGGGAAAGAAGACTTCGTCCTTGTCGAAGTTGGCGTTAAACTTGTGATGATGACGATGCGTGAGCTTCCACATGTAGTAGGGACAGAGGATGAAGCCGTGCATGATGGTTCCCACGGTGTCGTTGAGTAGAGAATAGTCCGAGAAAGACCCGTGACCACAGTCATGACCTACAAGAGAAATCAATCAATCGAGTAGAGAGTAGTCTACAGAAGTCATATCCTGCAAGAGAAATCAATCAATCAATCATGTAGAGAGTAGTCAGAGAAAGATCCGTGACCACAGTCGTGTCCTGCAAGAGAAATAAATCAAACAATAGAGTCATGTCCTACAAGAGAAATCAATCAATCGAGTAGAGATTAGTCCGAGATCTGTGGCCACAGTCATGTCCTGCAAGAGAAATAAATCAATCAATCGAGTAGAAAGTAGTCTACAGAAGTCATGACATGTAAGAGAAATAAATCAATCAATCGAGTAGAGAGTAGTCTACAGAAGTCATGACATGTAAGAGAAATCAATCAATCAATGGAGTAGAGAATAGACTACAGCAGTCATGTCCTGCAAGAGAAATCAATCAATCAATCGAGTAGAGAGTAGTCTAGAGAAGTCATGACCTGCAAGAGAGATCAATCAATCAATCGAGTAGAGAATAGTCTAGATAAGTCATGACCTGCAAGAGAAATCAATCAATCAATCGAGTAGAGAGTAGTCTACAGAAGTCATGTCCTGCAAGAGAAATCAATCAATCAATCGAGTAGAGAGTAGTCTACAGCAGTCATGACCTGCAAGAGAAATCAATCAATCAATCGAGTAGAGAATAGTCCGAGAAATATAGGTGACTGCAGTCATGTCCTGCAAGAGTAATCAATCAATCAATCAATCGAATAGAGAGTAGTCTGTGAAAGACCCGTCACCACAGTCATGACCTGCAAGAGAAATCAATCAATCAATGCCCACTGATAAATAGCCAAATCACACTACGCCCACTAGGCCGGTATAAAAAGTAGCCGGTCCAGTTTCAATGCACAATTTCTAGGAATTTAGCTGAAAGTCTAACCAGGTTAAACATAGCATTAAATTCATTACTTGAAAGGGTCAATGATCTTGAGGAGGATATGGGCCCTTAGTGACGTCATGCTAGCGTGACGTCACTAGCATGACGTCCCAAGCATGACGTCACAATTATGACGATACTATCTTGATGTCATTGGCATGATGTCACTAGCATGATGTCACTAGCACAACATCACTGGCAAGACGTTACAAACATCATCCTCGGATAAGGAACTGGATGTTAAATCATTGCTGACAGATAACAGTCTAATCATGTACTACATTTCGACGTACCGATGACAAAGACGGCAGTGAAGAGCGTGCCCTGTATGGCCCAGTATAGGACGTGCACTCCAGCTCTCAGGAAGTTGTAGTCCTTCACGAGAGTGTCGAGACTGTAGAACAGCGCGAAGACAACGGCAATCACCACGAGATCCTTGATGGCATAGTACATCGAAGTAGATACCTGCACAATTAAATGCAAAATGAGTATAACAGGATACACTACAGTCTATACAGTAGTAATGTCAGTAGACATCAGAAGCTTGTATCAAGACAGTATCAAGCGGTTAACCTCAGAAATATTTGTGCAACATATAAAGGCAGCTAGAAATTTCTCTCATCATTAACAATGTATAAGGTTTTAGATTTGATTTATCATCCCATTAAATCATAAATTCAGATATCATTAACGTCTATCCAATTGACTTGCGCTAATATAATCTCAGGCTTTAAGATCACCAGACCTGCACATTTAAAACTTCAAACAATACAGAAACAATTCCATGGACCATCAAACGATACAGAACATAATGCCGATTATCTAAAATATCAGACAACAATGATAAATATCAGCCAACTGGTAGAGTTTCTAGCAATGTAACAGACAGAAGCTAACAGTACCTTTGGCTGAAAGCATTGTTTTGGCAGAGCTTTTTTGACGTCAATAATGGACGGGAGATTAGCGGAGAGGGGGGTGCTCAGTCCAACACCCTTCAGTTTGCTGGCGGGGGGTGCGTGGTCTTCGTTGAAGTAGATTGCCGTTGCACTCACGACGGACTTACAGAACTGTATGGTAGACAGCACGACTTCGCTGCAGAATGAGAACACCATGATGACTGACTAGGCGGAATGAAGTAAAACTGGTTAATGTCTAACTAATAGTATCGTTATAACGGTGTTCACGGCAGCTGAATCTGAAATTGAAGAATCACGAAAAACATCTACAATAGATTATGATTAGAGTGATGTAGTTAACATCACAGCCATATTTTCAATTAAACCTACAATAAACTAATTCATATCAGTATAAAAATTAAATTAATCTTACTAACGAAAAACATCATTTTTCAGGAAGAGTATAAGTGAATTTTGGATTTTTCTTCATCAGCATATAGAATATACATGTATATGTTAATACATGTATTACAATTGGCTGGAGCCAGTAGCGAAGTCAGTAAGATACTCGACCGCGGATCAGTAGATGCGGGTTCAAATCCTGGGCTTGCACGTCACTGACATTGCTTTTGAGTGAGGAAACTGACGTTAATCTTAGCTTTACCAGCTTCTTTAGCTTTTAAATAAAAAAGAAAATATACTATAGTTTAATTATTCACTTATAACTAATACTAATTTTTAAAAATGTTACATAATTTATAAAGTTTCAAATTTTTCTTCAGTAGATAAATGAAGTTACTGATAAAACAGCACTTTAATAAATTATAAGATGAAAGCAGAGACTTTATATTAACTTAGCTAGATACTAATTTACATAACTAAAAATTAATTTGTTCTAATACACTGCCATATTTCCTCCAATAACACAATGTAGAAATCAACACAATACACACACAATCCCACACTACCATCTCTCTTACAGTACTCTGAAGATTATAGTAAATATTGAACTTTTTAGAATAAAATACTATAAGAAAACTACACCATATCAACATCAGCGTTGTTTAGATTGATCACACTATATAATGTTAGCGTGACGAATACTGCAAACAGTTATAGAGACATAACAACATTGATCAGCTGATGCTATTAACAGATTACCTTGAAGCACCTCGTGAACCAGTTCCTAACCTAACCTCTATCACTCCTATCTCAACCAATTATCTATCACTCCTGCAGGTCTAGTTATCAACCTTTACACAATAAATACTAAAACCTAAAAGAAAAATGAATGGTAAATAAACAAAATAGTTCAAAAGAGATGAATAAATAGTAATATTCATTGCAGAGGTCTGATGGATCAATACAGACATGTTTATACAGATGTAACAACATAGATCGAAGAATCATCTGGAAGGAATCTATAAATATAATCTTCTATATAGGCTTAAGACTCATCATTGACAGCAAGGTCGCCAGTTACCAGCAAAACAATTTTAATGAAATATATAGATATTCAAACAGGTCACATTTGCAAGAAAGTAGTTCAAGACCAGCAATTAGTAAAATTTTGAGACCCTTTAGATTTCAGTACTATTAATACTCATTTTCCCAAGCTATAGACTACATAGGGGTAGGAGTATTGCACCGTTTTTTGTGAAGGGATTAACTTATTCGCCTATGAAGCAAGAAAGCAAAGAGTATGAATATACATCATGGACCTGACACTTGGCAGAACACTAGAGAGAGAGAGAGAGAGAGAGAGAGAGAGAGAGAAGAAACAGCAATAATAATAATAATGAAAATAATAGCATACATGTTCAGCACATTCATTTGGTTTCGTATTTTTCATCCAACTTCGTTTCAGCAAAAAATAAAAATCAAATAATAGCAGTAGTCAGTTTAATGTCTATTGCCTCATTCAAGTAGGATGCCAGGGACGTCCCCACAGCTCCCATCAATGTATAAGAGCATCAAGACTTTACACAGCAGAATATCTATACTGCAGCTACAGCTTGAGAACAGCTGCTCAGGGCTGGGAACTGGGGATTTCCCCTCAGACATTTCCCACTTGTCTCACATGATCCTAATGCAAGACAGTGTCTAATTCACAGACAAGTGCCAGTATGCAATCATCACGACTTATTATATCTAGAGTTCATAAACTAATCTTACCAGTTGAACACACAACAAAATACAGCACAGTTCTAGAACGCTTTCAAATATCTTTCAAATATCACGTAAACAGTATCTGAATCCAGAAGTAATGGTACTTTTACAGTACACCTATTGAAGGATTCCAACAGATCGACATATCATTTATATTTAACTGCAATAACTTTTACATAGTTTTTCATTACTCTTATTATTTTATTATATTTCTCTTATACGATATTATTATATTATTGCTTTTTATATATTTTGAACATATTTTTTGGATTTTCTCTACACAACAAGAAGAGCTAATAGCCCTAAGGCACGATCAGGGTTGAGGATAAAGAATACAGAATAAGATTTACATGATCCATCTACATGTATATATAACAGGACAAATTGTCAATAGAGGTCAAGACGTCAAAAACGACTTGAAGAGAAGCCACAGGCTTCTGACCAGGACGTTAAACAAACTATCAACAACAACAATAGAGGACAAAATATAATGTCTCTGCTGCCAAATTCAACAAGGGAAGTTACATTAGAGTGCAGCTTGCAAACCTATGATTGATGTGTACATTTAATTTAATCATTGCACCAACAAAATACCAAAAGAAATTACATACAAAAACAATGCTTGTCTTTTGAGCAAACTTAGAATAAAGTCAGACTAGCATAACATTCGTAAAATTAGAACACGCCTTTCATAATTCTAACGATAGAATTTGCATTAAAGTAATCAAAACTGAAAATCTAAAGAGCGATAGGGAACGAGATCTGAAATTTTGGCTGTTGAATGAACCCTAGGTACCAAGAGGTGTCTGACTACACAGGATTTGATTATCAGGAGTTGGGGGTTCAATCCCCCATTTTGGCTGAAAAAACCATCGACTTCTCCTACCACCAGTTAAGGAGTCTTGTTGAATGGATGTGGGGGGGTTAATGTAAACATGCATATACAATTGTTTACGTATCTATACACGATAGCAATATATATATATCGTTAATTAGTATAGTGCTTGAAGTCATTAAATAGAGAACTGATTTGACCCGATTTAATAATGAGAACATTCTTGAATCGCTTCGTATGCTGCGTTAATTTTCAGTGTTTAAATGGAAGAAGTATGTCTGAATATTCTTACCAGGTTTTGTTAGAAATGCTTAGCAGTTATGGGTGGTTAGTGTTTAAATTTTGAAAGAAAGAGACCAATTATTTTTTCTATTCTTTTCATTCAAGGATAGTGAAATATGTTAGTAGGAAAAGATGTCTTTGTCATTTGTAGTTTGATTGAAATATATTAGTAATGAGAATATATTATATTGGCACAAGTTTATCATTTTTAATATAATCTTTGTGAATTTTTGTACTATTGGTTATAAAATTATAAAATTGCTAAGACGTTTAATTAGGCTTATCACCTCCACCCCTCAACTTAAGCTAAAAAGAAATATAAACTTGATATAAACTTTAACTGATCCCCAAATTCTAAAAATACAGATCAGTACAACCAGGATTAAATTTTATGTCACTTGCAAAAATATTTCTAGTCATGTTACTGAAAGGAAACTGAAGCTAAATTTGGCTTTGGCTAAAGTTAGTTCTGAATATTCGAAATATACTTACTATGAAAATGTCATTAGAGACAAAGTATAACTACTCAAATAAATGTTGTTTTGAATGTTGTTTCGAATGCAAATAGCCAAACAAGTATAGGTAATAAATAAATACATAAAACGACATTAACTGCATGCTATACTGAAATGATTACTATGATCATAAATCTATCACTTTTAAGCGTTTAAATTAGGCAGGCAAATATCATTTTAATTTTTTAAATCCACATTTCATTTTTATCAGCTCGTCAACGGTCATGTCAAACAGAATCACTTAACCTGACGCTCCACACAGTTGAGTTATTTTCATAATATTCATAGGAATATTAATTAATTAAACTCCTAGTTTTAAAATAGTAATAGGAATAGTAATTTAAATACAAGTTTCAAATCATATTAAACGGAAAATTAACCAAGGGTAATTTTCCACATTACGTTATAGTGGCGCGATGCTTAGTCTAGTACGAGAACATACAGTTAAATGAGAATATTTAAATAAACCAACAGACATAAACACAAGTTAGGCACGCAAGCTTCACGTGAATTATAAAATTATAAATGAATAATAGTTACATTAAGTAAATAGATTAATGAAAGTTGTTTAATCGATGCTATACTGTAATTGAAAGTAAGAATTTATTTACCTTTGTGGTAAAAATCATTAATTAAATTAAAAGAAATTAAAAACAATTACGTTAAGTAATTAAAATATCAACAAAACTTACCGGCTGTATACGACCTTGACCCTGCACAGCTGATCGTCTCATGTCGCACGATTATCTTTGTACATAATCATAAAGGAGCAGAGATATGAGAAATCCTAATTATACTTACGCATAATTATACAATAATTATCCATGATTACGCAATAATAAGTAAAATTATACACAATATGGCGTGTTCTACACATTAATTGGTTCTAAAGCTTAAAATTTTAACGATAAATGGTTTGAAAGCCTGAGAGGGAGGTTTGCATTGTTTTATATAATTTTGAAGCTGTTACGGTGTAGTACCCGCTATATTGGGTGATATTATAGTCATTATTGTATAATTTTGTATATTTATGTAAACTTATAGTGTAATTATGTGTACAAATAGTATAATTATATTGAATTAGTATTTCTCTGATGTCTCCTCTTTCAGGATTATGTACTCACTAGTCACACCAGAAATATTTGTAAATCTCGTCATATTTATAATTTAATAATAACAATAATAATAACAATTAGAGTACTACAGTCATCAATGACAACATCGAGCACTATTGAGACAAAATCAAGCCGGCGATCAAAAAAGAAGGTCCAAAAACGGTGCAAATTCCAAAATCCAGAAATTCAATCCAAAGTAAAGGGTACAGTAATCATTGGCTACCATAAAGTATTCTTTAGAGAATTTCGATCATGCTCTTATTCTCATTATATTCCAATTTCTACAAGTGTGGGTTTCTAAAATATCTAGAATAGAATATATTTGTAAGTCTTATATTAGAGAATTATTTGATATTCAACATGAATGTGTCGCTTTATAGACATTTGTTCAAGGCTAAAGGCGTTGTTTTCTTTTCTTTTATTGCACTGAAGTAGAAAATGTGTAATCATTAATCATGCTATGTCATTAATTTAACAATTATTAAAATAATAATTAATAAAATTTTAAAAAATGATCTCTAAAAAAATATGCCTTGATTTATATCATGTTTATATTAAAGTTTAAGTCATTTTTCACTGTTTAAGAATATCCATTTGCCGAGTCTAATCTGAGTCACAGTTATGGCTCAGATAAGGAAATTCAAGAATTGTATATTACTCATGTGACCACATCTTGCAGTTTACAAACTGAACCCATTTCTCAAGATTCTTGTTGTTGCTATAGGGTTAATCAATCGTTCTAAGCTAATCACTTTAGAGCGACCCAGCATCCCTTCTCGCAGTAAGCTCTCCAAGCGCTCCTTCCAGCACACTGCTCCTCAGATCTGGAATTCTCTTCCTTCCACTTTACGCACCCCTCATCTTCTGCTGATCATCCTTTCCTTTTATATAAACAGTTTCATAGACGGTTGAAGGCTCTTCTTTTTGACCACTCATATCCAACCAGTGCACATGAAGTGAGACCAACACGTAAACCTCCATTGCAGTAGTACCCTTCCTCGGACTGAACTCCCGGATTTTGGATCGCACCGTTTTTGGACCCCACACTCTGCTCATTGGATTAATTTGATATCACAGTGCTCAATGTTGTCACTGATGACAGTAGCACTCTAATTTTGTTGTTGTTGTTTCACAATATAGGAGACAGAAAAATAATGAATAAAATAATTATGCCAGTTGAGTTAATATCCCCGGCTGCACGCCTTGCTTTGACTTGCTTGATGTAACGAAATAAAGTAACGTAACAGATTCCCATTTCTACTGCAGTGGCTCTAAAGGATTGTCCACTATCTAGCACTCTTTCAACTGCACTTTCCATGACATCCTTTGAAACGCTACAACGCGTAGATTTCCTCTTAGAATTCCTCATTCTAAAAATCATAGGCATAGCTAGGCTACATAGCCTACATACATATTATTTTACTTTATAAATTACATGTTATTTTAATTATATATTATTTATATTATATATATAAATTATTATTATTATTATTTATATATTATTATATTAATTATAGTGTATATTATTTTACTAACAATTAGTAATCAAATGCAGGCTTAACTTACGATTATGCATTCAAGTAGGAGCCTATAACGTAGTATAGGACTATATAACAATAAACTACTGCATCAAGCAGCCTCACTTGCACAGGGCAAGATATAATTGCGTTACAACCTTCCCTGCGTCAAATGCTACAACCTGCACCGGAATAGAGTGAGTGTATAAAATGATTACGTAGCCAAAATGAGTTTTCTTAGTCAACTTCAAAATAAATATTTCTAAAGACATTAGCACGGTATACCTTACACCAAAGTCTTACTTGTTAAAACCTTAAACTGACTCGTCTAGTCAAAATGAAACATCAAATGGCAAAAATTTACTTTTGATAGCAAAAAACATACAAATTGAAATAGCACCTCACCTGTTTGAACGATTGCTTTAAGATTAGGCTTGATTATGAATAATGAAACAATGAACAATAGCAGGAGATAAGTTTTTGCATTCCTCTTTTATTTAGTGAACATATTGGCAAGTTACAACCATCCCCGTGTTACAACCTACCCAGTCTCCACCTATATATATATATATATTATATATCTATATAATATATATATATATATATATATATATATATATATACATATATATATACATATATATATATATGTATATATATATATATATAAAGCATATCTTAGTACATATATATATATATATATATATATATATATATATATATATATATATACTAAGAGAGAGAGAGAAAGAGAAAGAGAGAGAGAGGGAGTATCGCGGACAGAGATTGCTAGATTTCATCATGGACGATTATTTAATTGTAGTATGGTGTTAATTTTTGGCATTTACGTTGGCGTGCACTTCCAATGCAATATGCTTGTTGTAGATAGAACGATCCAGAAATAATTAACTTCACACAATCGCTAGTATTAGGTTTGATCGGCTACATTAGCTGCCGCAGGCAAGATGTAGCTGATCACTCATCCGTGGACCCTGCATGACTTGTAAGATAGCCAGCAGTGTAGGCCTATAATAATAGGCCTTCAACGAATAGCCAGCAGGGTAGGCCTACAGGCCTTGTTACGGATTGCCAGAGGTAGGCTGCGGCAGAGAGCAAAGTCCACTCAGTGGATCATCCCACCTGCGAGGGGTGACAGCATGCGGTCAATCCATTCCACAACAATGAGAGGCGTCAATATGAAGCCATGGTTCTAAAGTTTGCTGTTAAAGCCAAAGTTAACGTTAGTTTTCTGCTCGAATAGCATGTCAATCACGGGTAGAGCACTGGATTTGAATCCTGCACTTACTGGTCTGCTGTCGAACAATCTGCCAACAAGCCACCGGCTTTTAGAAGACGGAAGTGTAACATCGTCTGTGAGGAGAGGGGAGTGGGTAGCTGGTCACTTGATTGGCTGATGGTCATTAGGCAAACGTTTAGCAGCCTGTGACGGCACGTGTAAGACGATTCTAGAACATTAACACGTGCCAAGTGGAACGATGCCGTGGTGAAAGCTTTGCTGGAGAGACGTGTTCGTAAGTATTGTCTTTTTGTTCTTTAATTTCACCATTTCTCACGTTTTTAGCGTTGTCACATTGCTGTCGTAGCCTATACTACGACGGCGGGATTTAGCGCAATTGGCTTAGTTGCTCGTCAATAATCGAAGTTAAGCTAAGTCGGGCTCGGATAGTACATGGTTGGGTGACCACATTGGAAGACCGCGTGTTGACAGCTTTGAATGAAAAAATCCCAGGGCAATGGAAGGTTATTCTTAAATCCGCGCCGGCTGCAATTGATGCGCCACCAAAAGGCAACGATTACTAATACCAATGGAGAGGAAGGAGGAAATGGGTCTTAAAAACAAGCATATGTGCTTCCTAACGAAGTGTGCCGTTATGTTATGTACTAATCCGATATTTGTTAAGACCCATCACCAGATGGCCAACCGTAGCTCTTCTTCTCTTTTACTTCTTTCCTTACTTCTTTTTTTCCCTTCTTTTTTACCATATCGGAAGTGAGTAGCTTCAATTACTTTATTTTATTTTTAGGTTTTGCCGACTCGTTGCTGAGTAATATCAGTAAGCTACCCTGCTATTATATTAAATTGTACAGCTTTAGTTGTGAGGTACGCGTGTTTATGATTATTGATGTCTGATGATTGTAATAATGTAGGCCCCTAATAACTACAATATAGTAAATTTCACTAAATTGAAAGAGGTGCTGTTTGTGATATTTAAAGCCTACGAGTCATATTTTCTCACATGTTGCACATCTGGATTTCATTTTGAACAACAATATTACAACATTCTCGTTTAGTAATCTGCATCTTCTCTTTTATAGTGCTAAATTGCTATTGTAATTAAAGTTTTAAAGTTATATTTGGAGACAACAGTGAGTTAAAATTTGAGAATTGAACCTACGTACAACTGCACTTGATCATAGGAGGCTTCCAACACAGATGTAACAATTAATATTTGACATTCAAGATTGGTGTTACAGGTTTTTGTGACTTCCTTAACCATTATAATTATGTTAAGTTTGTTAAGTAACTCGATACGCAGATGCGTATCTCCATAACACAGTGGTAAGAGACGTCAGGTAATGTCATAAAGTTTCTAATGACTGATTCTGAGGTAAATTGAACTCTCGTGGGTTCGATTCCCGGCCACACTGATCTGAGAGTAAAATCTCGGACATTCACTGGACTGGTTATACGGAAAATTTGCTAAAGATTTAAAAATGTGGTTTAAAAAATTATAGGTATCAACATAGTTGATCATTTTACTATAATGTGTGTGTTTCTATGACAGTAGAGAAACGTATAGTCATGTAAAAATGATTTCTGTGCTTTAGACTAATTAATATTTGACATTCCAGACTTGCTGTGGACTAGTCTCTACACCGATTGTGGTCCTGTACCAACAGGGTACATGACTGTTAATTGCCCGCTCGTCGTTTGTGTGTCATGCTGCATAGAGAGGATCTCCATAGATATGCATATTATTAACTTATACTGTTACTGATGTCTTATACCATATATACGGTCTTACACTGATGCATTAGTTGTGTGATTATAAGATTGATTGATTTATAAATTGATTGATTTAGTAATTGATTGATTATTGATGTAGCCAATGAGCCAATTGTCAGCCGATCAATCTGGTCAGTCAGGTGAGATGTGTCAGTCAGGTTAGATGTGTCAGTCAGGTGAGATGTGTCAGTCAGGTGAGATGTCAGTCAGGTGAGATGTGTCAGTCAGGTGAGATGTGTTAGTCAGGTGAGATGTTGTCAGGAATCTGGTCAATTGTGCTGTTAAGATATTTCCAGATTGAGGTCAGATTTTTCTTATAAATTTTAATTGTTTCGGGTGTCATAATGTGTACTGGCCTGATATTTAACGTCGTTAGAGTCTCGAGCCAGTGGACTGGAATAGCGGAAGTTCCCATGAGGGAGGTTCCCATGAGGGAAGTTCCCACGAGGGAAGTTCCCACGAGGGAAGTTCCCACGAGAGAAGTTTCCATGAGGGAAGTTCCTATGAGGAAAGTTCCCATGAGGAACTCATACATGATGAGTTATCAAAAGGTTGAAATGATTTGCAGATAAATAATGTGCAATAAATAAAAGATAAAATATTTGCGGAACCTCTATAACTGTGTAATTGGTGGTGGTTTATTTTTGATCCTACTTTTTATGTTTATGCTGTTTGATTTGTTTACTGTTGCTTTTCTTCCTGTCAAATGTTGACGAATAAAGAAGTAGATATATACATACATTGTACATTATGTATAATGTATAAGCAAAGCGTAGGGATCGTGAAACAATTTGAGTATAAATTTTTCATTGTATTTGATTTTTATTTTAAAATGGTACTTTATCTTAGTGTAATATATGCTATAATTTGTATGTAATAATGTGTAATATTATGCTATAATTTGCTATTTATATAAGTTACATGTTGTAATATAATCGAATTTTTGTGTATTCGAAGCAACGTAGGATTGATTGATTTATGCAGTAATTTTATGTTATGATATAATATGTGTACTAATACAGCATCATCATCATCATCTTCCTTTACATCAATGTTTAACTAGGATCGGGATACGACTAGACCTCAATCCTCTCTGTCCCACACCATATCATCTGTCAATTCCCTATTTTTCATGTCCTTTTAAATCGCCGCATCCCACGTCAGTTGTGGTCTACCTCTTCCAAGCTTAACATCCAGTTCTACCCTCCAAATTCTCTTTACTACATCCTCATCTGCCTTTCTCACAATATGCCCATACCATCTCAATCTCGACTGAGCCAACCTATCCCTAATCCCCTCAACATTCAAATGCATTCTTACATATTCATTTTCCCTTCTGTCCTTCCTAGTTTTTCCACATATTAGACGTACGATTCTCATTTCTGCCACATGCAGTCTCTGTATAGGCCTATGCTCCCTTTACAGTGCCCAATACTCCGAACCATACATCATTTCCCATTCCCCATACCCGAACCCACCCATCCTTAGCTATAAAATCTTTGCCTACCACGTCATACCTAATATACCAATCCCTACCCTATATAATATGTATACCACCTTGTCATACCAAATCACACTAAGCTCAACCCAATAAAACCTATGCTTACTCTAATCAACTTCCAATCGTTGTAACAGTCACAGCAAGCTCTGAAACAAGATTAACCTTCACTGGCAACAACAACTTTCATATGGTTTAATTAGTTTTAGGAATTCCATGCCAATGTACAAGCAATGTGCGTATCAAAAAAGTAATTACTTACTTTTTGTTTTGTTATCGCTACTAAGTTTACTACTGTCTTTCCCTTTCTCTCTCTCTCTCTCTCTCTCTCTCTCTCTCTCTCTCTCTCTGTCTTTCTCTTTTTATTATTCTGGTGCTCTTTTTCTTCACTCTTACTCTTATTTCTCTTTCACTCTGAATTTCTTTCCCTCTGTAATCTCTCTTTACCAATTTCTCCGTATCTATTTCTCTTTCTCACTCTCAATCTCTCTCTCTCTCTCTCTCTCTCTCTCTCTGTCTATCGCACTCTCTCACCCTCAATCTCATTCTCACTATCTCTTTCTCTCTCACACACTCTCTGTTATATCACCTCTACCCTTTTACTCTCTCTCACTCTCACTCTTTCTCCGTTCTATCACCTCTCTTACCCGCTTACTCTCACTCTCTCCCTCTCTCTCTCCCTCTCCCCCTCTCACACTCTCTTTCTCTCTCGGCGTATAGCTACTATTATGGGATATGGATGTATACGTTTATACCCTGCATGGGTTAATTATCGAATTAGTTAATTTAACCGATTCAAAATCACCTGAAACTGAAACGAAGAAGGTTTTTCTTCTAATCGGGACCGCTTGTATTTAACATGCCTCTGTCGCGCCTGAGAATAACGCCCTTTCAGCTTCAGTCGCTAGATTAACGTCGTGTCGACGCCCTCGTGCAGGCATAGAATCTAATCTACTGCGCACTTGTGTAGCAAATGCCTGCTGGCTCTCGACAGATCCTCTTAGCGAATATTAACTATTCTAGGCAACAAGTACCCTTTCCATAACTAGTAATCGGAAACGTCTATCGAAGTCCTATAACCGAGCATTAGTTCCCGACGAGTTTTTGTACTCAATGTTGTCACAGGCGACAGTAGCGCTCTAATTGTTGTTGTTGTAAATGGTTTTTAAATGTCTTGTGGAAGTTTTTACAGTATTGAAATATCTTGGCAGTTCTTTTAAGTTAGTTCAAAATGTTAAATTTTGATTCGCTCTCGGGCCATAATTTTCCTCTAACTAGGACCCTAGCTAGGACCCTAGGATCACTATTGTCCACCCCCCCCCCCTCCGTTAGTAGATCAAGATTATCATTCTCTAGATAGCAATCAATTGCCCCTCCCCGTTAGATCAAAGTTGCCCCACTCTAAATAAAACAGCAATTGCCTCACCCCCAGTACATCGAAACTTCCCCCTCACTAGATAAGACCGCAGTTCCCCCCTCCCTGTAGACCTAAATTATCTACACACTACAAAAGATAACAATTGAACCCCCCATTAGATCAAATTTAACCTCATACTAGATAGGACCACAATCGCCCCCACCTCAGTAGACCAATATTACACCCACTCTAGATAAGGCCACAATTGCCCCCCAGGTAGATCAAAATTACCTCCACGCTAGATAAGACCACAATTCCCCCCCTAAGTAAAATTAACCCACTCTAGATTATCCCACAATTTCCCCACCTCAGTAGACCAATATTACACCCACTCTAGATAAGACCACAATTGCCCCCCAGGTAGATCAAAATTACCTCCACGCTAGATAAGACCACAATTCCCCCCCTAAGTAAAATTAACCCACTCTAGATTATCCCACAATTTCCCCACCTCAGTAAAATATTACACCCACTCTAGATAAGACAACAATTGCCCCCCCCCCCCCCGTAAAAGTTACAACCAACCTAGATAAGACCACAATTAAAGACAACAATTACCCCCCCCAAGTAAAGTTACACCCACTCTAGACAATAGACAACAATTGCCCCCCTCCCAAGTAAAGTTACACCCACTCTAAATAAGACCACAATTGCCCCCCAAGTAAAATTACACCCACTCTAGACAATAGACAACAATTTCCCCCCCTAAGTAAAGTTACACCCACTCTAGATAAGACAACAATTGCACTCTCCTAGTGCATCAGAAGTATCCCTACTCTAGATAAAATAGTAATTGCCACAAACCAGTAGATTTTAATTTCCCCACTCTATTTGAGACCACGGTTGCGCTCGGTAGAGCAAAATAACCCCCGCTCTGGTTAAGACAACAATTGCTCCCACTATAGATCAAAATAACCCCCACTCCAGATAAGGTAACAATTGCTCCCACTATATATCAAAATTACCCCCACTCTAGATAAGGTAACAATTGTTCCCACTATAGATCAAAATTACCCCCGCTCCAGATAAGGTAACAATTGCTCCCACTATAGATCAAAATTACCCGCACTCTAGATAAGGTTGCAATTACTCCCACTATGGATCAAAATTACCCCCACTATAGATAAGGTAGCAATTGCCCCACCCCTAATATATCGACAATTTCCCCGTCTAATTGAGACCACAATTTCACAAGTAGATAAACATTAACACCCACTCTATGTAAACAAAGCTACAATTGCCCCCCCCCCCCTTTCGCTCCAATAGAAAGTAATTACCGCCACTCTAGATATTACCAAAATTGTCCTACTGCTATAGATCAAAATTATCCCCACTCTAGATGAGGTAGCAATATTGCCCCACCCCAAATCGATTGAAATTTTACTGCTATAGGTAAGACAACAGTTGCCCCTGGTATATAAAAATTATCCTCCGCTCGAGATAAAACTGCAATTGCCCCCTCCAGTAGATAAAACTTTCTTTGTCGCCATATACATGTACGAGCACAATTGCCTCCCCCCTAGTAGATAAAAGTTACCCTCACTCTAAACTGGACAATACCTCTCATTGAACGATGAACGATGGTGTTAGTAGTGATCGACAAGATGCTAATAGCAGTATTAACTAGTGAGAAAATCAACTGGTTAAATATCAACAGTTGCGTAAACTTTGTAAACTACAGTTTAGACACCAAGAGGCTTCTGTAGTCAAACAGAGGTGAGCGCAGCTTTTCGAACGATATGGATTGTGCTGTGAATCCATCTCCAAGACGTAGATTCCACGTGTTTGTCTTCTAGCCTAGTCATGTCTCTCCCATTTCTGGTTGAAGTGTTGAATACGGTTCTCTGCCATGATATGCTGCTAAGATCAATAGATTAGACAGCCATTGCCCCCCCCCCAGTAAATCCAAATTTATCAATCACTAGATAACAGCACAGATCCCTCGTCCTAATTCGATTAAAATTACCCACGCGCTAGGTAAGACTACAATTGCCCCCCCCCCCCACTAGACCAAATTATTCCCTCACTAGAAAAGAGCACAATTGTCCCCCGGTAGATTTAAATTTCCCCCACTCTAGTTGAGACCACAGTTGCCCCCGGTAAATCAAAATAATCCCCGCTCTGGTTAATACAACAATTGATCCCCCATAGATCAAAAATACCCTCACTCTAGAGAAAACCACAATTGCCAATCCGTTTGACGCAGCTCAGAGATTATCAGCTGTGAGATTATCCACTCGGAGATTATCAGTTACCTGTAATTATCAATATTCTACAATGGCCGCTCTGTAATGTTAATGTAATTGTCTATCGCTGTCAATTCAGCGTGTTTAACAGAGATATTGGTCCATAGTCCATTTGACTATTGTGTGAGTGTCCGAAATTTCACTCCTTTTGCTGCCATTAGTAAATCCGGTTCCGGAATCTATTGATCGGACAATGGGATCCAGGATATTTGGACTCCCATAAATTAGGGATTGATCTTTTGAGACATCTTGACTGAACCTTCTTTTCCACACGCTGAACTGTTTTAGGCACCTGATATTAAATTGAATAAAACGGTTTAGCGTAGCAAACACCGCAGGACTTTAAGGAAAGCCTCACGCCTATTATCCGTTTTACCGGTCCAGTGTACTTCCGTGATGTGAGCCCGGGTCAGGTCATACTGAGCGTTAATCGCGGGGGTTATACTAGAAATAGTGAGCTTCACTCTGTAGCGTAACAATAATATAAAATACCACACAGTACTCGCAATACTATAAAATATAACACCCTGCAATGGCTACTAAAGCATAATCCAATACATATAATCTAGCTTCATACTGTAATTTTGGTCCACTCCATAGGGACTTGTTAAAGATGACTGGATTCCTTCATTTGATATCCTGACAGAGCCGTTATGCTAATGCTATTGCTCTAGACTAGCAGTTGCTCTACGCAGTTCTCAAAGAAATTCTCTACCATAGGAATTAGAAAAAATTCCATTTCACTGCCGCAAGCAAAAGTAAATTAGTGACGATACAGAATTATGAAAGTCCTGAACATCATTTGCATAGCAACCTATGATGTGTTCATATAGACTCGGCTGTCTCTGAAGAACTTGAAATGAGACATCGCAATAGAACAACCATCATCTATTTACTCTGCTGCAGCATTACTCCTTTCCATGATGAATTGATGCTGTGCTTATTTTTCCAACTTATCAAAAGACCAAAGATTGGCAATGAATGGTGCTGTGTGTACTTCTCTAACACTAAAGATAGGCACAATCATTGTATGTACTTCATTGTATGTACATTACATTGTATGTAATGGTGCTCTATGTACTTCATCAACACTAGAGATGGGCCCAATCTATGGTGCTGTGTGTACTTCATCAACACTAGAGATAGGCAGAATCATTGGTTCTTTGTGTACTTACAAAACACCAAAGATGGGCACCATCAATGACGCTTTCAATGCTTCTCCAACATTAAAGATTGGCACAATCATTGGTGCTTTGTATGCTTATTACATATCCAACACTAAAGATAGGCACAATCTATGGTGCTGTGTTTACTTCATCAACACTATGTATAGGCAAAATCAATGATGTTGTTTGTATTTAAGCAACACCAGAGAAAGGCACAATCATTGGTGCTTTGTGTACTTCAGCAACACTAGAGCTATTCACAATCATTGGTGCTTTGTGTTCCTTTGCATTACTGAAGATAGGCGCAATCATTGATGCTGAGTGTACATATCCAACACCAGAGATAGAAATAATCATTGGTGCTTTGAGGGCTTCTCCAACACCAGAGATAGACACGATCAATGGTGCTCTGTGTGCTTCTCTAACATTAAAAAGATAGGAACAATCATTGGTGCTTTGTGTACTTCTCGAACACTAAAGAAAGGCACAATCATTAGTGCTGTGAATGCTTCTCAAACACTAAAGATAGGCACCACCATTGGTGCTTTGAGTGCTTCTCCAGCACCAGAGATAGACACAATCAATGGTGCTTTGTGTGCTTCTCAATCTTTAATTAGATAGGAACAATCATTGGTGCCTTGTGTGCTTCTCAAACATTAAAGAAAGGCACAATCATTAGTGCTGTGTGTACTTGTGCAATTCTAGAGAATGCACAATCATTGGTGTTGAGTGTACTTTACCTGCACCAGATATATGTACAACCAAAGGTGATGTGAATGCTTCTCCAAAACTAAAGATAGGAACAATCATTGGTGCTATGTGCTTCTCCAAAACTACAGATAGGCGAAATCATTGGTGCTTTGTGTGCTTCTCCAACACTACAGATAGGCGAATCATTGGTGTACTTATGCAATTCTAAAGATAGGAACAATCATTGACGCTTTGTGCTTCTCCAACACTAAACATAGGCACAATCAATGGTACTGTGTGCACTTCATCAACAAAAAGTATAGGCACAATCAATGGTGTTTTAATGCGTGAACACTAAGATTAGGACAATATATGGTGCCATATTTGACAACACTTCATAAATAGACACAATAAACGGAGCTGTTTATCAACACTAATGATTGGCACAATGGCACTGCATGTCTTCCACTTGGCGACCTCCTAATCGGTCTCGCAATGTCCCAAGATTAAGAAACTTCTGTATTTACCCAATGATCTGCTCTATCTGTAATAACTGAGGAAGAGAATTAGTTAACATAAGCAACATTGCAGTCTATTGTTCAACTTCCCTCTATATTTTGTGGCCTATCCCATAACGACGCAAAATTTAAATGGTATAACTCAACATATTCCCAACAATTTCTTGGTCCAACGCGTATCTCCTCGAACAATTGGTGATCTAACCAAAATTTTGCCTACGATTAAGTTGTCCAAACCATATCTGTCCAACAGTTAAATGGTCTAACCCATTTCTCCCCAAATATTGAGCGGTTTAACCCATATATCCCGCAACAAATTTGTATTAATACTATAGTTGTATTAACACTAGTAGAAATCAAATTGTCGAGAAATTAAGTGGTCTCCCCTACATATCATCAAGTATTAAGTAGTCTAACTCTAATCTCTCCAGGGATTAAGAAATATAACCAAAATATCCCCCAACAATTAAGGTGTAATGAATGTCTCGCCCTGCAATTAAGTGTTCTAACGCAAGTCCTCTCAAACAATTGAGTGTTCTAACCCATATCCTCTGAAACAATTAAATGGTCTAACCCATATCCTTTGAAACTTTTAAATGGTCTAACCCATATCCTCTCAGAGAATTAAATGGTCTAACCCATATCCTCTGAAACAATTAAGTTGTCTAAACATATTCTCTCAAACGATTAAATGGTCCAACCCATATCTCCATCAACAATTAAGTGTTCTAAATTCAAATGACTAACGACAAAGTTTTATATCTCTTATCTCCCCAAAAATTGAGCTATCTAATCCGTATCTCTTCATTAGTTAAGTGGCCTATTCCATATCCCCTACGCAAATTAAGTGGTCTAACCCAAATCTTCCCAACAATTAAGTGGTCTAACACATATGTCCCCTAAACAAACTTAGTGGTCTAATCTATATCTCCCCAAGAATTAAGTGGTTTAACCCATATCCCCTAAATAAATGCAGTAGTATAGATAAAATTTCCCCAACAATTAAGTGGTTTAACTCGTGTCCCCTAAATAAATGCAGTAGTATAGCTAAAATCTCCCCAACAATTAAGTGGTTTAACCCATGTCTCATCAACAAATTAAGTGGTGTAGTTTAAATCTCTCGAATAATAAAGTGGTCCCATATCATATCCGCCCTAAAAATTAAGTAATCTAACTCATATCTCTCCGACAGTTAAGTGGTCTAACCCGTATTTCACGCAAATATTTAATATTCTAACCCACATTCCCCAAGAATTAAGTTGTCTCTCCCACTGGCCCTAAGATATCAGTAGGCTATCCCAAAATATTCCCCACAATTCAGTGGTCTAATCCTCATCTCCCCTAAAAATAGGTGGTGTAACTCATATCTTGCAATATCTTGCAAAAGTGGTCTAACCCGTATCTCTTCAATTACATCTCTCACAATAATTATCATATCACACAACACGTCGTATCACACAATACATCATATCACACAACACATCATATCACACAACACATCATATCACACAACACATCATATCACACAATACATCATATCACACAACACATCGTATCACACAACACATCATATCGCACAACACATCATATCGCACAACACATCATATCGCACAACACATCATATCACACAACACATCATATCACACAACACATCATATCATACAACACATCATATCATACAACACATCATAACATACAACATATCATATCATACAGCACGTCGTATCAAACAATACATCATATCAAACAATACATCATATCATACAACACATCATATCATACAACACATCATATCATACAACACATCATATCATACAACACATCATATCATACAACACATCATATCATACAACACATCGTATCTCACATCACATCGTATCACACAACACATCATATCACACAACACATCATATCACACAACACATCGTATCACACAACACATCATATCATACAACACATCATACAACACATCATGTCATACAACACATCATATCACACAACAGATCATATCACACAACACATCATATCATACAACACATCATATCACATAACACATCATATCACGCAGCATACTACAGCACATCACGCAACACTTAATAGTGCACAACATATCTCACTGACCACTTTAAAATCTTTTTGTCTGTTTTGCATTTCCTCAAATATTGTAACAATAAGAACAACGGTTTCCTTACCTGGCAAATATCTTGTATAAATATCAAACAGTATATTTTCCTTCAGACGGCAAGAGCGCGTGGACAAATACTGGCTTGCTTATTGTTGTGATCTCGGTTCATCTTCCAAATTTAAATTCTATTATTTAGGTAGTTACTTATTCTACTACGCAGCTCGAAGAGCTCTTGCCATGTGATGCAATGAGCTCGATCTGTAAGCGTGCTTCTTTGAATTCTGCATATGAAATCGAGGCCGGTGTAAAAATTTTAATAGTCTAATTCTATTGCGACAGCTTAAAACTCCTATAGACAGTTGACTAACAGATCCTGATAGGCTGATTTGATAAACAATTTAGATTACAAAACGATAGTTGTTGCTTTTTCAATCCTGCCATATATTAATAATCTTATATCAACCCTAGTCTCTTTTTCCTTTCACAGCTATCCATTTCAACCCATCTATACCCTACCCATTTCTACCCATCTGTACCCTACTCCTTTCAACCCTTCTGTAACCTACCTATTTCCACCCATCTGTACCCTACCCATTTCAACCCTTCTGTAACCTACCCATTTCCACCCATCTGTACCCTACCCATTTCAACCCTTCTGTAACCTACCCATTTCCACTCATCAGTACCCTACACATTTCCACCAATTCTGTACCTTACCTATTCCACTCCATATGTACCCTACCCAGTTCCAACCAGTTGTACCCTACCCATTTCCACCAATTCTGTACCCTATCTATTTCCACCCATCTGTACCCTACTCATTTCCACCCATCTGTACCCTACCCATTTGTACCCTACCCATTTACACCCATCTGTACCCTACCCATTTGTACCCTACCCATTTACACCCATCTGTACCCTACCCATTTGTACCCTACCCATTTCCACCCATCTGTACCCTACCCATTTGTACCCTACACATTTCCACCCATCTGTACCCTACCCATTTCCACCCATCTGTACCCTATCCAATCAATCCCAACTCGTTAAACTTTGCCCTAATCATTAAACCCAACTTGACCCTATTTGTACAAACCCATTCAACTCAACTCAGTCAATCTTAAATTTGTCCTACTTTTATCTTAATTTGCTAACCCTATCAATTCTGCCTTACCCAAGCTGCCGTCATTCAGTCGCAGTGTTACCAAAATTTATTAATTTCAGCCTCCCATAGATTGAGCTAAATTAATCATTTCAATTAAATTAATCAGCTAAATTAATATAACTAGTCCTTTCCAACACTTCCTTATTCAAAAGACTCTCATAAACTATCATGTCTTACCCTACCTTAACCAACCCTAACGTCTCCAGACAGCGCTCTTCACTCTCTCATCCCACATATTATAAAACTAAAGTAGTGCTATATAGTATTAAAGACTTTAGTGTCGAATAATCTATAAATTGTAACTCCAGTACGTGTGATAAAATATTTAAAACTATCATCCAATAATGTACATGTTTAAACTATTTCTAAATAGAATAGCGTACTGTCGTATGTTTTCTGCAGATTGTAGATATTTTTCGTTCATTTAAACTTTATTGTAGATTTGTAACTATAGGTAAATTTCAGCATAGATTTGTACTTGTAGCTAAATTGTAGTATAACGTTTTACTTGCAGTTGGATTGTATCTTGTGTTTGTACACGTATAACGAAATTGTAGCATCGCTTTGTAGTTAAATGTAGCATGCATTTCAACTTGTCTATTATTATGACTTTTCTATTATTATTATTATTATCTAATATTTAGTTTTTAGTCGGTAAAATACTCGACCGCGGATCAGTATTTGCGGGGTTCAAATCCTGGGCTCGCCCGTCACTGACATCGCTTTGTAGCTTTACCAGCTGTATTAGTAGTATTATTATTTATTTATTTAATTATTATTATTATTATTATTATAGGCCTAGTCATGAAATCACAGAAAATAAAATAAAAGTTAGATATGTAGGCCTACTTTTACAGAACATTAATAGTAATAATAATACTAAATTTATTATAATAATAATTATTATTATTATTATTTTTTATTTATTTTTTTTATATTTTTTTTTTAATGCCCTGGGCTGTAAAGGGCCCTGGGCTAAAAAATAAGATAAAAGAAACTTTATTTAATTAAAAGTTTTTTTAAAAAAGAAGCGATTAAAATAATTCCTCTGCACTCTGGGAAGCCGCTTTAGCCAAAGTGCCACTGAAGCAGACTGCATTGAATCGCTGGAGAGCAATAGACAGTCGCTGCCACAGAAAAGATTTTTCGCGCTTATCACCAGTAATGGCGCTGGTCCTCCTGCCTATTTCGTCAATAAAGTCTGATGCGAGAGAGTTGATGGGCCCCAGGGTCTCAAAGGCAATGGGCATGAAGATATAGTTACCAGAGATTTCGGCATACTTCAGAGTTTTCCTATTAGCCGCGGCCTCTGCTGCAGCACCAGCAGCAGCGCAAGAAGCTTGGCAAGCTAAAAACCCATCTCTTTCTGCCATAGGTCTAAATTATGACCCGCTTGCCTTGGATCTTAGACTTGCACTGTTTTGATCTCGCTTTCTCTTGTGTTCTCTGTGTACTCAGTCGTCATCTTGTGGTGCTTTGGCGCCTGTTTGTGTAGAGTCTGCAAGGGACGTCCCTGACATCACCTTATAGCGAGGAACTGGACGTTAAATTGTATTGATTGATTGATTGATATTGTATCTAGTAGACTGATAAGGAGACGTTGAGTTGGCTATTGAGCCAGTTGTCGTGTTCAGTGCAGAAGAAAGTTTCGCCACCTGTCGAGAGAACGAGTAGACGAGTGGACAGCATATATCTATGCGAGTGGTGGAATGCTGCCGCCCTATGTTCTGTTCAGAACGCAAGGAACTGATGATGATGATGATGATCTACATGAGTTTACATGATCTGGTTTTAATTAAGATTAGAGATGAGGCTGAGGGGGGGGGGGCGATAATATACTTTAACCTCCCTCCACCTCCCAATGAGAATTACTGATGTCAGTATATTTTTGTTTACTGCTTAGCTCTGAAATATTTGACTGTAATTTTGTAAAGGTAATAAAGTCAAATCTGAATCTACCTGTGATTATTATAATGCTCAAATAATTTTAGGTTCTAATCACGTGTCTTCTTCAGTGCACTGCCAAGTAGCAGGTTCAAGGTACATATTCATACTCAAAGTCTGCTTTCGCACTCCAAAAGAGCACTCCTTAGATCAACAAGTTAATCTCTACGTAAAGTCTATGTCTTATCCAAACCTTACGTAAGGCTACATAAGGTATGGATAAGGCATAGACTTTGTGGAAAAGTATGGCTTCTGAGGTAGTTTCCCTTTGCCTTCCTCAAATCAAGCCTCACTTTGTACTCATATGTCTGTATTAATTTAAATCTTAATTTCATGTATGTATTAATAGTAAATTTCAGTCTGTCTTCTGATGTAAATGTACTTGAATTTGTATTTTAAATTTCACTTTGCTTTTCTAGTATATTTCAGGTCGGGGTTTAAAGCGCTAGCAAGAGTGAGCGCTCTATAAACGAAGTTAGGCGTCATTGGGCCCGGCTAGTACTTGGATAGTCGAACGCCTTCAAAGATTGAGTCAAAGACTGAGTGTTGACAGAACTAAATACAATCCCTAAGGGTGTTGGAAGGTTATTCTTGATTCGCTCTAATAGCAGTCGATTAGCCATCAAGAACAACGACTACTAAGAACAACGACTACTAATAACCACGGAGTGAGGGAGGAAAATAAAGAAAGCTACAACAACAGAGGGAGAGAGATATATGTGTTTATTTCAGCATCAACACCAAATCACTGACAAATGCAAACAGAAATAAACATTTAAATGAAATAAAGTTTAAAAAATTCCCAGGAACACAGTGTGTCAAACAGTTTATAAACACCAGAACGACGGCCGTCAGGGAAGACGATACACATCTTCCCTAACATCTACACAACAGCACAACAAGCAACCTCTGCAGCACGTATGTTGTGTGTTCAACCAACGGAATTTGTAAATAGTCGGCTTCTTTATTAAATTTCAACTCAATTTCTACTGTTTCAATTTGCTTTCGGTTTTATTTCGGAGTGTGTTCTCTCTGATTATCCCAATTACATTTCTCTTCTCTCGCACTTTGCTTCACTTCTCATATTCTATGACAATATGATTCAATCTGGGGTACAGAGGTGAGCGTTCAAATCCTGGGCTCGCCCGTCACTGACAGCGCTTTCGAGTGAGGAAACTCGAAATTTAATAAAGAATTTGTATTGAATGTCTCAATAGCGCAATGGTTAGAGGTGTAGATAACGTCATGAAGTTTTAAATGACAGACCCTTGGGTGAATTGAACCCTCGTAGGTTCGAATCCCAGCCGCGCTGAGCTGAGAGTAAAATCTCGGGCATTCACTGGACTGGCTATACGGAAAATGGACAAAATTGCCTAACGGATTTAACATGTGGTATTAAAAGTTATAGATATCAACAAAGTTGATAACTTCACTATAATATGTGTTATTATTATTAACTGACGTTAACCTTAGCTTTATCAGTCTCTTGAGACTTTTGATGTCTTAATACTGGAAATAGACAAACTTCTAGAGTAAGTTGTCATAATGTTCCCTCTTAGTCCAGGATTTCGACAGATTTCCTTTCAAATGATCATCTACTAGTGACTGGTTTAAATGGTATAAAGTGCCAGTTTTACTTTTAAATATTTTATATATTTTATTTGCTGTTCAGATAATTCTTTCAGCTTCACGAAGATGACGAGGTTTAAACTGCCAGAGCAGTCAGAGAGCAGAAACAACAACAAAACCAGAAGCAGCAGATGCATCACTTAACAGTATTGCATCACCTGACAGTACTGCATCACCTGACAGTACTGCATCACCTGACAGTACTGCATCACCTGACAGTACTGCATCACCTGACAGTACTGCATCACCTGACAGTACGGCATCACCTGACAGTACGGCATCACCTGACAGTACTGCATCACCTGGCAGTACTGCATCACCTGACAGTACCGCGTAATACTTATCATCTAACAGTACTGCATCATCTGTATCAACTGTGCATTTGATTCATTCAACATGGATGGGGTTAGAATGAGTGAGCTATAAGATAAAGGTTTGTTATAGCTTTCAATAACGTATTGCAATGAAGGTGTAAGACATCCCGACTGATTTTTGAACTCGTGACCTCTTGATTATCAATCAATGGTGATAAAAACTCAATGGTGGATCGGAATCAATTTGATTTGATTTTATTTTATTTGAATACATCTCATTATACTTGATTACATTTGAAGACACTCTGTTACTCTCTCTCTTAGTCACTCATTCTCTCTCTCTCTCTCTCTCTCTCTCTCTCTCTCTTTCTTTCAGTCTCTCCTATTCCTCTCTCTCTCTCTCTCTCTCAGTCTCTCCTGTTCTGCCGAATTACAGTTATAGTTTGAGTTTAACGCTTCTGTATGCAATAACAAATTTTACAGCAGGTTCACTATCGATTAAGTCGATGAGTGAATCGAGAGGTTCTTCATAAGAATTGTCATAGCTGCTGCTGCTGATGATGATGATGATGAAGGTGATGATAATGATAATGATGATGATGATGATGGCTAGAAATTCTCCACAAAACAGCCTCGAAGGTACTCGACGCTCCATTCGGTTGTAACCGGTGTCAAGATGGTGAGATGGATAAATTTTTCTGCGGTAGAGGTCAACAACTTCTACAAATTACTCCTGCGACAGTTAAGGATCGAGAGCATTTGAAGTATTATACACTCGTTCATATGCCAATTATATGGATTTAGAATGTGTTTCGAAATTAATAGGATGTTTCACGTCTAAAAGGATAATAAATGATAGGATTAACTAATAAAATACTAATTAATTAATTACTAGATTAATTACTTGCTTGGGGTTCAAATCCTGGGCTCGCCCGTCGCTGACATCGCTTTCGAGTGAGGAAACTGACGTTAACCTTAGCTTCACCAGCTTTTATATGTGTAAGAGTAGCAGTTTTCTAGATATGTAAATCTGCGGATCGCCAGTGGCGGGTATCTATAGCATGGCGACAGATGCTTGTGGTGTTGTGCAATATTTTAGTCAAAATAAAATGTTACTCTCCTATACTATTATATATAATTATATATATATATAATTTATTATATTTAATTTAATTTAATATTTATATACTATTATATATAATTATTATATATAATATTATATAATTATTATATATAATTTACTATATTTTATTTATAATTTATTATATTATTATATATAATTATGCTATTTTTTATACTAGCATATTTTATACTCTTATACAACTCTTACACTAAGTTTTTAGCCACGACAAATCAGCGAAATTGTGGCAGCCATCCTCTGAGTGCAGCCATAATTCTGAAGTCCTGATCAAATCCAGTGGAGAGGCTCGAGTCCGGTGCAATGGATATCCGGAATGCAATGATGGACGTGACTCCGGTGCAATGGATAACTGGAATGCTATGATGGACGTAATTCCGGTGCAATGGATAGGCTACAACCTGGAATGCTATGATGAACGTGAGAAGACATTCTGTGGTAAGATATATGTGCAGTGGTCGTGTCATTAGCTCAGGTCTGTATGGTGCTATCTTTGTGCTGTGCTGTGACTTGTGTGTTCTGTTGACCTATAGCCGCAATAAAGATAAGCGTGCAATAATTTATATCCTGGCTACCGTTAGTAGTTACTTTTTATTTATTATGACTACTACTACTACTTACTACCTACTATACTACTTATTGCTACTACTAATTACTAATTACTATACCACTTACTACTACTACTAATTACTAATTACTATACTACTCACTACTACTACTAATTACTAATTACTATACTACTCACTACTACTACTAATTACTAATTACTATACTACTCACTACTACTACTAATTACTAATTACTATACTACTTACTACCACTAATTACTAATTACTATACCACTTACTACTACTACTAATTACTAATTACTATACTACTCACTACTACTACTAATTACTAATTACTACTATACTACTACTACTACTAATTACTATACTACTACAATACTACTACTACTACTACTACTACTACTACTATACTACTACTACTATACTACTACTACTACTACTACCACTAACTTACTATATTACTAATACTATACTACTACTACTACTACTACTAATTACTATACTACTTACTACTACTAATTACTAATTACTACTACTAATAATTACTATACTACTACTACTACTACTACTATTACTATACTACTACTATACTACTATACTACTACTTACTAATTAATTACTATACTACTACTACTAATTACTAATTACTATACTACTTACTACCACTAATTACTAATTACTATACTACTTACTACTACTACTAATTACTAATTACTATACTACTACTACTACTACTAATTACTAATTACTATACTACTCACTACTACTACTAATTACTAATTACTATACCACTTACTACCACTAATTACTAATTACTATACTACTTACTACCACTAATTACTAATTACTATACTACTTACTACTACTACTAATTACTAATTACTATACTACTCACTACTACTAATTACTAATTACTATACTACTTACTACCACTAATTACTAATTACTATACTACTTACTACTACTACTAATTACTATACTACTCACTACTACTACTAATTACTAATTACTATACTACTTACTACCACTAATTACTAATTACCATACCACTTACTACTACTACTAATTACTAATTACTATACTACTCACTACTACTAATTACTAATTACTATACTACTTACTACTACTAATTACTAATTACTATACTACTTACTACTACTACTAATTACTAATTACTATACTACTCACTACTACTACTAATTACTAATTACTATACTACTCACTACTACTACTAATTACTAATTACTATACTACTCACTACTACTACTAATTACTAATTACTATACTACTTACTACTACTAATTACTAATTACTATACTACTTACTACTACTACTAATTACTAATTACTATACTACTCACTACTACTAATTACTAATTACTACTACTACTAATTACTAATTACTAAAAGCTGGTAAAGCTAATGTTAACATCAGTTTCCTCACTCGAAAGCGATGTCGGTGACGGGCAAGCCCAGGATTTGAACCCTGCACATACTGATCCACGGTCGAATGTCTTACCGATATCGCCACTGGCTCCAGCCAGTGTCGATGACTACTATGATTACTATGACTACTACTATGATTACTATGACTACTACTATGATTACTATGACTACTACTATGATTACTATGACTACTACTATGATTACTATGACTACTACTATGATTACTATGACTACTACTATGATTACTATGACTACTACTATGATTACTATAACTACTACTATGATTACTATGACTACTACTATGATTACTATGATTACTATGACTACAACTATGATTACTATGACTACTACTTTGATTACCATGACTACTACTATGATTACTATGACTACTACTATGATTACCATGACTACTACTATGATTACCATGACTACTACTATGATTACCATGACTACTACTATGATTACTATGACTACTACTATGATTACTATGACTACTACTTTGATTACTATGACTACTACTATGATTACCATGACTACTACTATGACTACTATGACTACAACTATGATTACTATGACTACTACTATTACTAACTACAAATACCATGACTACTACTATTACCAATTACTAAATATTATGACTCCGATAAACTCTTAATTACTAAGACTACTACGACTACAAATTATTTATTACTATGACCATTTCTACTGCTAATTAATACGACTACCATTAACTATGACTAATACTACTATCACTAATTACTATGACTACTACTACTACTTACTAATTACTATAATTACAACTGCTACTAATTAGTAATTACTATAACTACAACTGCTACTAATCTCTAATTACTATAACTACAATTGCTACTAATTTCTAATTACTATAACTACAATTGCTACAAATTTCTAATTGTTGTGATTACTAATAATTATAAGTGCTGGTTTTTTTGTTCCTTTAGTTACACACATGACATACCGCATGTGCTACATGGTTTCCTTTCTTGGTTTCTGTTTTTGTAGTTTTCAGTATTTCCTCCATTCCTCTCCATGGTTATTAGTAATGGTTGCCTTTTGTTGGCGCATCAATTGCTGCCGGCGCGGATTTAAGAATAACCTTCCAACACCCTCGGGATTTTTTTTTCTTTCAAAGCTGTCAACACTCAGTCTTCCAAGGTGGTCGCCCACAAAGTACTAACCGGCGCGATGGAGCTTAACTTCGTTCAACTGGTACTACTACTTACTCATTAATATAACTAATACTTATTACTAATGACTAATTACTATAACTACTACTAATACAGATTACTAAATGATTACTACTGCTACTAATTACTATTACTAGTACTGATTACTGATTACTATGACAACTATTACTACTATTACTACTAATATTACTATATTAATATTACTATTATATTAATATTACTAATTACTATGGCTCCATGTAGTAACTATGACTGCTCCTACTATTGCAAATTACTATGATTACTGCTTATTACTAATTACTAATTACTATGACTACTAGTACTACTACTACTTACTTACTACTATTACTATACTAATTACTATGACTACTACTAATTACTTATTACTATAACTACAACGAATTATTAATTACTAATTACTATGCCTACTAATAATTAATAATAACTATTACTACTACTATTACTAATTATTATGACTACCATTATTAATATTACTAATTACTATGTCTTATTACTGTTATTACTACTGCTGTTACTACCATTATTACTATTACTACTACTGCTGTTACTATTGTTACTACTATTACTGCTACTGCTATTACTACTATTACTAATACTGCTACTGCTATTACTACTATTATTAATATTACTACTTACTATTAGTGTTACAAATACTATTACTATTACGACTACTATTATTACTGTTATCAGTAATGTTGCTATTACTACTACTACTATTGTAACTGTCATTAACACTATTTCTATTACTACTACTATTATTACTGTTACTATTACTAGTGATATTACTACTACTGTTATTACTGCGATTACTACTATTTCTATTAATTACTACTATTACTATTACATACGCAGACCCTGTAGTCTTCGACCAATCTCTGAAGGAGGAGGAGGCGTGGTACCCAGAGATGATCTCCTGCTGTATCTGAGGTTCTGCCTCTAATTCTCTCTGATCAGGCGTGCCGTGAATGATTGAAGCCTGAGTTATACGGGCGTAGATGTAAGTTAAATAGTGTGCTTCAGGACGCCCCAATCAAACACATTATCAGCTCCCACCCCGCAGCAGTAATTAATACTGAATGTCTCACTAGCGCAATGGTTAGAGGTACAGAAAACGTTATGAAGTTTTAAGTGACAGACCCTGAGGTGAACTCTTGTGGGTTCGAATCCCAGCCGCGCTGCTCTGAGAGTAAAATCTGGGACATTCACTGGATTGGTTACAAGGAACATGGACTTAATTGCCTAACGGATTTAATAGGTGGTATTAAAAGTGATAGATATCAACGTAGGTGATCAATTCACTATAACGTGTGTTGTTACTATTATTATTAGTATGGACCTTGTGAATGTGCATTGCCTAGTTTGGGCCAGTCGTAATGCTGTTCTCTACCTTCATTGTGACCAGTTGAAGGTGGGCTGGAAAGTGTTACAGGAGCGTATTACCAGTATAGGTACTCCCAGTGTTGTGTCCGGGTTGCTTAAAAAATTGACCAACCGGTGACTGCACATGTCGTAGAAGTTGACTAAAGCACTAGGATCCATACCAACGTCAGAAAGGGCATTCGGTTGGTGAGCGCCTAGGCTCCAGAAATTACTACAAAAAATTTAACGAGTGGAAAAGTCTCGAATGGGGTATTGGCTAGTGGATGATATGATGTAGGACAGAGAGGATTTGAGACAGTCTATTCGTATCGCGACCCTGGTTAAACTGGGATTCAAGGGAGGAAGATGATGATGATGATGATGAGTAATAGTATTGGTACTATTATTGCTATTGTTGTTATTATTGTCGCAGTAAAAAAGTATTGGTGAAGTAAGTATAGTTATAGTAGTATTGGTACTATTATTACTATTGTTTTTTGTTGTTATCGGCGGTAACATATTCGACCGCTGGTCAGTAGGCCTATGTGCCGGGTTCAAATCCTGGGCTCTCCCATCACTGACATTGCTTTCGAGTGAGGAAACTGACATTAACACTAGCTTTTGTTAATTATTATCGTTATTATTTGTATTATTATTATTATTATTATTATTATGTACAGCTAACGCCAAGTTTAACGTCAGGAGATAGTCTCATATATTCAGCGAACGTCTAACTAATTAATTTATTATTATTATTATTATTATTATTATTATTATTATTATTGTTATATAATTGTGTACATCGAGCTTAACATCGGTAATATGTCTGATTTTATATAAATTTAATACGCTTTACTCGACAGATGGCAGAAGGTACTGCTAATGTGTCTGACAATATAGAACAGTGGGCAGCGTCTACAGGTAAAGTGTCTGACTATTAATTAAATTTAATTAACTTTAATCGATAGATGGTTGAATGTGCCGGTAATGTGACACATTGTTAAATCAATTGATCTTTTCGGTAATAGCTATAAATAGAACATCGGGGACACCAAATGTAAACAGTGGACAAGAATTCGTAAACACTGCATAGAATACCATTGAAGTGTACTAGTTCCTCATAAAATATAGGTTAGGTTGAAAATAACATGCATATGTGACTTTAATGTCAAAATAATGTGAAAATAAGATGTCGTATCCGTCTTGCTGAAGAATTGATCAACCGTGGACTGCACGTATTTTAAAAGTCTATAAATCTCTAAAATGCAAACTAATGCCAGAAAGGACATTCGGTTGGTGAACGGCTCCAGAAGTTGCTACAACATTTTCTAATCCTGTCCCTAGTTAAACTTGGATTCAAAGGAAGATGATGATGATGAGGAATGTGGAAATAAGGTTTAGATAATGTTAAGATAACGTAAAGATGTGAAATTTGCGATTCTGTACTTGCACAGTGTACAGTACCCCAACATGTAACATTTTCTCGACATCAGTCTAATTGATTTAATGGTTCTACAGTGTATAGTAATTTTATTATAAAAGAACACAAGAAAACTGCATTAGTGATATAGTTTTATTAAAAATTAACAACATTTATACGCACAAAATAGCGAATTCAGTCAGTAGTATTTACACATCTGTTGCATATTCGTACTTTATCCGCACAAAGAAAGTACCCTGATAATTATTTTAATACAACAGTCACAAAGTTCCACACCTCCTTATCCAGCAATTGAGAACTACACGAAACACGTTTTATCCATACTTAATTGGTACTCCATACTTAATTGTTACTCAAGAACTGTTTGAAGTTTTACCCTATAATTCGATACAGTCCTGGACATAAAATAGCAACCACCCTGCTATTTATGGAAAGACATAACTCAATCTTAATGTAATTAAATAAATAAATCAATCAGAACAACGCAAAGTTTCTTTCCAAATTCTCACCGGTTTCACTTGGCCTACAAAGTTCGTAACTGACAATAATGTTTTAAAACTACACAAAAAAGTAACGTCTACACAAACTTGATTATGTTACAAATTTCAATTTTGATATTTCAACAAGAGCATTTACAAAATATGTGTGAAGTACACAGAAGTGTGTATATGCGCGTTGGAATACGCAATTTTGAGTGCACACACATGCGCATGCAGTTTGAAATAGATACTACACATATACTGCGTATATATATATATATATATATATATATATATATACACAAGGTTTAATTAATTACACTCATTGCATACACACTAATTATACAATACGTGACGTCGTTAAAGCATTTAAATACTGCAGATATGCACAAAACATAAAATTCAATGAAAAATTTTAGATTACAAATGCAAAATGCACCGGAATTTACGTGCAAAATCTACTTGAAAATACTACATATTGCCAACTTCCACAATACAACAAAAATAACCCCACCATCAAGTTAGTTGGTCCAGTCTTACTCTACAAAACCGAATAAAAAGGGCACCGTATAAACAATGGAATCTCTAATGATTGGCAAGACATCATCAAACGCTTAACTAATATCTTTACAGAAATAAATTACTAAAAACTTTCAAAGCACACATAATATATTTCCACTCGTACAGGAATACATATAGTCTATTAATACCTATTTAGGCCAACGTATCTTTTTAATACTCGTTATGAATACATGTATACAGTATTGCTACTCAGTGTTCATAGTATACATTCAGGTAGGCCTACCTATGTCCTACTGTATGACTCATTCTCGGAAACTTAACATTAAAAACTTCACCGGGTCCATTCTTACACCAAATTAATCAGATTTATGAATTAAGAGTCCTTTAGAGAGTTAAGAGATGGGACAGATCACAACCAAATGAAATCTAAATCTTAAATTAAATCTAAATTGATGACTATTAGTAAATCAATTATCAATAAATTGCAATTAATTTAAATTAAATTGCAGATTTAATCGTAACGACCTGGGTAGCGTCAAAAATATCTTTATTACTAATTAGCTCAGATCATAAAATCTGCTATTTTAATTCCGATATTAATTGATTACCATTTTGAATGAACCAAACAGTCAGAACTAATCAAATTTAATCTTGCAAATTCACAGCCTGTCAATTTACAATTTTGCACAATAGCTAAGCAATCATCACAGATCGTTCTGCAGTATATGCCTTCAGGCAGAGATAATCAGGATGAACAGGAACAGCCTTTAAAACTTGCAGAGAATTGTTTGCATATTTCCAGTTAACCCGCATCTGAACATTGCTTTGAACGCATGGCTACTTTCCAGGTTTGCATAAGAAGTATTACGATGCGATTCTGTATTGTTAGAGACGTACCTGATACAACTGAGCTGCGGAAACAAATAGAACCTTATACGCATCATACGGTTGACAAAAAGAACATAAATACTCAGAGATCTACATTCTGTTGGAGAAAGTTTCAGATTATGGAAAATTTTCAGAAGTCTAATTATAGCTTCAGATGATAACCCATCATCACTCTTGGTTTTCCATAAGCTATTTATAGAACCCCTTCATTATAATGGGGCACAACGTTATTTTCCCAGCAGAGTATTGAAAGTCCAGCTGATCATATCTGAGAGATGACACGATTAATAACGAGAGAAAATTCCAGATGACACTTTTTTCCCTTTTTTCCAGATGAAATCACTGCGCGAACACAACCTTATTTCCAGCAGACTCTTCGATATCCGCCCGATACCTTTCCGACGCCAGTCTAACTGGGGAGCTTCCGCTCTTGGTAAGGACAGTGGGATCGGCCCCGTGCTCCATGAGGAGCGTAGCTGCCCTGTGGTCCTCGAGCTCAAGGGCTAGAAACAGGGCAGTGCGGCCCTTGATGGCGTCCCTAGTGTCCACAGCGGCCCCACCCCTTAGCAGCAGTCTAATGAGGTCATAGTGACCCAGTTGTACAGCCAGGTGAAGCGGTGTCATACCTGCAGAAAAACAAGCATTGTCTAATTTAATAATAGAGTAAATTAAATAAATAAATCTAATAGTACAATATATAGAGTAAATTCAATAAATAAATCTAATAATACAATAAATTTTACACTTAGTTTAATAGTACAATATTTCTAATTACACCTAATACTATGATTTTAATAATACAATAAAAATTGTACATTAGTTTAAAAAAGGTAAGAGTTGAAATTGACCTTTTTTGACAAATATATCACCTTAATAACTATCACATACGTTTCTTTCAACATTTATTAAACTACAGTTACAGAAGTTGATTTACACTGTCACAGACAAAATCGTCACTGTCAAACAATATGCGTTAAATATCTATCGCTCAATGTAGGACAATGAAATATAAATACATTTTAATAAATAAACAAACCATTAAAAATACAATGGATGCTAATAAAGAATTTAAAAATGTAAAAAATGGGATCGAAAATAAAAAATAAAAATCGGAAAATGGGATCGGATTAATTTAATCGATCGTTAACTATTAACTTAAATTTTTAGAATTTAAGTTAATTATTTTTATTTAGTTAATATTTGTATAAATAAGAAATCACTAAAAATTAAAAGAAATAAAATACCTTCATAGTTGACTGCCTCGAGGTCGAGGTGGGACGCCTGGCTGGGAGAGGCGGAGGGGTGACAGCGGTCCAGCAGGACCCTGAGGCAGGCAGGGCTGTTGTGCCTGACGGCGAGGTGACAGGCCTGATCCCCCTGGTAGTCCCTGAGAGCAGGGGAAGACCCGGAGTCGAGCAGGGTGTCGAGGGCACCAGGCTGGTCCGTCATGACCGCTAGGTGTAGGGCAGTCTGCACGAGAAATAGAGAGACAGGTTAGATTTAGAATAGAATTCAATAGAATACTATACATCACAATTAGACTTAGAATGCAATTCAACAGAATGCACGAGAAATAGAGAGAGTTAGACTTAGAATACAATTAAATAGAATACTATACCGTATCATAGTTAAAGATATGCTTAAAATACTATTAAAAAGTATACTTATCACAGTTAGAGACAGTTTAGACTTAGAATACAATTAAATAGATTACTATACAGCACAGATAGAGATATGCTTAAAATACAGTTAAATAGAATACTATACCTTATCACAGTTAAGAGACATACTTAAAATTCAATAGAATGATGCAATATTATAGAGCATTGGCAGTATTTATTAGAGATATACAAGCACTACTGGAATTTATCACAGCATTTAGCGATGGACATAAAATGTAATATAATAGAACAACCACAAATAAAATACTACACAGTACAATACGCTACGCTATACACACTTAAATATTTAGCGTTGTTTTCAAATACTGATGTAATTACACAACACAATTCTAATCAACCACGTATATAACATATCTGTTTTCATAAAGAGAATATGTTCCTTGGACAAGAAACAAGTGGTGTAACAGAAAACTGAACGGAAAGAAGAGAAAGAGGGAGAGCGAAAGGAAAGACAGAGGAGGGGCCCTATATAGTGCTGTTCAACAAAATTTATAGGTTTACTTGTACTTAAGTACATCGTACAAGTATAGTACATAATATATATGTACATGTATATTCTGCGACATCATTCTCTAATAGAACCTCGTCTCCAGTGTGTGGGCACTCTCAGATAAAATATTTTTGAAACCAGTTACTCAAGACTACATAATCTTAGTAGGCCAATTCGTCTCGAGCAAGCACACTGATAAAGTATTTAAGATCTAGGGAATGACCTTGAGCCGATATAGCCTGCCAACAATTAAATCATTTTTACGGCAAACAATTGTCGACAAACTGAAAATTAATTACGGGCCTCCATATAGCAGTAGATTGCAATCAAAAACCGGTATTTTATTTCACGAAACATCTCTTATCAACTGTCTAAACACTTCGTCGAGCTAAGGAATAAAGGCGGGAGTGAAATGTCAATCGAAGAGTTAAAAACTAGAACAAGGGTTGGACCTGAATTGTACAGTTGTAGAATTAGCATGATAGTGGCACACTCGGTGCATGATATTAAAGCACAGTGTAGGCCTGTGGTGTAAAAGTAGCGACGTGATAAATCTCACAAAAGTTGAAATGCGAAACGTTAACGACGTCAGATAAATTGAGTTACCAAGACGCTAATATTTATGCAAGGACAGTAGCAAATATAGAAATAATCACAATAAAATCAATCAAGAAAAGACGAGGCCCTTAATATTGGTCCACTTGTTACAAATCGATTTTTCTTTCGAAGAGGCGCCTGTTTCACGTACTCGGTTACTTCTATCCTTCGATCCTCTTGGTTTTAATTTATTTCAAGACGATGACCGCGGGAACGGGAAATATGCTTGGCTTCTCGGTTGTGGATCCTATTCAGGATAGTGCGGTCTAATTAATCAACCCTACTTGTGACCTTGTAGATATTTTGATCGACATGTACCTAGTAGACCATCGAGAACAACGCCCATACGTGAATGCACGACCTCTTCACGCAGCCTTCAAGAATTCGTCTGTATGACGCAACGATTTCAGATTGTTTTCTAGTCATCATTCTAAGAGATTTAGATACGCGTTCTGTTTCACTTTTTATTGCAGTATTTGGTCTACTTATATATATATTTAACAATATTATAAAATTCAGGCAACTGTTTTATCGTACTTAAATAAATTAAGTCCATAATAAAAATTGTTTTTATAATAAATAACAAATATTATCATGACCACGTATTTACAGACTAGAGGCGTACAACTTACACTGTACACGAATATTATCTTTTATATGGAATATATGTATTATAATATTAGATTTACCATTTTAATATATAAAATGAAATAGCAATACTAGGCCTATAACTATAAAAATAAAATCCTAGCATACTTTCATATTAAAAAAACCAAAATGAACTATTACACAGAAATATATGAGTATAATACAATAAGTGCTAGGTACATGAATGTCTAAATAGCGTAGGGGTAACGTCATGAAATTTTAAATGACAAAGCCAGAGGTGAATTGAAACCTCGTGGGTTCGAATCCCGGCCGCGCTGATCTGGGAGTAAAATCTTGGACATTCACTGGACTGGTTATACGGAAAATGGTCTAAATTGCCGAACGGATTAAACATGTGGTTTTAAAAAGTGATAGATATCAACGTAGTTGATTATTCACTATAATGCGTGTTTACTTTTACTTTAGTGTAATATAATATAATAAGTGTAAATGGATTAGTTTTTTTATACTACACGTAGGCCTATAAGTAAATTAAAACGTTTATCTAGAGCGTTTTGCTGAATAATTTTAGTGCAATGAGTGCGTAACAATAGATCAATTGGTTATAGAGTTTTAGTATATTTCTACGTGAGTTACTCAACTCAACTTTGGTACAGAATGTACTGCGATGTCGTGCACATCTGCATGTAATGGTTTTATGTATTCTACGTTACTCGTTAATCTTCCATCGTAAATCATTCTAACCGTGTCAGTAGTCCCTGGTTCATACAACGGTGTTAGAGTTAACACCCTCAAAATATTTCAAAACAGAATCATTTTTCTCAGGAAAAGAAACGTAATATTTCAGGGAATCACAGATTGACTTCTGACCCAAGAAGATTGAAAATAAGACAAATTGAAAGTATAATTTTCAAGTCTGTTTCTGCGGTAGAAGAAAAATGTTTAAGTAGGTTCGTCAGGATATGAACCCACACCTTTGGTTTATCCAGCAAACGTATTAGATCTCGGCCATCCAACCGATATAATAAATAGCTAAAATAGATCAGAAAAGCTCCACGTATAGATAGGCCTATATACTGTAGTTACATTTATCACTCAGCGATCTTTGCTCTAGAAGCAATCAATGGTTATTAATATAGTTCTATGTCCCTAGATACAGTCCCAAATCTGATAAAACAGAGGGTCTGGTATAATAAGAAAGCACTAAAAATTTCTTGAAAGTATCTGAACTTTCCATGGAATCTATTTTTATACCCTTAAATCTTTTACTTTAAGGTTTCATAGCAAGCACAGAGCAAATAGTACGTACAACATCTCAATCAAAGACAGAAAGAAATTCCCACGATTTTAAGAGCGTGTTTTATTTGGACCAAGGACATCTAGAAGAATACACCTTCCATGAAATCGAATCCTGAATTTAGGATATGTATTCAAAGCTCAAACTTATCCGCAACTATTGATGACATTATTGATCGCTGTTATTTTATTTACCTACAGGACAAAACTATTTAAGGACGTGGAATTATTTATCACTTTAATTCATCCATCATTATCATCATCTTCCCTTTAATTTCTTTCAGTTTAACTAGGGTTTGGATGAGAATGGACCTTCACCACTCTGTCTCACATCATATCAAAATCTCTTTCACTCGTTTTAGAAATGAATTGTAACAATTTCTGGAACCTAGGCGCACACCAACCGAATGCCCTTTCTGACGTTGGTTTGTTGGTTTCTTTATCACCTAAACTATTAAAGGAAATTTAAAGGACTAAATAAAGCTGCCACATATTTCGGGACCGTAAATAACTAGAATATTATTCTGAACTTTAAACCAAACATTTTCGATGCATTGTTGCTATTGTTTTGCACTTGAACTCGTAATTACGTTAAATTCGTCAGTCACGACCCAGTCATTGGCTGCAAGAAAGACACGACCGCCTGACTAAACGGCGTGTTCATGTTTATAAACAAAAACCTCTGCACGGATCAGCCACATATGCCCCAACAAATGATTGCGCAACAACAACGCCGCTAACCCGTTCTTCAGAACAGGATATGAATAACATTAAAAAGGGTATTTTTCTTTCTAAAAATTTTAGAACTAACCTCTTAAATAAAATGCTGCAAAAGTTTGTAAATTTCTAATAAATCCAGCAAAAAAGTATATTCATAAAGCACCGTTCTATGTCGAATGTTACGGTAAAATTAGAGGTATTATTTAGCCAAGAACCCAGTAACGAAAGCCAACTACCGGCGAAGAAAGAGACCCATACGACTGTGGCGAAGAGAGACTTGCTGGTTCACAAAACAGAAATCAAGAACTGAATCAGAAGGAAAAATCGTTCGGCCAACACTTGTGTTTCAGCTTACTGATTTTGTGAACAACAGGGTTTAAAGGCGATCACCAATTTTGAATTTCCGTATACGATAAAACCGTCTGCATCTTACAAACTTCAGTGACTGGGTGTTTTCCGATTAGATCAAGCAATCTTCAATTTTGCTAAGTCATTGAAGAAACCCGATAAGAGCATTCAAGGACCATCAAGGCGTCAAGGTTGTTATTAACATAGTAGAAAGTGAACTAGAGTGGCCTACTAACAGCACACTGTAGTGAGGCGGGAATTTTTTTAGAACCACGCAGGTCCACAAACAACAGCGATGTGATTATTAACCGTACAGGAGGCCTTATCGTGTCACGCATGGTTCACCGGTGATATTCCATTAGTCTCAGATAAGGAACTCAAGAAATTAATAATAGCCATTAATAAATCACGTCCTGTATTTAAGCCACTAAATAAAGTCATTAATTTAAACCATAAAATCACGTCATTTATTTTAAGCGTCCATTAAATAGTAATTAATTTAAACCATTGTATCACGTAATTTTTTTAAAGTGTGGTCTTTAGGATAGTAGGCCTAACATTGGCAGTCTGGCCTCCTAAGACGATAAACTTTCGCCGAATTCTTAAAAAGTCTTTAAATTTTTGAAATCAAAATTTTGTTACAGAAAGATATAGGAATAAGAAATTATTTCATATATTTCAAAGACATCAAGTTGTTAATTTATAGCAACAGTAACTAGCTACAGCATTTGATACTTTCAAATATTAGCTTTCAGTACCTTTAATATTGCCAAATGCTGAATTTTGAAATGCTATTACTTATAATACTGACAAACTTTGTACAGCATTAAATTCTTTCAAAGCAAACTATTTAGGCCTTTACAACAGAACAGTGAATTTAGCTACATATCATTAATGAAGATTGCGTGATTAGGCCTGCTAAGGGGATATCCTCTAATTCAAGCAGACCTACATCTGATAAGGAATATTACAACAAATACTGCTTGCTATCGATGCGGGAGAGAATACATTGTGATCACTGACTGTACGCAGTTATAGTTTCTGAACCTGACCATTGGTCTAAATGAATCACAAAACCTCGCTACTGTTTCTCGGTACAGAATTAAATAACCCGCTCGGAGATGATTCTAATTGTTCCCTTCTCGACCAGACAGTATTGTTTGCTGACAACGTAGAAAGCTGCAGAGGGCAAGTTGAATTGAAAAAGGTTAAAGGTACTAATGTAATTTGTGTATTGTAGTCAGTTGAAAACAATGCGCTGTTATTAGTGTGATGGGTTTCGTAAATCCAAACTTGTACGGTCAATTTTCTCTCAGTATTTAGAATTTAAACACTGTCCCAACAGATATTTTGAAAATCACTCGACGGCTTTTAATTAATTAACAGACGAGCATAGATCAGAGAACCTAAATCTGACATTTCCTACCCAGTCAAGAAATCGAATTCACTCGAATCAAATTCTATACCAAGTTCTGACAAAGACATGTTATTTATTTCAGGTAAATTTGTTGAACCATGAAGTAAGCGATCAACAAGAAAGCTACCTTCCTCGTGAGTAGGAATTTGAATTTGGTCTGCTATTCCAGAGAACAGTAGAATCAAGAAAAAGCAGAGAAGAGATTGAGCGAGATAAAGAGAGAAAGCGAGAGAAATATGGAAAGAAAGTGAGAGACGGAGATAGTGAGAGCGAGGTTGAATAAAAATCAAAACATAAATTACAGCAATTACAACAACAGAATTACAACAACTTACAACAGAAAATTACAACAATTTAACTTGCTTTAAATATTTAACATAATATAATATTTTATACAAACATACTCAATAAAATCAGTCCATACTGAGTCAAATAGAAAGCACACAAGAACACGCAAGAAAGACACATATATTGAACCTATAGGGAAACTGAGCACACATATACAGAGAGATTTTGATTTTTCGTATATACTCAACTGTCATTTATAACTACAGATGCCCAGTACGTAAAATATGACACAGGCGAGTAACAGGAACTGTTGTTCCCGTGAACTGATAAGCAGAAATCTACACCTCAAATATTGACACTTGATTCAAATAATCTTAAATTCATTACTATACAGTATATTGATTTAATTTAATAACAGCATTAGTTAGTACAACAAGCAAATTTTAATATATCCAAATTTCAGGGGACGTCAGCCTACAAAAGTATCAATAAATTGACTTTATAAAACATTCACGCGTGGAATGCGATTAAATTGTATTGCTAAACATCAATGCTGCATTAGTCGCCCCTTGCACTCAGTATCTGCTTATACAACGTTTATAATTAAACAGTAAATATTTAAATCTATTGAAAATTAAGTTAATTACAAATTTATAATTAATACAAATTAATCAATTACCTGCTTGAGGTTGTTGCACGTATCAATGGGAATGTTGAGTTTAAGCATTAGCGTTGCCAATCGCTCCACCACTGACACCATACCTCTTACTACTGCAATATGTAGTGGCCTGACCAATCAATCAATTAATCAATCAATAAGCCAGTCAGTTAATTAACTAAAATACATTTTACAAACATTTAAACTGTGCATTGGACCTACAATTACGAGGAGCCTTGGACGATAATAAATTCTGAATTCCTAATGCAAATGTTGCCTAGTAATAATTTAGCTGTTTCCAGGCGTTAATGGGTTTCGTTTGATTTAATTTTGGTTTTCTTCTGATTTAATCTTATTTGAATACTATATGCGATTAAAATTGATTTTTTGCATTCCATAGTTTGCATAGCAGACATCCAAGGATGACTAACAAGACCACACAAAGGAAAGTACAAAGTAGCTGCTAAATCATAGCATTGTTACATTGTCATTAAACAGGTGACAAATCAACGGAAAATTAAACATTAAAGAATTCTTTGAAAAAATTACAACTCTATTAACTGAATACGTAACTGAAGGATGACAATAGAGTTTTTAAATGCCATAGGTTTAGTTAACAAATGATTTAATTCAGGTTTTTTTAGTTAACCAGCTTATCCAATATTTTATAGAAATTGAATGCAAATTTGTTTTTATTGAAGTCAACTCATTTTAAAACTCTAAGTAATGCGCAAAATGAACCAAAAATGTATTAACATTAAGGATCAGAGTCATTTAAAAACTTCAGGAAGAATTCAATCGTACACAAAATAAACATGAGAGAAAGTGTGGTGGGACACAAATGCCCGAAAACACTAAAATATTCTCTAAGCTATATAACTATTAACTAGAAATAAAGCCACCACTTTAATAAAGCGAATTAACTTATTTAATAGAATATTTTCATTAAAATATTCCAAACTCTACGAAATTTAATTTTTATTTGTATAGAGCCACAAAATTAAAATCCCAATGATATGACTTCATCTATTTTATAGCAACAAGTCTATAGTAAATAAATCAATAGAAAAGCATTCAGTTGAACAAATGTTTTATACCGTCACGTGTGACAAGAAATTGAACAGAAACTGTACTAGACTGTTGTAAAGTATCTTAAGAGACTTTTACAGCAGGTTTTTAGCACGAGTGGTTTTGTACAGTCCCAAACACACACGTGCTAGCTACAAGGTCAGTTAGCTACAATCAGCCATGAGGTTCGCAGAATTATAAAACTAAGTTGGTACACATACATCCTACTCATGTCTTCACTAAAACCCGTTCAGTGAATACTGTTTATTCAACACACACGAAGATACTTTTCATACAAAGCGAAAACACTGCAGTGATGCGCAAATCTAAACTGACATGTTAACCATGCTAACCTATTTCATAATAACCGTCTAACGTCTTTTTGGAAATTCCACAATGACTTTTATAGTACGAGATGTAGGATTCTATAAGAGAAGAATATTCAGACTCGTTTATAAAAGTGGACGAGAAAGTTGAGAAATCTAGATAGCACAGAATATTTGATAAACGATTCGGAAATTGAGTGAATTAAAAATAATATCAAAAATAAAATATTAAAAAATTACAGAAATAGTACTTACAGATCACCATGAACATCTGGTCTGACTGCAGACAGAATACTCTCACGTGTGACCTCGTTAGCAGACTGATCTTCATTTCTACTTTCTTCTTCTTTTCCGCTGCATGGAATTGCTAAAAAAAGTGAGATAAAAAACTATTGCTATTCACTTTTTGTCATTTAACAATATTGACAATTTACATGTTAGTTGCTCACTTGATAGCTTTGCAATGTTGTCTTTTGTACTTGTCTACCATTGATTTGGTGAAATAAATAAATAAAAACGTCTAGAAAAGACTTATACCTCATTCATACATGCTAAAGACTATTTTATAGTATTTATATTACACTTACGACTGGTAAGAATTTGATTAATGCTTACGATTATCTTTGAACTGGTTTTCCGGATTTTTCACAGTTTTTACCTTTTTTCTGTTCACCGGATTAGATTTGTCTCAGGAGTGCTCGATGTTGTCATGGACGACAGCAGCATTTTGATTGTTGTTATGTTAATTAATTCAGATTAATAATATAATTGACGCTTATAATTACAATAATATTATTAGAGAAATCAAAACATTAAGTGATATCTAGTAACATGAAATGCTCGTTAATCAGTGAAAAAACCATCCGATCAAGTGACAACATGAGACACGTTAACGTCAAGGTCAGAAGCACAAAGGATTTCTCTTTAAGACGTCGAAAGCAAGCAGAGTAACCCCGTGTAAGCAGGTTATAAAGAGAAACATCACGTGCTACGATGAATAGCGCAAGAGCTAGAGATAAATATTTTCGTTGATCTGCGATAAATCTCATAACCGCACTGCTTCGTTTCAACAACAGCTATTAATTAGTTTAACATGAAAACGAGTCGCTGTGTAAAAATAGACGTCCTTAATTCAGTTGACATGTGATATGAATTTAATTCATTATATTCATATGATTTGTACGTCCGCATACACAGCCATCTGTGATATTGCATATGATACGATTTTGAGATTGAATTACTACTAATTACCACATGGATGTAATTAGTAGCAAATAGCTTCATATAGCAGGCCTAATTGAAATCAATATTACACATTTCTTCTAACTAATAATTGATTCTACTTTAGAATTTTTCATATCGAACTACTACAGATATTAAATTTCAAAACTACACTGCAGTAAAAATAATGAGCATCCTTTTAGTAATATAAATAAATTAAATAAAACATTTGTTGAGTGTCACTATATTTAAATTTGAAGCAAAAAATAAAATTGGGAAAAATTGAAAAACTTACTTTCTGGTGACGTTCTTTCAGAATATTGGAAAACTCTCGGAGCCTCTGATACAGTTCTAACCTCACCCTCCTCCTCCTTGCTCTCATCAAATATTCGCCTCTTCTTGGGGGGCAGTTGATTATCGGGCATCTGAAATGTGGGGGAACGAGATTTTCTGCTAGGTGAGCTAGCCTCAGACACACTCGTATCTGTTTTCTCGTGATCTTTAAGTTCGGAGTTTAGTGCTATTTCTGGACGCACCGCATTGTCAACATGTTTATACGGTATCGGACGAGTGCAGTCGTATAATCGCTCATCGACGGTCGAATTTTCAAGGTTACGCTCAAGGCAGCCCGCCGCGCGATAGCTGTTGTTGTTTTCACGGGAGCTGCCGGGCTGCGCGGTGGTTGTATCGGCCGCTGCTGATATAACCGCCTGTCGCGCGCCGCTCAGCTGAAACTGCTTGAAGGCCATTGCCAGCTCTATCGTCCCTCTACTCGAGTGCTTACTTATTGCGCCGTCTCTCAAGGTCATATCAGCCTCGCCTGATATTCTCTTGTTGACTACTTTACTTATTGACAAATCAATGGCATTATCGTGCAGCCTTGGACTAGATGGGGAGTCCATCTTCTTGCAGTACGCTGCGATTGTGGAAAGAGATCCGAATTTTCCAGTGAGAATTCTTTGTCTAACGATTCCACCGTCGTCGGAGTAGCAGCGTCGTCTTGCCTGATCGACGTTGTACTGCGCCTTTCGCTTTAGGAAACTCGTCGGCGTTTCGAAGCGTCGCTTAGGTCGGACGCTACCAGCCAGATTTTCCTGAGAATATAATTCCATCGTGTTCAGAGCAGGCTGACTTTCGGCGTGCATGTAGTAGGGATAGCCGACCGAATCCGGAGAGATTCTTTCAGATCTGGTGGGCGGAAGATTGATGGAAGAACTGGAAGGACATCTGGACTCTGGAGACAACCTCCGCGAAGACAGATGGGTGTTTGGTGACACCCTTGAACGAGGTTTCTCCGGGAAAAGATTACCTCTTCCACTCCCAAGCACCCAATTCATTGCATACATTTTGCTGGAATCGTAAGATTCGGATAGGTTAGGGGATAGTTGATCCGGTGACTTTTGGCGTAGGTTTGAGGTTTCAGTGGTTGTGAGTACAATTCTGGGCAAAGCCATGCCCGTAGCTTGCTCATCTGATTCTTCAGGGGTAACTGAACGGCGTTTATTTCCGTTAATAACATCAGAATACTGCATGCTATTTATGTATCTACAATTATCAACGTTCTTCCTTCTTTCCTCGTACGTCTCATCTTCGAATCTCAAAGGAATCCTTTGCACTACTTCCTCTTCCATATCCTCCGGTTCACACTTTACTGGAACTGCACTGACAATATCATAGTTGTTATTGGTTTTCTTTTCGTTATTTGTCCAGTTGTTCTTCTCCGTCACTTCAGCATAAAGACGTCTTGAGCTCTCTGAGGAATAGCTCTTGGGCAGTTCGTTCCCGGATTGTGGTGCTCTGGTCGAAGTGATCCCCTTTGAGCGGGACAGCTGGGCGATGGCTATTGCCGCAGCCAGCTCGTCCGGATTCGGACAAGAAGCTTCCCAATCCGAGTGATCCGGATAGGAGCGATTGAACGAGTATGATGCTGAAAAGCCGCAGCTATAGTCTGTAGAGAAATGGACGTTAGGAATTCGATCAAGAGTTGTTGTTGCCATTTTAGCAGAATATTCCTTAGAATTTATATCTGAAAAATAACAATATTCACCGTGTAGATATCGGCATAATGATAAAAGGATCAAATGTACTATAATACAAAACTAATTATTCAAATATAGGCCTATTACGTTTCCGATAGTAGATCAGCACGCCTTAAAGTTCAATGCCGCGAGTATTTTTATAAATTTTTTTCCTAAATTCGAATTCTAATCAACCAATTAAGTTGCCATAATAGGCAAAACGATACTGTTTACCTAAACTGACACAAAATTAACGGATGATAATACAGAATAGCCTACTGTCAAATATCACTGTATTAAAACTTAATTGATGATTGCACGTAGACTATAACATTAACCAATAACCATTAATAATTAAGAGAGGGGGTCAGAGTTTTCTCCATTTAAAGAGGAAGAAGATATCTGCACTAAACGCTCATCTGCAGACGGTTAAGAAATTCAATAGCTTTACTTTCTCATTAACGTCATCCATGTCCCCAGTTTAGAGCAGTTGTACTCAACCCACGCTCTGCGCTTTCTTCCCTCAAACTGGATCTGCCTTCGAGCAACTGACGTTAAATTCCATCATAAACGAAAAACCTTTTAAGCGTTTTTGTCTCCGACATCTACCTTGGAAAACGAACCTTAAAAGTTTGACTTTAAATATTATTGAGACTACAGATGTGAGGTCGTAACTGTCGAGCTGCCGATGGTTAAACAGCGAATGTTACTAAAGGCTTTCCATATGCCCACTTTGCACAACTTTGATATAAAATTTTAATTATGACGGCGCTTTATAATCATTTAATCTATTATGCCTTATAATAGATTTAATTCACATGTATTATATATCAGCGAAACTATCGACTATCGCCAATGTACTTATTGGTAAAAATAGGAAGGATACTACCGACGTACAGATATAGACATATACTGAAGGTAATTAAAACTTTCTTTAAAGGCACTCAAAAAGGTTGTTATACGAGATATATTACACATAGATCTACACTTCATTCCATATTGTCTGGAAAAGACAATTGACGACTAAACTACCCGCATTAGGAGTAGACTTCGTAATTATGCCTACAAGTAATATCTTCGAAGGGGTTCTTCCGCATACTTAGTGGAAGCAGAAAAGTAATGAAAACAAAGCAAGCAACTTGATCCAAAGAAGATGTAATAAGCTAAAAAGATTTACAACCTCATCTATACAAAAACAATCAGCTCATAACCGTGTATACCAGATAGAAAAACTGTATCACGTGTCACGAATCTCATGTGGCTTTAATCAATAGCAGTTTCTACGGTGAAAATATCTGTGTCGATATCTTTCCAACTTGATAAAAGGACGATTAGTAGAACTTCCTCATATCTAGGTCGTTATGGCTTGTTTTAGTTCTTTTTGCGCCTCTTTATCGATGGTCTTATTAGTAGGCCTAACTACCAAAGACGAAGCTTTTGTGATTACACGAAGATCAGATCGATTGGAAAGAAATTGGTTAAAAATTCCTAATTTCTTCAGAATATGTTCTTTGCACGAGTAGAAAAAAATATTTACAAGAAAACAATAATCTGAAATTAACACAGCAAGTGCTGGACCGTACATGATGACAATTAAAGAAAGTAGGCCATTGCTTAAATACTACTACTCGGCATGTCTGTCAAGGTCAAACATACTCATGTATTCTAATTTATTCCAGTGAAGCATTCAAAGTTCTAAATACATTTATGGGAAGATCATCTTCACCATAAATCTAAAACCGTACTTATTAGAGAAGTGTCGGCATTATACGTTTAGTCACTTCGTCAAAATACAGGTTATAATTAAACTAACAAAATGTATCAGTAAAAGGGAATAATTAGCAAAAAATATTTATAATGTTCGATTAATCAACTTTTTCCATGTGTAAAGAATTAGAATATAAACAAAATACAATAAAAACTAATACAATCAAAATAAAATACAGCTTTTATTGTACATTCGGCGATCAAAAGTTTGTATAAAATAAAAAATACAAAATCAAGGCATAATTTTTGGATGCTCTCTAACAGTCATGTAAAACTTTAATTTTTGTATTTTACAATGGTGAATAGTGAAATTGAAATATGATAAATAATATGGGCAATTTACCTTTCATGTAATAGTCCGAATTGATCCTGTAGCCAATCTGATTCGATAACTCCAAATAGAGATATGACAATGTTATAAGTCAATATATTCGAGTATCACAACGTAGTCCAACCTATAAATCCTTCAGGTTATTAGCCAATCTTTAACAGTAATATATTTTAAGTTACATTTGCATAGTTATAGCAGAATGTCTTTTGTGTAATTAAACGCGCTTTATTACGAAGTCTGATTTAAAATTATCCCAGCTATTTATGAATATTTTTTGTAAATCTGTATACAATAGCACATCACGTATGCCAGTCACAAGAGAAATGTTAACACTGTTTATGTTTGTCAAACATTTTATAAAACGTCGAGTCCTTGAGATGCAAGTGCAGCAGTCGAACAAACAGATGCTGACCAATCAAGGCGCAGAAAGAAGCTCGACATCTTGGCAAACAAAATTCTACTGGAATTATCTGGTAAGCTTTGTGGCAAATTTATTTTTCAATTTTCTTAGTCTTAGTGGACTTATTAATCGGTCTCTAGTCTAAATGCAGACTCATAATAGCTAATTCATAATTGAAACTAGAAAATAAATATTTCTAAATCCAGACAGCATTATGTAGAGCAAATTAAATATAGCCTTTGCAAAGTCTAAACTTAATCAAATATTTAAAAGGGATTTCCTGTATTGCGTCCGGGCCCGGGGTGCTGAATATTAGACTAACCATTAACTGCATTTATCGCAAGTGGCGCCAAAACAAGAATTGAGAAAGGCGACGGGGAACCATAACTTTTAAGAAGCCATATTTATTCACATGCTATATGTGCATAAATATTTATTTATTTGCTCTATGTTCATGCCATATTTATGCACATAAGGATATGTACGGCGTGGTTCAGGTATGACCATTTGTGGAATTTGGAGGGAGTAATTAACATGTTTATCAATGGAGTACTCTATAAGAAGCGTTAAATCAGACTTAGTGTGAACATACTTATCTGAGATCTGCCACTTGGCAGAACATTAAAAAGAGAAAGACAGAGAGAGAGAGAGAGAGAGAGAGATATCAATTTATGCATTTTACATTTTAATGTTTTAATTAACTATTGCAAGTAGTAGTTATCTTAAACTAAAAACTAAAAATGTAAAAGCATTATGTAAAATTTTCTATTTAGCAAAATCGTTTACGTTATAAAATGCTGCTCGAACAATTTCAATTGTTTATTGATGAAGTAGATTTAACGTCAAGGTGAGAAGCTCAACGGGCCTCTTATAAAGTAAAATAAACACTCGTTAGAGTGAGATGATCAACTATGTTGATATCTATCACTTTTTAACACCACACGTTTCATTCGTTAGGCAATATAATCCATTTTCCGCGTAGCCAGTCCAATGAATGTCCGAGATATTACTCTCAGATCAGCGCGACTGGGATTCAAACCCACGAGGGTTCAATTCACCTCGGGAACTGTCAGTTAAAAGTTCATGACGTTATAAGATTCATTGCGCTATTGAGACATTCAAGAAAGAAAATTAAAAACATTAAGGATAGCTTGAAACTGTCTACCACGCCCGAATAACCTCATTGGCTATAACAAAGCTTAAGGCTTTGTTAAGATTACCCCTTCACTAGTATTGATATTATAATTTAAAGTGCATAACGGACATAACCCACATACTATATTTAGCAATGACTATCAATTGGATTGGGCAGCACGTTATTACCCATGCTTCTATTTAAGAAACGTTAACCCGTCGAAAAACCTCGGCGACTGACGTCACACCCTCCCGTCCTCTTCCTCTCTTAGCGGGGTGATGTTTTCTTCTTCGGAGCTCGCAGCGAAAACAGCTAAAACGGGAAAATAACTCCGCCAGCTTGTTTATTGCACTGGCTACATTACTGTGACAGAACGTTTTCTCCTCCAAAATCGCAAACTTTTTGAATACATTCCGCTCGGTGCGTAGAACGTCGTATTTTAAATGAACAAATCCTGTGAGCATTGATGATGCGAGTTCAATCCCTCGTCTGCTGATGACAGGAACTCATTTGCCACATCGTGCTCAGCCAGCAGCTCATTAACCCACTGCTGGCAGGAACCGCCCTCGATTTGCCAGCCGAACGCGACCACTTATCACCTGCTTTTAGTGGCATTCACTAAATAAATAAATAAATTCACTGAATTGAGAGTAAAATACCTGATACGTCGACAGGACTGATATAAATGGACAATGGACCTGATGCCTTATGGTATACAAGTGTGGTGTCAAAAATGATGCATATCATCTTGCCAGTCTTTGATGTTCATTGCAATATGACGTAAGTTCAAACTTTATAATAAAACTTGCTTTTATCGTATTTTCGATTACATTTATCGTACTGGAGTTCTATTTGTTGCTGTTGTTAGGGACAATTTTACAGCAGCCTATGTACGTTTTTGTCATCAATCTAAGCTTAATGGCCTGCTTATCTTTCCAACTCTGGCAGCATTGGTAGCTAATCTCACAACTATATTCTCAAAATTTATTTTTCTAAATCACTTCCTTCAGAATGTCAATCAACCTCACTTTTTGACAACTTGCCCTTATATTTCCTATCGACATTGATATTGTAGCACAACATGAAGCCAATGAAACTGCAATTTTCATTCCAGAATGTAAGCTTGTTGATATTTATTTTGTCAGCATAGGAAAGCTAGATGGATGGCACATAATTTTATTGAAATTAACATAGCCTTTACTTGATGCCTGTACTTCCCCAAAGTAAGAAATTAAAAATAAATAAAATGTCAATAATAATAATAGTAATATTTACATGCTATGCTAAACTACTTTCTGTAGTAGGCCTACAATACTAAATGATCTAACCTAACCAATTAGACTTAGCGACAGAGCAACGTACTTAGTAAATATATGTAAATTGTAAAAGGTTGCAGCGTTGTGATAAAATAATTACGCAACCCGCAGTGTTGACTACATCTCAGTTCGGGAGAAGGTTGAAGTTGTTTTCGTGATGCAGCTGGTAGCAGCGTCATTCATAAATTCTGCTGGTTTTATTCGCCGTTAAATCGTTCCAACCGTGACTCCGTGTAACCTTGCAGCACTTCTGCGTGCACTCGGTCCCGAGTACAAAAATCGATCAAACCTGAAGCGTTGAACTGGGGCACACCACAACAAAATGACTTCATGAACTCGCCTGATATTTTAGTGAAGTGATGATTTGCTTCAAACCTGCAGTCATCATCATCATTATCATCTCCTTCCATTGAATCTCATTTTAACTAGGGTGGTATTAGGAAATTGTGTAGAAATTTTTGGAGCATAGGCGCTCAGCAACTGAATGTCCTTTCTGAAGTTGGTTTTTTTCTTAGTGCTTTGTCGACTTTTACGGCACGTACAGTACACGGTTAGCTTATTCATTAGCAACCCGGATACAATAAGAATAATAATAATAATAAAGGTATAACGTCCGTTTCCTCACGCAAGGATGATGTCAGGAACATCCCCCCATCACATGTCGCTACAAATCGATTCACCACAAACGATTTGAGAAATCATGAGCTGGAGAGAAAGAAAAAGATCTTAAACGGTGCCGGTCCGGTGATCAAAAACAGTCAGGCAAGATGTAAAAAGTCTATGGTGGGAAGAGATATGTTTTCAACCTACAACGAAAAGTGGAAGTAGTAGAACATGAACGAAGATCAGGAGGCAGAGAGTTTCAAACAATAGCATCTGAGAAAGACGATGAAGATAAAAAGTCCATCAAACTTACAATAATGATATTAAATATTTTATTACTTTTTGCACGCAATATTATTAGATAACATAATATTTCGGAAATCCAAAAATAATATATTCTAAAGTGGATTACCCGGTCCCATGTTAAACATTTTCATGAAATTGTAGGCATGGCCAATCTTCTGTAGTTCCCTTTATTTAGTTCTTGGGACTGGTTTGTTTAGATTTTGGACCCTTTTGGGCACCTATATCTTTTGACTGGAGGCTTGGAATAGATGCAATAATGTTCGATGTTGACATTGACTACAGTAGCACACTAGTTGTTAGTGTTGTTGCTGTTATTGTTTTTGTTGTTGTTATTTTTGTTGTTATACTCTCCATTTCTGAAACACTTATAAAATCTCTTGAGCTCTCCCGCTCTTTAGCTATTGATCTATATATATTTAAAAATACTTTCAACATATTTCTTCATTCTAGATGCCAATTATATGGCAAAATGCTGTAGGCCACTGAGTGGCACTTTTTAACTTTTAATATGTTCTTCAACAAATATATTTCAATATATACGTTTATAACCATTAGCGAATAAAAAAATGTACAAACTACACATACACCTGTTTACACCCGATTTGTTGAAATTGGGTTTGTTTTCAACAAATCTATTTACTTCCTGCTCAAAACATCGCTGAAAGACCTATGAGATGTGTAGTAGTTTAGTAGTCTTCTTTTTCATATCGATGTTACTGGGTTTTCATTTCTCAAATTAAACGTTTACTTCTGACGTAAAGGTTAAGTTAGATTTTGACTTAACATTTCAAACGTGTACAAACTTTGAACTGCTGACCGGCTAATCGACTGAACATGCCACTTGGCTAAATATGAGAGAAAAAGAAGAAACACGAAATTCACTTTAAACAATTTCGTAAAGGATGCTTGGGTTACATCTTACACAAACTAAAAGATTAATGTATCTTTGCTAGGAAAAGTTTCATAGTTACAAATTCTGAATGCCTTCTACCTAAAAGGTTTTAAAATTCTACCTAGGTCCTATATCAATGAACTACTAGATATTTGGACTAGTTATGGTTAAGGTCGATATAACCAGAATTTCCTTTCAATCGACCTACTTTACAGAACAGTGCAAAATGGTTTACTGTTATTTCTGTAGTTTTATGTGTCTAGAAAAGTCGAAAAATGATATTTCAGCTATTTTGTGTCAGATGTAATATAAAGACCTAACGAAATTTATTATCTCCTTGATAATGCTGGTAAAAGGCTAAGTTTAACGTCAGTTTCCTCCCTCGAAACCGATGTCAGTGACGGGCGAGCCCAGGATTTGAAACCCGCACATACTGATCCTCGGTCGAGTATCACTTGCAATATAGATTATGAATCTGACTAAAATAAACCGAAATTCATGCAGATGAAAAGTAGGAACATTTGGCTTTGATTTTGCGGTACAAGGTGATTATTAATCAACCAATCTGTAGCCGGTAATCAATAATTTACGTTATTTGAGTTCAACGTTACACAGAAGTAAGCGCCTGTTGTCAGCCTATAATTAATCTATATAACGGCAAAATAACCACAGATAAAATAGTCTACTTGCTATGGAGCACGTTAACGATATGTGCTCATAACTTCTACAGGACATGTTTTGTGTGGTTATAGAGAAGCATTATGTTTACAAGCATTCATCTCATGCTGTTGGTATAAATGTATAACTAGAGTGAGCTGGTTTTTAAAGCTACCAATGTATCTGCTACTACATACCATCTCTTGAAGGCCTTTATCTAAAGCTAATTCACTGCTACTAGATGTAAGAATCCGTGTTGTGCCCGGGTGTGGTTGGGACCACTGCAGATAGGGCAACCGCAAACAAGTTGCCGAGTGAATGTAAGAGGCGACTAAGGCAGGAGCTGAGGAAAGCAGAGGGGATCCACCTCACCATGAAATTTTTACGCAGGGCTAAATGGCAGTTAATCCATTATAGAACTAAGGAAGGCCACAGGAAACCACCTCAGAAGCCCAAGCCGTAGGCTACATAAGATATATAAAATCATGATACCATTACAGACTATATTAAATCATGATGCTATTTATTTCTATACGTTGCGTGTTCAGAGGATTGAAAGCTGTAGAAACACTGAACTGGAATCAGCTACAGTATAGAGGGAATGTACCGTATCATCTTAATGTGAAGCGTTCCTAACAACAACAAAAACAACAACATAACATGCTTCTGAAGCGTGATGTTAAGCACATTATAATCCGCATACCGGTTCTATACTATTCAAATTACAAAAACTGTATATTGCTAATCGTTTGAGAGTATCGTGATTTAATAGGTGTAATGAGGGTAAAGCTAGATAAAGTGATGATAGCTCGAGTGTGTCAGATGGTCTTGAGTAGTTGTGCTTCAGACCTTGGCGTAAAACGCTTTAAAATCTTTCATTTCTAGGTCATATAAGTACTTTAAATAACTTTTTATTGTTGAGTAATCACGTAGCTAAGTTGGAAAGTATATAAAAACTTCAGGTCTTTCTATAATTCCAGTAACAATATCGCTGTAATATACATGTACATATTTATAAAACTTCCTCATTGACACTGAGTTAAGGTCTTAATTTTATACAGTGCACTGTAGTTAAAAATTCTATCGGCATCTCCTTTATCCATATTTCCTTTCTCTTCGGCACATGTTTTTCAGATCGTTTGGGTGAATCTATTTGTACTGACATATGATGGGGGAAGTCCCTGACATTATCCTTGTATGAGGAAACGGACTTTAAATCTTTATTATTATTATTATTATTATTATTATTATTATAATTATTATTATTATTATTATTATTATTATTATTATTATTAGCCACATCTCCTTTATCAGCAGAGCTGGACATGATTTTGTATGAGATAAATTATAAGAAATAAGTAGTATTTATAAGCTCAGTTGGAAAGCTTTTTAATATACACAGACTAATTCACTACACTCAGTTTTTGCATTGTGCACATTTGTTTCAATATGCACACTTTTACACAGTTCTACACAGTTCTTTGTATAATCACAGTTTTTACATTATTCACACATTTTATAGATTTTTTTCTTCTGCCAAAAACTTTGTACGCATAGCACGATTTTATCAACTTCGCCGCACGCTTAACTTTACTTCACTGAAGTTTATGACCTCAACAAAGAAACTTGAACCGACAATAGCACAATAAATTAACAAGTTTATTTAATGACATTAATTAACATGACTATTTATTAGACAGAAGTAGACCAGTGGATGAGTGTTAAGGTAAGGTTATGTCGCTGGTTTTAAAAGTGTTTTCACTGGCAATATGGATTAGACGTTAGACTTTAGGTCTCTAAGAGCGAGTTTCAAATACAATGCTGGCACGTGATGGCTCGTCAGTAAATTCATTGTTGTATAGAATAATTACTACAGCTAAGTAGCATTACTTTAGCTGTTTAGCTGTCTAAGTAGCATTATTTTAGCTATTTAGCTGTCTAAGTAGCATTACTTTAGCTGTTTAGCTGTCGAAGTAGCATTATTTTAGTAATTATTAAATTAATTTACTGCTAAAGACTTATTGAATTATTTTACAGCTATATAATTATTATCATAGCTAATCACTTATTTTGCGTTCAAAATGTTAACGGTTCAGTCATATATAATACTCTTATTTCTATACGAATTGCACAATAATAATAAGTTAAAATATAATAATATAAATTATTATTTCATTATTTATTTTTTAAATTGTTTAATTTATTATTATTATTATTATTAATTTGTTTTTGCTTTATTAATTTTGTATTTTATGATGATGATGCTTATTAGTATTATTATTATTATTGTTATTATTATTATCTTAACTTGATTATTATTATTATTATTATTATTATTAATAAATATTGGAATAAGTTAAAATAACATCTGCTCTCTTCTTGCGGAAGTTAAACGTTGCTGATCGCAGCAGCGGGTAACATTGCCTTGAATCCACTGCTTTTGGCTCCAGCTGCGCCCGTCCCCACTTCCTCTGCTATCGACCCACCTCGACGGTGACTCCCCTGAATAGGCGTTTTATTATTATTATTATTATTATTGTTATTATTATTATTATTATTGTAGTTATTATTATTATTATTTTTTATTCATTATTATTTTTATTATTAATATTATACCTTCTAACTATTTTTGTCACTGACAGTATATTTATGAAGTGGAAAAGGACGTTAAATCTGACTAATAGGCCTAGTGACTATAGTCGCTCAGCTTCTTGCAAACAGACGTTCCTTAAACACGCAACAGTCGAAAGGTAATTGGAATCTGGATCAACCCAGGTGCAATTAATTGTGTGACCAGTAAAACAATAACAGTTACTGTTGCCGGTAATCTGAAACTCGATGCGTGGGCGTGACTATATTTTTAAAAATTAAAATTTATTATTAGTGACGAAAAGTTTAACAAACTTCTACTAGTTAGTAGAAGAAAGTGCAGCATATACTCTTTAGTTAAATATTATGTGAAATTTATGTGATGAATTTGCTTTGTAGACGTACATAACGTAGACATAATCAATCTATCCTGACCATTTTTGATCACCGGACTGGCTTTCGTATAGGAACTTACTTCTCCTCAGCAAATTTCTTTTGCAGATTGGTCTGGGTGAATTGATCTGTAGTGATATGTGCTGTGTAGACGTCCCTGACATCATCCTTGGATGAGGAAACGGACGTTAAACCTTCATTATTATTATTATTATTATCATTATTATTATTGTTATTATTTTATTATTTTTTTTTTTTTTTTTTTTTTTTTTTTACCCCGGTGTAAAGAACCTGGGGTTTGATAAAAACGATTCGAGCAATACGTGCTGAATCGCCGCCCGGCTACTCGAGGTCATCAATCGGCTTAAAAGAATTGTTGAAGCAGACTGCATTAAATCTTTGCAAAGTCATGGAAAGCCTTTGCCAAAGAAAAGATGTCTCTCGCTTATCGCCGGTTTGCTCTGCAATAAGTCTGCCTATGCCATTAATAAAGTCAACTCCTTCGGGATTCATCGGGCCCATGGTTTCAATAGCCACCGGAACAACTTCATATCCTAAGGACAGATCACGGTATTTATCCAACTTCCTAGAGGCGGCATGAACAGCAGCACCACCGGCTGTGACTGAAGTCGTATTCAGGTAGGAGTTTGCCATAGTGTCAATGACCGTGACGTCCCAAACGGCACATTTACCGTTGCACCAGGGCACTAAAGTCATGCCGTCCGGACGCTTGCCGTCTGATCTGGACAACCCACTTGGTTCCTTATAGGAAGGGATGCCTGCTCTCGAAAGTGCTCGCCATATTATGTCATTTAAATTGTGATGGCGAGACATTCTACCTGAGCTTCGTTTGCAGGAGAGACCGTGGAGACCTAAAGCGTCGACTTCAAGACCGCAGGGGCACATGTGAGGCTCGCAAGTTTTCGCCCCTAAACGGAAACTAACAGCTACTCGAATCGCCTCATTGTCTAAAAATAGCCCACAAGAAGCAACAGGGAGAGCGTGAAGCCAGTCGCTGCTTCTTTTAGTTGATACAGCTAGGAGTCGTGCTCTGTCTACTGCATTGGACTGGGATTCTAACAGACTGTTATAAATCCGATCCACTATAGGACGGTCCCATGATTTCTGGCTACTGACTGAGGTAGAAGGTGGAGCACTGGAGGTGAGGCTTTTGGACCAAACTGACAACGCAACGTCAATGGAACTATCGGCAGAAAGGGAGCACTTATGAAGGATGGCGTCTTGCAACTGCCTCGTTCCCATCGCTGATGCCAAGAAGGCTGAAGGCGCGATATGGGAAACAAGACGAATTCCAAGACCACCCATGCTCACCGGTAGACTGGCTTGCTGCCACTGCAAATCAGACAAATCTGCGTTGATAACGGCGCACAAGCATTGCCTAAGAGCCTCGTCGTAGTCTAAAAGCCGCGGATTAGAGAAGCTCGGACTAGAGCGCAGAACGTGCATAAGTTTAGGTGCACTTAAAGAAAAGCGAAGGATTGTTAAAGCATCATGAGCGGCTAGCGACTTCAAGCGCGATGCTGTACGTTTGAGGTCTTCAAGGCGACTGGATAAAGCGGTGGTAGTAGCTTCTTCTCCAGAGAGTGGCGCGCCGAGTAGAGAACTATGGGATAGGCACATTGGCACAAATGATGACAAAACTGAGTTGCCCGGAGATTTGCAAACTGATGATATGACTTCGCACTTGGTACGATTCAACTGAAGCCCAAATTCTTGGCCTCTGTCGATGATAGTCCGTACATCATTTGCAATCGACGACTCGCAACCACCTAGAGTAATGTCATCTAGGTATCCCACCGTGAGATCGCTAGAGAGAGAAGTAAGGAGAGGGTGAATAGTCAAGCAAAACAGCATGGGCCCTAAGGGATCCCCTTGTTGGACTCCTTCCTGTGACTCAATGCACCAGTCTCCGAACTTCAACCACGAAGGGCTTGAGTAAGCTAGATGGCAGAAACTATACAGCTCTGGTATCCTGTGATGTATTTCGCTGAGCATTCGTGATCTACTCAAGCAATTAAAAGCATTACAGAAGTCTAGCTTTACCACGAAGTGATCAGCTGGCATTGACTCAGCGAAACGGCGAGTAGCGTGAACAGCTGCCTCACAGCCACCTGGAATACCAGCTCCAAGTTGAATTGGGCTCAAGTATTCGCTGAGAGCAGATACTGCATAGCGATTTGCGCATTTAGCGGCTAAACGACGCCAAGTGTAACCCACTGCAATGGGGCGAATGCCGCCAGATTTCTTATTGAGTGCGAAGAGTTTACCACCAAACAGCACCGGTTGGACCTCAGGGGGGCAAACACCTCTAAGAAGGAGATTCACGAAAGAAGTCAAAGCGGTCAAAAATGTCCCAGCCGACTCTCTACAAGTCACAAGCTCCAGAAGATGCTGAGGGCGAAGGCCATCAGGACCACCTGCTGAGCCTGCTGGAAAGCTACGTACAGCTTTGACAACATCCTGCTCTGAGACTTGAATGGGCGGAGTCTCCATTGAGTCCGGAAGGGGTGCCATTATACTGCTACTAGCTGCGGGTGGGTGCTTGGCCTTCAGGATATTGAAAGTGTTTAAATTGCATTGTGCTGGACTTTCGTCTGAACAGAGGATGCGCACAGCTGCCGAAACATTTCCATCTTCCATTTTGGACCTGACTGCTGAGGCACGGGAGTCATGAGAATGATGAGCTCTTTTAATTCTTTCTACGACCGGCTCAGTGGGAGCACTAGTACCTAGGCCCTCCAACCTTTTCTTAATTAAAGAGCTTAGATTATGCCTTTTACCTGTGCGAGCAGGGACTTGCAAAACCGAAGATGCGAAAAGCAACAAATCTGACCAGTATAATAAAACTGAGGGATCGCTTTCGATCTTACGGAAGGCATCAATCAAGGCTGCTGAACAAGCAGGTCTGGCTGATTTGGGAATGTGTTTTATTGTTGGTCGCGACAAGCAGGGATGTTCAAGAATGAGCGGCTGAGAGGAAAATGAATTACGAGATAAGTTAGCAGAATTGGGAGCAGCAGTGGGAGGAGAACTCTGTCTAGCCGAACCAGAGTCGCAGCTCCGATTCCTGATCTTATTCCTTATATCAGAAACTGCAAGACCTGGTTGCGAAGCTGCCGCCTGTGCGGAGATCTGCAAGGGAGGTTGGTTGGAACCCGGGCAACGATTATCCAATGGGCCATGAAGATGGACCTTTCCGTCTCCCGAATGAAGCTGACGTTGAGCTAGACACACCGAACAGATGCCAGTTTTCTTGTTGGCAGTCTGAGACAGTGGCCAAGTCTGTCTGGCAGGCATGTGGCAAACACGGCATAGCAAGCGAGAGATAAAAGAATTACAACTGGAACACTACTGCAAATAGCTGCAGTCCAATAGTCCAATGCAGGTGAAAACTAAAGCATAATGCAGATTTAATAAAAGGTAAAATAAGCCGAATGCGCACAAAAGAATAGAAATAAAAGGGCCTGGGCGTACAGGGATATATATAAAAGCAGTATGACAAAAGACAAAGTGAAAAAATTAGCAGAAGTGAAGAAAAACGATAAAAAGTGCTAAAGAAAAACACAGGTGTGCGTAAACAAACTAACCACCTCGAGCGCCTCTAGCGAATTATTATTATTATTATTGTTATTATTATTATTAGTTAATTAATTAAACAGTAAATTGATTGATCAGATGGAAAATGTTGAAATATATAAATTAATAACTATTATGAACCCAAGCGTTGACTTTCACTGAAAAGGTCGTTATGATGAAGCTATTGCTTAAATGTCGTTCTTTTTATTTTGCGTAAGGGATGGTTAGCAAATACGGCTTTTATTCTTTGTGGTACAAATAAATTTAAGATGCAAAAAAGGCTTTTCAATTTATGATACTAAAATTATGCTATTGCTTCTTAAAAACTACGAAGTAGTGAGGCAGTGAAGTAGTGAGGCAGTGAAGGAGTACAGTAGTGAGGCAGTAACATAATGAAGTTGTTAAGTAATGAGGCAGTGAAGTAGTGAGGTAGTGAAGCAGTGAAGTAGTGAGGCAGTGAAGTAGTTTAGTAGTGAGGTAGTGAAGCAGTGAAGCAGTGAAGAAGTGAAGTAGTGAGGCAGAGAGGCAATGAAGTCTTGAAGTAGAGAAGCAGTGAAGTAGTGAGGCAGTGAAGTAGTGAGGCAGTGAAGTAATGAAGTAGTGAGGTAGTGAGGCAGTGAAGCAGTGAAGTAGTGAAGTAGTGAGGCAGTGAAGTAGTGAAGTAGTGATGTAATGAAGTAGTGAGGCAGTGAAGTAGTGAAGTAGTTAGGCAATGAAGTAGTGAAGTAGTGAAATAATGAAGGAGCGAGGCAGTGAAGTAGTGTAGCAGTAAAGCAGTGTTTCAGTGAAGTAGTGAGGCAGTGAAGTAGTGAGGCAGTGAAGTAGTTTAACAGTGAGGTAGTGAAGCAGTGAAGCAGTGAAGTAGTGAGGCAGAGAGGCAATGAAGTCTTGAAGTAGAGAAGCAGTGAAGTAGTGACGTTGTGAAGTACATGTAGTTGTAACATATTGTGGCAGTGTGGCATAAATATTGTGGAAAATGAGCTTACATACATTGATTTAGGATTATATATGGAAAAATGCAGAAACATCTAATTTTCTAAAGAAGAATTTTCATTACAAACTCCACTATTTGTGCAGCCAAATTGTGGTGCAACAGTTTTTTAAATTATGGTTTGCTAATGCTTTTGTTTTCAACACACACATTGCTATTATTCCGATATTTTAAGAAGAAATTTCGAAGCTAATTAGTTTATAAAAATCTTTAGGCTAACGACTTCGTTCATAGTAAATCACGGCGCGTGCTATACAAATGGTTGCATACAGCGTGTGTAATATCACAATGTTTGTAGGCTATTTGTCAAGACTCTTCTTAAACAAAATAAAACGGGTTAGTGAGAAAATAACAACATATTGGATCCAGAAAGCTACTTATTTATAACATTACCGATACTTGTTGCGACATGTAGGATTTTCAATATATTTATAATTATTGCAATATTATATTTTAGTACGTCCGTATTTTTGTTTATAAAGTAAAGCGACGAGACTGGAAAATAGATAACAGCAACATTGAGAAATTTTATTGTGTGTTATTGTTTTGTAACTCTTTCTAACATTTGCTGCGACATGTGTGATTAATTATTATATTTATTATATTTATTTAGAAGTAGAATATTAAATACGTTCATCGATAAGAGTTGTGTTATTGATTTATTATTGTTTTGCAATTAATATTTTTTGTTGAATCATACGATTTTTCAGCGAGTAATGTTGATTTTTCTTTTACGTTTACTTATCAATTTACTTGCTTCATCCGTCAAAAACTTAAGCAATATATAAAATATGTATTTCAACTTAAGACCAGAGCAAATAGTAAAAACGTTGTATAATGGCTCCGCAGACATTGTAATACGAAATGACGATTCAGAACTTAAATTCTGCCTTTAAAGCCTATCTTGGCTTTAAAACGATTGAGCTTAGAAATTACAATTTTGCTGAAATTATACCTTAACTTTGACTACTCAAATACTTATATATTTTTCCTGCTGGACAATTTTAACTCTAACAGTAGACTCTAACTGTTGGACTTAGCTGTAACGACTGTAGAAAAGACACTGAAAAACTAAAGAAAAAAATAGCGTTTGGCTTCATGGAGATATGCTTTACTCTTAATTAAGTTAAGAGAAATATCTTCAAGAAAGGCATGTCTGTTCAAACATGTGCTCTCGTTTTTTAAAATAAGTTTCAAAACATTCCATACAGTACGGCAATACTGAATGTACAATGCTGAATGTTTACTATGTCAAATGATCTGCTTATTAAAACTGCTTACTTTATAATGCTTATTAAGTTATACAATTTCTTCTAAGAGTTCTTGTAAGTGCCTGGAGCCTAAGGTTTACCCTGTCTTAGCTATTTCGTGTCTCATTAATGTATACATGTGATTTTATTGTGAAAGACAAACCCAATAAATCATTAACTTAAAATCATTACACGATATTATACGATGCCTTGCGATTCAATACAATACAGTATAATATAAATTATAATACAGTGCAATACAAAACAATGCAAATTATGCAATGCAATGCAACACGGTGCGGTACAGTACAGTACAATTCAATACAGTACAATACAATAGAGTACAATACAATACAATATAACATAAATTCAAATACAATAAGACGGTGTGTTGGTGAAGTCTAAGCGACACATACAACTCCAGTTAGATCAATACCAAGAGATTATAGCATTAAATAAGAAATCCACCCTGTTGTTTGCCAAGTAAACTATACAAATAATTAATAACTTTATAATATAAATTTAAAAATATACAATATGAGACTTCAGATTTTTTAACGTAGGTCTACTGTTGAAAGAGAATGACTTCTATAAAGTATACAGTAAATCATTCTGTCATATAAAGCGACTGCTAGTTTTTTATTTTCTGTCTGCGTATTTGGATTCTATTTGCGTGTTTTTGCATCATTATTTTGTCGGTTCATTTGACAATTTAATACCAGTGAGGCATTTTGCCCCTTGAAGCAAACGTGACGTCACAGTTAGCTCTCTCATCTCTTCCCTTATTATATAAAGAAACTATGATAACGTAACTAATTCCTGCTATCAATCCAAGTATAAGTCAGCTTTAATCAGAATCTGGAATATTACCGCGGATCTACCAGTAGGCAGCGCACTAAGAGAGAGAGAGAGAGAGAGAGAGAGAGAGAGAGAATCAGAATATGAAGAAAGACTTTTTAAGAGAATATGGTGAAAGATGTGTGTGAGTCAGTGCGTGTGTGATTATTTGTGTGTGTGCGTGTTTGTGTGTGTATGTGTATGCATGCTCGTACATATAGTGTATGTTGAATTGTTGATTCTCTCTCTCTCTCTCTCTCTCTCTCTCTCTCTCTCTCTCTTAGTGTACTGCCTACTGGCAGGTCCATGGTATATAACGACTCCACGCTTCTCTGTCTTCAGCTTTCCTCTTCACGTCCAGATATGAGTGGATCTTTAAATCATCTAACGTACCTAATCTCGGCCTGCCTCTGCCCCTTTTTCCTTCCTTTCTGCCTTCTATGACCACTTTTAGTAGACTTTCCCCCCTTAGAATATTCCTATCAAGCTTTTCTTCCTATTTCTTAATATATTTAAATAATACATTTGTTGATTCTAAAAAATAGTTAAAAAATCAGAATTTGAAGTCTATATTAATTAACCTATTTCTTGACAGTACACGGAACAGGCGCTCCAGAGTCGGTGGCTTGTTGGTAAGTTGTTCTACAGCAGATCAGTAGGTACAGGGATCAAATCCAGTGCTCTCCCGGTCACTGACACACACTCGAGCAGGAAACTGACGTTAAACTTGGCTTTAGCTTTTAGCTTTAGCCTTAATATTGCTAATAACTAGCTATCATTACCTTGCTAGTTAGTTACCTGACGGACGCCCTTCCCCGGGCTAGGCTGTTAGCCTTGGAGTTACTATCGCCTGAGAGCTAAGTAGAACAAGTCAGGCTGATCAACATACACCGACAAACACATCCACGTTGTCAGAGACAAACACAAACAGGCAGCGACAGTGCTACCACTACAACAACATGTTTGTGCCGAGCTTGGTCGGTCAATAACCTCAAACTCGAGGCTGGAACGATGTTCGCGCGCCAGAAGAGCGAGAGAGAGAGAGAGAGAGAGAGAGAGAGAGAGAGTGCGGGGCGGGGTGACTAGGCCAACCCCTCCCCTGCTTGTGGTTAAAATGTCGAACGAACCTCTCTCTGCGGTCCACTATGTTCAAAATGTAGAGTAGGAAAAGCAGAGCAAAAACACGAGACCTGTACAGAACGTTGACATTTTCCCGGGAGATGAAGTCAGGCTCAAAGTGTTGTTCCCACGTAGCACGCGACTATTTTAAATCGTCGACTAATCTTAGATCACAAACAAAGCAACGTTAATTCGTCACGGTTATTATTATTACTGGTGCGACAGGATGTTAATAACGTTATTGTTTATGGGGGTCTGTGTGTGATGGGTCATTGGTTTGAGTATAGGGGGTGTGATGCCCTTCTTGATATTTTATATAAGAGAGGGGCGGGGGTGGGGGTGAGATTCGTGTCATTCAAGAAAGTGTCAAATGTACAACAAAAATTTAATACGGTTTGGAAAAAACTAAAGTTAACGTCAATTTCCTCACTCGAAAGCGATGTCAGTCACGAGCGAGCCCAGGATTTGAACCCCCGTACCATCTGATCCGCGGTCGAGTATCTTACCGACTTCCAGTGGCGAATATCTGTGAAGATATATTTGCTTCTCAAAATCCGGTCCGATATCTTTCTCCCTCCACGAAAGTTTATAGCTGGCATTCCTCTGGCAGTCCTATCCCATTCGTCATTATATTAATGTAAGATTATCTACATTATTATTAGATGAACACTGGAATAATAATAACAGTAATAATAATAATATTAATAATAATAGTAATAATAATAATAATAAGAAGAAGAAGAAGAAGAAGAATAGTAAAAGTAATACTAGTTCATCAATCTATTTAAGATGTAACAAATTTAAAAAGTTTTGAATGTATCATGTTTATTGAGCATTTTTCATAAATCGGACACCTCTTACTTGTAACATTCTTGCAGTAAACTTATGATGTCCTAAATTACAATTTTCAATATAAACTTGGACAGTAACTTTTAAGAATATTTTTACGTATTTAGACATTATTCTGATTGCCTGGCGGTAACTATCACATGTTAATATCTTTACTTACTTATTTATTCATTATGCTTATTTTATATCATTTTTAATTTCATTTTAATTTTATTTATTATTTTATACTCTTGAGGGTCACTAGGCTTACCCAGGGGATGCAAAAGTAGAGATTTTCCAATCCCGAGTTTACCTAAAGCCAATGACGTCATGTTGATAGGATCTCTTCAGTAGTGACATTTAATGACATTAGGGATTGGGGAGGACAAAATTAAAATTAGATCTTACAACGCAAAAACTCAGTAATAGACCAAAGCTACCTTTAGCTAGCATATCTGGGGTGATGGTTGACTTTGATGAACTGATTAGCACGTGCGTTTGTTTATAGTGTCATAAAATTAATGATCCTATTAAGAAATGCCCTGATTAATGATCACTCGTGGCAAAGATATTCCTATATACCCAATGTTGCTTTACAAAGCAATGTATCGACAAGTAGGTATATGTATGCCGAGTGATGTGTCTGGACAACTGAAAAATAGACCAATGATAAACTGCACGTGTAGTATAGTGCGACTAAAGAAGAACTGAGGAGGGCAATTGGCAATCACCTCTGAAGCTATATTTTTCCAAGATAGCAAACATTAAAGTTTGGGTAAGACTTAAACCTTTCGATTTATAACGATACAGCAGACAGTAGAAATATGTACCATGGAACTTCCAGTTTGTAGACACGAGAGAGAGAGAGAGAGAGAGAGTGAGTGAGAGAGAGAGAGGAAGAAAAATAAGTACATTTATAAAACATACGTTTATATAAAGATCAACTTCAATGCAATACGCCACAATAGCTCTAAATCAGGCCTAAATTAATAAATCAGAACAAAAACACTACTAACAAAAACCACGACCACGTGTGGCGACTAGGCATCTGCAAATCTGGAACGTGCCATCAATTGACCTGTTGTTTACGATTTTTAGAGCATTTCCACTACCAAATCTGCTTCAGGTGTTCTTTACTAATTCAGGCAGGTGTTTGTAGGTTCAATTCTCAATTTTCATGGAATAATTTCTAAGTAGATTTAGAATAGTGTAATACGGCAGGTTTGTGACACATTTTTATACTGACAGTTTAAAGGCATACCCCCTACTGAACATTCCATCTGTCTACTCAATGATCCAAATGCCAAGAATAGCTTTCAGCAAGTCTATGGAATTTAATCGTAACTTAAAAAATGATCTGTGGAGCGATTTCCCTTTGTCTTCATCTATATTTACTTTAGTCAACTCCAGGAGACCTGACACAACGCATTCGGAAGAGAATGTTTTGCTTGACACAACAATACTTAATACTAACACGCGAAGAGAATGAATCGAGAAGTTTATGAAGAGAATGGGAAGCCACCTCAGCTACAATATCATGCCGAAGTCAAATGATAAGGTTTTGTTAGGACGCAGTATCTGTGATGGACTTAGCATATCTGAGGATTTATTATATTTTAATCAGATTGTTTATATAACCACAACCATTCAGATGAAAGTTTTAATATAGGTTAAATAAATTATCCAGATTATAAATTATTATAAATTTTTAAATTTTTTAAATTTGTTCAGTATTATAAATGTATGGCTGCTAGATTTATTAAATTCTTAGTAATGCTTAAATTTAATTAAGCCTCTAAAATGTTTAGATTTAATAAATTACATTGAATATTTATAATATCACATCTTATCAAAGGCTGTATGCTCCGCCATGAGGTAGATTACCACTGCATTCTCAAGGAGGCTATCACCACTAGTACGATGAGGAACTGTGTTCTTATTTCTAGTTCTAATTCTCTTATTATTGTCGTCTTTATGCTGTATGTTTCTAGTTGAATATTATAGTAGTTACCGCCATTACTGAGTCGCAATGTCCCGTAGTCATATAATGGTGTGGGGCTTCCGTTAAGAATGAGAGCAGAAGAGTGATAGAAGCAATGTTTCTTTGGTTATTAAGGTCTACAGATTATGTAACAACTGTTCACAAGCAAGATAAATAAGTAATATGACTTAATCCACACCTCTGTATAAAGTCCGACTGAGGGCCTAATTATGATAGCTAAATAAAGTAGGGTTAAAACTTCAAGTGTCAGGTTGCCTTAAATTGGTTCTAATTTAAACCTAGTTAGTGCCTCAGTGAAATGTTTAGTTTGCTTATTTCGCAATGATTGCCAAAAAGTTGAAATTATAGTAGGCGGTCGCCTTAAATGAGCGTCTTCAAACTCCGCAAGAGTCATAATTTGCCTTATTTCTACATCTTTCTCTCTCTTTCTCTCTATTTCCCTTTCTCTCTGTCTCCTGCTCTTTCTTTACTGGTTAGTACTTAAATTGATAGGTTCCAGGAACATAATCATAATTAAAAGTTGCTTGCAATATACTTGTCATGATTCACGTTAATTATCTCCTATTACAGCAGCACTGAAACACTCTAACTGGCAGCAATAACAAGGGATAGACTTGTCAACCCTCATAAGGGCGTCATTCCCCCTGACCTACTAGAGTAAAAACTACTACCTAAGTTTTTTTCAGGTACCGCCACAGAATTTCGGGAAGTAAACGAAGTAACCGCTTATATGGCGATGACTATTCTGAACCTGAAGACAGCTAAGCACTTATGCAGCTTTTAACTTGAAATAAAGCCTTTCCCGGTGGGTTCCTTTAATCTTTATAGCATTCTTGCTTAGTAGCTCTATCGAAACTCGTCATATGCTTCTCAATTCTAGAGTGGCCATTAACTTATTCGTGCCAAATAGTTATCATCTATCATCTCAAAATGTCTGGCCGCAGAAACCTCTCAGCTAGAGTTAACGGAAGCCCTGTCTTATCGTTTAGTCGCCTATGAAGAGCAACGACCTGTGCGGTGGGGGCTCACATAACCACCTCTCCCCCTCTCCGCTAGTATCTGGGTTACCTCCCGGGATCCCTTGCCCTGCTTCCACTGGAGTCGTCGTCTGGAAAAGTCGGTCAAACCGTGGAGCTAAAGAACTGAGACCGGATTGGTTCTTCACCAGTGCTTCCAGGACACCAAATGATTTAGTAGACCAACATGAAGACCTCAAATCAACCACAGTGGTTTAACCACTATAGCGATAAATTTTCCGTTAATAGTCGTGGTCCTATATATGAGAAGGTATATCTACGAAAACATTAGAGTCGTCTCTGCAAAAACCGTTAAGTCATACTGCCTGCTATTGTTTAAGAAAATGGTTAACTTTGGCTTTATCAACTTAAAGATTTGTCGGACGCTGATCTTGATTAAAATATGAAACGATCTCTTGCTCGCAAAATGAAAGAGTCTCAACTGCGTCGTTTTTCTGTTAAGACTTGATGCTTATCGGGTCATATTTAACATTCACTAAAGTCTCAATTAAATGGCATAAACTTACATCGACTTTAAATTATCGTGAGTTTTCAACATGGGCTTATATATCACTGGGGAAAATCAAAGCAGATTTGAAGGATGTTAATCAAAGTATGATTACCGGGCAGCCATTTCTTGAGCTATGGTGACGTTGCAACTCTAGAGGTTCCTCCAGCGAAGACGTCAAGTTGATATCTTCCATTGAAATCTGAATTATAGACTTGTAAAAGGGTCAAACACGAAACAATGATCAATGCAGATGGTTAAATGGCTGCAGTGAAGAGAATTAAAAGATGAGTTCAGAAATCGTTCTGGAGCTCTCAAGAGATGTCTGAAAATCTGGTGACCTGCTTTGCCAAACAGTAGACAAATAAATCCTATTTTAACGTCTGTTTCTTCTCTTGAGAATTTTCCAACGAAGGGCGAGCTCAGGTTTTGAACGCTGCATGAGCATTGTACCTCTGAAATAGTTATCCTATGGGTGGCATCATCACAGGGTTGAGATATACGGGCAATAGCAACATTTAAAGTGGACTTTGCAGCAGTGTTGCCAGCATTGTTGTTGTTGAGTGGTTGAACGAGAGAGCAATAAAGCGAGAAATGGTAGCAGGGCGGTTATAATAATAACGCTAATGGTTCGGAGCAGAGTTCAAGAAACTCAGGCGAAGGTTGGCACTTGACGTTGCATAACGATGAATTTGTATATTAGATTTCTAACTGCTTATAGAGAGGTATTGCATGAAATGTACAGTATGTATACATACATAGTGTTCATTTCTGTACTGTACTGTGCATACTAACCCTAACCGACATCGGTAAGATATTCGACTGCGGTTCAGTATGTGCGGGGTTCAAATCCTGGGCTCGCCCGTCACTGACATCGCTTTCGAGTGAGGAAACTGACGTTTACATTAGCTTTATCAGCTTTTTACATGTATATACGGTTAAGTTTAACGTCGGTTTCCTACCTCGAACCCGTGTGTGTGAGAGAGCGAGCACTGGATTTGAACCCTGCACCTACTGATAAATATAATCTGACACCTACCCAGTCCATTTTCTACCGATTCAAACCATAATCTGGTATATTATGCATGTTGTTTACACCTTTTCAAATCATGGCATGTTATAGAGTATAGATATTTTCGTAACATATTCGTCACTTTTGTACGTACAAGTATATGAGATGAGAAAGAAAGCGAAAAAGTGATCGAAAGATATATATATATATATATATATATATATATATATACATATGTATATATATATATATATATATATATATATATATATATAAACCTTGGATCTGCTGTTAGGTAGTACACCGAGAAAGAAATATACATGTAGGCCCTATATTTAAGAAATTACGCGGCTTATATACACTCATTAGGTTACACTTTTTCTATATTACATAATAGAAAAATGCAGGCAACTCTGTTAAACACCATGAGAATCTATAGCAAAAATATCAAGGCCGTCTTGAAGATGTGTGTCAATATTGATTTCTTTATCCTGAGCCATACCAAACAGCTCTCATCTAGATTTTAACTGCACGAGTGAGGCAAAGTGTGCGCTAAAAATAAACTGTTTTGACTTATAGGATAACTTCTCATTAAAGTTTTTTTTATCAATTGCACAATTTCTTTTCTTCCGACCACTGACCATATGCACCAGTGGCTGAGATATTTGCCAAAAAGTAAAGCATCATTGGTTCAATACCCAACTGAGGTTTAAACATCAAGTCTCTAAAAGTAGAGCAAATCCCCGCGTGTTCCATTTTTCTGAGAATTTCTTATTGTAAAATTATTTCTGGTTATTTTCGATTCTTTCTGGTTATTTCTGGATATTAATTCATATAGCTGCAGGTTAAGTACATGGAATACATATTCACACCACACAAGTTAGAAAACAACATACGAATTATTGAATTTACCAATACAACATAAAGTAGGTGTAGCTAAGTGTAGCTAGATGTAGCTAAGAGTAGCTAAGTGTAGCTACAGTAGGTGCAGCTAAGAGTAGCTAGATGTAGCTAGGTGCATTTAATGTATCTTATATTTCCATACGTACTGTATATATGTACATATATATATATATATATATATATATATATATATATGTACATATATATATATATATATATATATATATGTATATTATATATTTATATATTATATATAATATATATACATATATATATATATATATATATATATATATATATATATAGAGAGAGAGAGAGAGAGAGGGAGAGAGTATGTATGCAGTATATACATGTGCATATATATACATGTATATATATATATACTGTATATATATTATATATACATGTATATATATATATACTGTATATATATATTTTATATACATGTATATATATATACTGTATATATATATTATGTATATTATATATATGCATGTACATATATATATATATATACATATATTCACAGTCATTAGTTATATTTCTCATGGGTAATATATGATTTTATGCTAAAATAATAAGAAAAGTTTCACCAAGGTCCAGGGTCCATGGCCTTGAATAAATTTTTTATTGAAGGCCTACAAAACATTCTGTTAGACTTTTTGTAGTTTTTACACTATTATAATCTTCACGTTCAGGTAATAAGAGTTCTTTGTCATGACTTTGATACATTGAATTCTGAGTACTGTTGTCAATCTTAAAGGCCTCAGTTATATTATGTAACGGATTTTTTATATCTTGTATCCTATAGTCATATTACATATTGTACATTTTCACTAGGCCTATTTGCTTGTTTATATTTGTTATACAAATTAATGCATCTTTATGTGCAAAATCCCTCCCTCAATGAGGAAGTGAAAATATAATTGTATTAATTCAGAGATAACTCATTTATCTGTACTAAATTACATGTATATCTATTTGTATGGTTTTATCAGAAAAGCAATGGCTAATTATAACTCTGTACCCTAGGTAATATTCTCAACCAAAAATAAGAGTAAATAAAACTTTAATTCTGAAATTGGCCTAATTAGAAAAAGATTAATTACAGAAATTAAATTAAATTACAGATGTCAAATTTTAAATCAATTTCTATTGGAACGGTAAAGCAAAGTGGACTATTTTCAACTCACATAGTGTCTTTATTAAATATGCATGTAAGTTGTGAAAAGTAATCGCTGGAAAAGTTTGATATTGGAAGTCTAAACCTTCATAGTTTCTGGACTACCTGGTAACTTATAACAGCAGCTTAACCTTCGACAATTTACCTAAACCAATGGGCTGAAATTCATTTAAATTTAAGCACTATTCTTTAAGATATAGAAAAATATGCAAAAGCAGATTTTTACTGACGCATTTTATATGTGTATTTATGGCCACCTTGCATTATATATTTTGCACATACAAGTATATTATGTGAATGTATTATACATTATAATGAGAATATGTTTTGTTCTTATCACATGCATCTCTCTCAAATGTCCTGTCATTGGCTGGTCCAAGGAACATATTCTTACTCTGATATCATAGGATGGCATGATATGCCACGCTCTTTACCGAGCACTACAATGATCAACACGTAGTCTTTTACAAAAGATTGTGTCTTATTCACAAGTTAACGTAGCCTACAGCTTGGTAAAATATGGCTTCTGAGTTGGTGTCCATTTGTTTTCTTAATGCTTGTTCAGTTGTCTCCTACGCGCGCAGTTTACGAATAGTCTATTCTTCAGTATCCCGGCCACAACACGAGAACATTTTATTAAACATGTTTGTGTATGTACTGTACAATATAAGTACTTGCAGGACCGGTTTGTGCGTACGTGATTTAGAGTGAATGTACGTTTAGGCTATGTGTTAATATAGCTCTGATGTAGTGTTATATAAACTAGCCTATATCAGATAAACCAAATGAATATGACCGTATATAGGCACGTAAAAAACCGAAGATACAGCTCTCTGATATTACCTCAAATACTTGTGGATTCTCAGTGAGTTGTGTATCGATTTTGATTGTCCAGTAAATGGTAAAGGTAACTAATATATAGTTATATAGTTAAATAGTTATATTTATAGATAGTAGACCCATAGCCATAATTGCATATTATTATGACAATTATTGGTACATGTATCTATGAGTACTATCTATTACTACTATTTAAGCCTATTCAAAGTTTGGCGTTGAATTGTATACAATATAAGGAATAAATAACCATATCAGTGTTATCAACTGTCTCACATGCAAAGATTATTTCTAGTTCATTTCTAGAATTTATTTATTTCTAGAGCATAGACCCTGTATGCCAATGTAGACCTAGTTGACTCACTCAACTCAGATGAAATCTCGCTCCATTGGATTATATTAAAGAGTTTATATTCTAAGTTACAGTTGCCATTAGTTTAAACTTTGAAGTCAGAATGATTCTGAAATTAGCAGTCACCTGATTTTATTTCTCTATCAATATTTTCTCTCTCAACTTAATCACAGATTCGTTATTTAGAACTGAACTACTACTACTAAATAGCGTAGGGGTAACGTCATGAAGTTTTAAATGACAGACCTTGAGGTGATTTGAATCCTCGTGGGTTCGAATCCCGGCCGCGCTGATCTGAGAGTAAAATCTCGGACATTCACTGGACTGGTTATACGGAAAATGGTCTAAATTGCTTAATGGATTAAACATGTGGTTTTAAAAGTGATGGATATCAACATAGTTGATTATTCACTATAATGCGTGTTTACTTTTTACTTTTTAACCACTACCACTACTACTGTCTACTGAAGTGCATGCTATTCACTACTTTTTATTACTTTAATTTATTTAATTTCGCCAATTCAATCGTCTATAAATATAAAAAATTACATAAATAAAATAAATAATTAGAATTAATAATAATAGATTAATAACAGTATAATAAATAAATAAATAATAATAAATAGAAAAAATTACAAGGCTATCAAGTGAATAAGAACATAGATCTTTATAAAGGATAAAGCAAAATTTAACGTCAGTGTCCTCTCCTGAAAGCATATAAGTGACGGGATGAGCTTTGAATTGGAATCTATATTATTGGTTGAACCTGTAGCATAAACGTCTGATGTTCGGTTGTCATCCATCAGAAGGTGGAGTGCTCAAATTCCTTGCTTTCTTCGCCACTGACATTCTTTCTACACAGGAAACTGACATCATAAGTAATACGTATGTTTATTTAAAAAATAATCAAACATCGACAAATAATGTCAAATTCAGACAAATCAACAGTTCAAAGTGTGAATCAACATATGTAGTATAAAACAGAAAATAACATTTGCTCACTACGGCCATCAGAGAGGGCACTGATGTATCAACGCACTTTAAGTGTGGAATGAAAAATAAAGCAAAGGATGATCCGATACTACCTTCTGCTCATTGGTCAATTAGATAATTTCGGCTTTTCTTCTTGTTATAACTTTAATTTATTTTTTACATTTTCTTACAAATGTCTTAAACGTTCAGAGGATAATACATTTACTTTACCTTCACTTACACTAATCTTTATAACACTGACACACCCTTTCATGTTTTGCTAAACGTTGAAAACGTTGAACTCGTGTGTATTTGTCACGACTTCGATCATCTTTATTCTACCCACAAAACACTCATCAGCTATTCTCTACAATTGCCTTGACAAGACATCACAATTCTTACATGACGATGCTTGTGACAGGATAATATAGTATTCAACGCCTATAAAAAATATTTTACAATTGGGTTGTGGTATGTTTAAATTTAATGATTGAGGGTTTTTATTTCTCGCCAATAGTTCGCGACAAACTCGAGATACCGTCACGATGATTAATTCATGCAATATCAAGCACTGCTTTTACACTACAAAGCGTAGCACTTTGTGATAAGAAGGCCTACAGAATAAACATTTTTGTTTTATTATCTTTGCCGTATTGGAATATCTAATGTTATATTGTCAAATCTTAGGACAGGCACTATTTAATAGGATTTCATGCTATTTCTTTGGCGCAAACATGATCTAGAACTAGTATGGATTGGCTTTGACCTAGTCTACCGTAAAGATTAAAAAAGGCGCTAAACGCTAACCAAATAAAGGTCTCTTTTGTAATTAAATTAACAGCGCAATACGTATATTTCATTGCCCTTATTATTTTGTGGATTGATTGACAGATTGAGTTATGATTGATTGAGACTGACTGATGGCGCAATTAATTGATACTTAAAAGAAATCTTAGAATACGGAGGAAAGAGCCAATCAATTAATCAATAATATTAGGCTATGGGATCAATAGTTTCTTACTTCTTCTCATCAATTCATTAAGTAACATCAATTGTTTTCATCAATCAATAAACGCTCGATAAATATCAATGGACAAAGATTTAATTAATCTGATTTAAATTGATGCCGTGTATCATGCTAATAGTCATTAAAGTGATATTGGGGACGTCCCTGACATCATTACTGGATAAGGAAACGCACGTTAAACCTTTAGCATTATTACTATTATTACTATTTTTTATTATTATTAAAACTGAGATGGTCAGAATAAGACATCACTGCGTCATCATCAAATTTAGAATTATACTCTAATCTTTATGAAATAGCGAGAGAGATAACGAAGCCTTTAACAGCAGTAGATGTGAGCTGGGATTGAGATCTTGATAGCTGTTAGCCTCTTTCGTCTTGTTCCACTTCCTTAGCAATGACGTCATGGACATAGCTATACCGCAACCAAGGATAACGACAGAGATGATTCCAAAGACGAATAAAGCAGACGAATTATTAGTAAACGAATTTGTTACTCCTAGTAGATTGTAATAACTGTATTATATCGTAGAGCTAAGACTCTTTTGTCTCAACTTTTCTACTTAATTATTTTAGTTTTTGCGAATTATGTTTGTATTTACCATTATTGTGAGAGGATAAACAAATAACAAAGTTTGCAGGTAAAATGTCTGCTTAAATCTAAATAAAGAACGATTAGCAGAGTTGATGTGACAGATACATAGCAGTATTTTGTATGAAAATGGAACAGCTTTCGCAGATTTTCATGAAGTTGGCGATAACAAAGGCCTCTGTGAAATATTCTTATTTTGAAGGCATATTGACCTGATTAGATTATTGAAAGTCGATCCTAAGATAAACGGCGATTTTAGTTTAAAGTTCTCTACTTGTAGACTCTTTACTGGTTAATATCGTAGTTTCTGTTATTCTGTTCGTTCATTACTTTTCATTTCTTGTTCTGTTTAAACTGCCAGGTATTTTGGTGAATACAGATCATACAATATGTTTGTTACCGTTATAAGACTAACATTATTGTTGAATTTTCTTATCTACAGCTGAAGTGTGGGATCAGAATAGGAAGTGACTATCACGGATTACATAAATATAATTAAACTTTAAAGAATTGTTGATATGATGTTTTAAAAAATTCTCGAGCGGCAGATGTTGACGTGAGCTAAAATTGAATTGCATGACGCAGTTAATCGGCGCCTAGTCAAGTGTAGCCTATGTTTAGGTATATATACATAGTAACCAGTCCTTAAACACTGCTTTAGAATATAACAATAATTAGATTAGTTTTGTGCATAATCAATATTGATGAGAGATATGAGAAAAACTAAGAGTACTTAAATAAAAAGTACAACACCTACTCATAATTTAAATTATGATATTATATATAAATAATTGAAATTTATAGTATGGTGTAATTTAATGACGATAAATTTGCGATTAAATTAAATCACATTTTAATTAGAAATAAATGGTTTAGTTAAAGATTTAAGTTAAATGTGAAACACCTGCCGGCCACATCGTGAATAGAAAGAGCTTATATCAGGACATTCAACCATGTTTATTTAAAGTAAACTGTTGCGTTACTACAACTCACTGGCGTGGGTAAACGTTGCTTACTACTCTCTACCCATGTTCCACAAATTGCGCAGGAATTTTCGTATAAACATAAATATGCTACTAATAGTAGCATCCGTAATAGCATCTGTAAAAAGATCCGTCAGCTAGGGATTAGCTTAAATGGTGACAGGGATTTAAGGAAGAGATAAGTGTGGAGTCCATAAACAACATTTTCGTCAACACGTCTATTTTAGTCCGAAAAATTGTGTAAAAGTGGGCGGATTAAAATTATCTTTTCCGGAGAGTACTTTTTGCGATAGTCTCAATAATTGTAGTCTCAATAATTGTATCGTTAAGAAAATCAGTAAAATGTATTTGTTCTTAAATTTAACAAACACGAAATTGACCAAAATAGTTGAGTTTATAATTTTAAATAATAAGAATTATAGTAGATATTTACAGAGGCGTTTGTTTTATAATGCAAAACATTTTCAATAGTTAAACTTTCCGCAAGTAACTTTTCTGGCTTTAGTTTTCTCTCTTGCAATCTTTATATTTAATGTTCCTTCAAATGTCTGGGCTTTAGCATAAATGTATACTGCTACTCCCAGCCTTATTTCATGAATACTGGATGGACTACCAATGATAATATGCAGATCCTTGTAGCAAAGGTTTTGACGAAAGCCATAGTCTAATAAGTATATAAGTTTAGACGACCTGCTTTATAAAACTTTCGCGTTTTGTCGTTTTTAATTCAGACTGTTCGATCCGGGCTTCTATTCTTTCGCGACATAATTCTGTCTTCATCTGATTGGACTAAATTTAACGCTTCCGGGTTCCACAATTATCCTTCAATTTTCTTTTATATTTTTCGCAGACACTGTGGTCATTTTTCCAGCAAGAGTTCGTTGCTCTTGTTTTCTTGTCAGAGCTTCGTGTACCGTAAAGACACGAACTGACATGAAAAGTCATCCAGAAATTTAGTGTCAAGAAGGTCTGTAATCGATAGAAGATTTCTCAAGATCTCTTTATGATGATATTACAATTAACAATCCAGAATTCTTTTAAATTTCTAAAATTTAAATTGGTAACCTTGATTAACTGTAGACTTCTCCTTAAAATAGGCCTACAGCGGCACAAGGTTACGTCTATTCTAAAGTCAAACTCATAGGTTTCTAGTAGAGATGGGAATTTTATGAATTTCCAGAGTTCGGGTTCGGTTCGGTTCGTTGAAAATGAAAGTTCGGTTCGGTTCGGGTTCGGTTCTAACAAAAGTTCGGGTTTCGGCTTGCTTTGCAACTCGCAAGAGTTTGATTCGAGTTCGAAATGGTTTGGTTTGAATAATGTTGCAATTGTTTAACTTTACTTACAATAATCAAGGTTATGACAAACAAGTTTAAAATGGTTTATGGTAAATATGCATAAAAATTCATTAAGTCCTAATAGCTGCCACATTTTTTCACCTGGGTAAAAATATGACAATGAAAAAAGGAGAGAAGTGGTATTTATTCCTGTACATTTCTTAAAATATTGTAAGTTGACCAACAAATGTTCATAATATAGATATTTAGCTTTATTATTGCATCTGAAATATTCTCCTTGATTATAACGAGCAAATAGAATGCTTCATCAATTTTTAGTTTTTTTGGAAACTATAGGCCTATATATTATATACGTTTATAATTAAGTGGAAATGTCTTGGCTAAAATTTGATCCAATATTTCGGAAAAAAGTGCAATTTAGTAACATAAATATGTCAAATAAAGATGATTTGTTAACCACGTGTACTTCCTTAGAAAAATGATCATAATATACACCGTTTGCTATCAACTGACCAGTAATAAGCTTCATAATTTACCTTAGGGTTTCAAATTTGAAACTCTCAGATCAATTATGAAGTTACGAAAATACATGCAGTTTTGAAATTATTGCATTGCTATGATGCAAAAATTATTTACTCCAGATAGTCTTGACACATAAAGAATGTCATATATAATTATTTGTAAATCTGGCTGCAAAAATATTAAGGTAGCACACTCAAATTAGAAAAAAATCCTAATTTGAATTTAACAAGAACAAATCCACCTAGATTGAGTCAAGCATTTTCAGATTTTTATGGAACACTCTCATCACTTTTGTCTCTTTGATGTTAATCTTCATTCCATATTTAAATGCCGTATCATTCAGACTATCCATTATCTTCTGTAGGCCCGTCTCGTTGCCCGCCTACCATTCTTTTGTACCGCTACCATTTTAAAATTTGTTTCGGAACCAGCCTTACCTGAATATATGCTGTTAGATACTGTAAGACATGTAAGTGCAAAAACCAATATATATTTGTGTTGTTCTTAGTATCTTTATTGAATGTCAGGCTGGTGAAGAAGAAAGGAACTACAAGAGTTTAGTTCAGTTCGGTTTGGACGAAATCTGGGTTCGGTTCGCGTTCGACCAGAGTCTGGGTTCGGGTTCGGTTCGCTTCGGCCAGAGTCTGGGTTCATGTTCGGTTCTGGTTCGGTCAGAGTCTGGGTTCGAGTTCGATTCGGTCAAAATTCTAGATTTTAGGGTTCTGTTCGGTTCGGGTTCAGTTCAATTCCCATCTCTAGTTTCTAGGAGAGTGTATCGATAGTTGACACACTTATCTTTCTCTCTCTCTCTCTCTCTCTCTCTCTCTCTGTCTCTCTCTCTGTCTCTCTCTCTCTCTCTCTCTCTCTCTCTCTTTCTCTCTGAGGGCAGTGCCTTCTGGCAAGTCCATGGCATATAACGCCTCCACTCTTCTCTCTCTTCCTTTTTCATCTTCATTGACCCACTTATTTTTGCGAATTTCAGTCCTTTTGCAAAATCAACTCACCTATGATATTAGGTGAGTTGATTTTTCTCAACAAATCTAATTCCGCTAGCAAACAATTCTGCTAGCGGTTCCCTGTTTGTGCTAATTTTTAAATTTATTCTCGACAAACACAATAACATCAATTGAATAGCATAGCAACCATAGCATTAAATTAGCGAACATAGCAACAACACCATCATTTACCAAAATTTAATACAGTATTCATAACTTTAATTATAAAGTAGACCTATAGCAACCATAGCAGATAAAAAATGTCTAATAGTGATAACTTTTAAAGATAGGACCTTTATTATAGGATATTGCGCTTATAAAATTGAGGAAAAAATAACGTCTGACTTGACATGTTGATTCAACATTTCAACCATACAAAAACTAATTAAATAAAAGTTCAAATAAACAATAGCCAACAGTTGAACCGACTTGTAAAGCGTCTTCAGAATTTATCCGCCCGTATCTCTAGTACATATATGTATATAAATTGGCGATATTCATAGATGACTTTGAGTTGATATTAGTGACTTTCTATCAGCTTAATTGCTATTTGATTTGGTTTCATACTACTGAGTGTTATCATGGACAACAAAAGCACTCTAGTTATATCGATGTTATTGTTAGCTCAGCTTTAAAACTTCTATCTCAGTTTTAGGCCGGCAGCTTTTATTTCAAATTTACAACTTTATGTACTTTCAGCCTCGCAGCTTCTGACAGTGAGAACTCGATTACATTTGCTTTAAATTTATATTTCTCGAACACTTAGTTTATTAAATGTTGTGAATTTAATTTAAGTCTGTCAATTATTTGTTATTCTTGTTTAATTATTTAAAAACGTCAGAAAGGGCATTCGGTAGGTGAGCGCCTACGCTCCAGAAATTGCTACAAAAACTTAAAGAATGGAAAATAGTCTATTCGTATCCCGATCCTGGTTAAACTGAGATTTAAGGGATGATGATGATAATGATGGCATAGACTTTGTGAAGGGATTAACATGTTGATCTAAGGAGTGCTCTTATGGAGCAAGAAAGCAGACTTTGAATATGAATATGTACCTTGAACCTGCCACTTGGTAGTGCACTGACGAAGAAGAAGAGATGATGATGATGAATTTCTTGTTATTCTAATTTGCTATTTATGTATTTGTAATATCAGCTACTGCTATAATCAGGTATAAAATAACTTAGCAGCTGTAGATAGCAGCGGGGGATCAGCTGGAACTCTTCCACCACAGCGTGTCCTTGAGCACGTGATCTAATCCAATGACCGAGAAGTACAGATGATGTTGTTTATCCCACCGGTCAGTCACCTCTCAGCTGTCTACTGCTGCACGCGAAGCAGCTGCTGTCGTATTATCAGCTGCTGTTGAGATATTATCAGCTGCTGTTTAGATATGATTAGCTGTTGCTGAAACTATGATTAGGTGATGCTGAAGCAACGATTAGCTGTTGTTGAAGCTATGATTAGCTGTTGTTGAAGCTATGATTAGCTGATGCTGTAGCTATGATTAGCTGTTGCTGAAGCAACGATTAGCTGTTGTTGAAGCTATGATTAGCTGTTGTTGAAGATATGATTAGCTGATGCTGTAGCTATGATTAGCTGATGCTGTAGCAACGATTGGCTGTTGGTGAAGCTATGATTAGCTGTTGTTGTAGCTATGATTAGCTGATGCTGTAGCTAGGATTAGCTGATGCTGTAGCTATGATTAGCTGATGCTGTAGCTATGATTAGCTGATGCTGTAGCTATGATTAGCTGATGCTGTAGCTCAGTCAATAGCCGCTGAATTAGCTCATCATACCTCAATAAGCTGATCACACCTGAATAAGCTTCATGAGAAGTAAAACGTTGGGTGGTTGTGGAGAATTTACTGAAATTTAATTATACAAATTAATTTAACCTAATATGAGAGGAATAAAGTATCAATGACAAAAGCTAAGGTTAACGTCAGTTTCCTCACTCGAAAGCGATGTCAGTGACGGTCGAGCCCAGGATTTGAACCCGCACCTACTGATCCGCGGTCGAATATCTTACCGACTTCGCCACAGGCTCCAACCAAATAAAGAAATAAAGAAATAGAGAGAGAGAGAGAGAGAGAGAGAGAGAGAGAGAGAGATAGAGAAGGTCTTCTGAAAACCCTGCTCTTCTTGGACTCACCTGACTCTTGTTACATGAAGTTTTTTCTCTGGTAAAGGTCACTTGTTGCTTTACATTTCTTCAACGTAGTAGCTACGCCTGCGCTGCAGCTGCAGTTTGGCGAAATCGCATCAGAACCAATTATGATCTATTTAATTGTAAGCAAGTAATTTTTAATCTGCATGTCTTTTAAATATACAAGAATAAGTAGTTTTCTATGCCAAGGTCGTGTATGAAGAAAAATAACAAAAATTTCATTAAACAAGAAAAAGAATCAAGTGAAGTTGTTGGGTAAGAGCGCAGAGTTAACGAAGAATCACGAGATAAGATTTTGTAAGGTTATTAAACTGGAGTTTTCACATTTCTTTACTTTAGTTATACACCCAGATTAGTAAACTAATAATTTATATTATTAAAGCAGCCTCAGAACAACTAGATTCCTTCTACACTAGCCTCTTGCCGTTCAACTTTTCTACAAGAATTGTATAGTAATTTCACACAATGCACGGAATAATTTTCTCTAATTTATTTAATTTATTTGTTTATTGCACGCTTTTCGAAGTACATGTGTGTGATGTTTCATGTTCTTTTCGTTTTCGAACACTTTATCTCTTTGCCCTGTTTCGCTGAACATGATTTCACTTTGTATAGTGTACCTTGTAAATTGTGTACTTATTGTACTTATGCTACCATAATTTTGGTGAAATAAAGATGCATAAATATTAGTTGACTTTTATCAACAATCTCTAAATAAAAAACAGCAATTTTACCAAAATTTCTGGTCCACTAGATACAGCTAAATGTCTCGAAGTTAAACCCGTTTATTGTTAATATTAAAAAGCTATTTAACAGTCATTCAGCAAGACCATTCAGCTCGGAACGGTGCATTTGACGCCATTTCCCGACGTTTCAAAGTGCTTCTAATACCGAGATGTGCATGTAGTTCAAGTTTCGTTATTCAGAAGTAAGACTCAAATTGACGCGTTATTTTCTGGTCTTTTCATCTACGATCAGGTCATTCACCTCTGCAAGGGAACGGTCGTTGACCCAAAGTGTCTGCTAAACTTAAGGATACCTCGCCATTTCTCCTCAGTACACTGGAGTCAATGTCACCCAGCAATAACTGAAATAAAGTGGAATAACTTCTTGAAATAGCTTCGCGTAAACAACTCACTGAACCAGCTTAGAATGGAATAACTGCCAGCTTAAGATAGAATACCATAAATAACAGAAAAGTGGAGTGACGTGCTGAAATAGTTTAAAGTGAAATAATTAAAATTGCTTAAAATGGGATACTACGGGGAGAATTGAAGAGTGGAATAATTGACATCATTATTTTAGAATGGAATAATTTTGAGGTATAAAGAAGATGGAAAAAGAGAAATAAAATAGAATAACTTACAGGAATAACTTAAACTCATACTTTTGAGTTTCCTGTTTTCTTGCTTTTAGTTAAGATACCCGTATGACCGAGCAACCACTGCCATTAGACTTCCTTCCCTATTAACTGATTTTAGTTTTGACTTTTGCCGTCGAATGCTAGCTTATTTGTTTTTCGTGAAGGTATAACATGCAATTATCTGTTATATCATCCTTATTTTAACGTCAAGGTACAATAGATAACAACAAGTTCAAAACCAATGATATGGCGAGTAATATTAATCAGAATTTTAAAAATAATTAATAAATTACTTATCTAAAGTTATATAATATATATAATTATAACTTCAGTTGTACCGATAATTATCAGTAGGTTTATATTGTAATATTCAGTTTATAAATTATAATTTATCAGTACCCACTCAAAGATGGAACACTTAATATGAAAATTTTGTCTTATGTTTCAGCTTAAAATAGTCTATTACTTAACATTAAACATTTTCTGCGTTCATCCTAGAATGAAATCGATCTTCGAGAATCCTTTAAAGACTCGTATTTTTACCGCTAATTCAATTTTGAATTATTGACTTCAAAATGTCAGAAACGCATTTGGGTTTGATTATAGGAATAAATAGGAACTGCGTGTTTTTAATAACAAACATGTCTACTTCAACACTGTCAAAACAAGATTGTTGTTAAACATTCCTTCCTTTATTCCTAATATATAGTGAAAGAGTGTTTTCTGCACGCTTACATTGAGCGATGAACTACTGTGACCTAAGTACCTACTTACCTACCTGCCTATCTTCCGATCTACCTACCTACTTACCTACCTACCTGCCTACATGCATATCTTTCTGACCTACCGACCTACTTACCTACCTGCCTAGGTTCCGATCAAGCTACCTACTTACCTACCTAACTACCTACTTTACGATCTACTTACCTACTTACCTACATGTATCTATCTGCGTACATATCTATCTTCCTACCCACTTACCCATCTATCTACCTACCTACCTAAGGATTACGATGGTTGCACACCAAAACCACGAAATAGTTTAACGACAGTTTCATATCTCCAGAGGACATAGATGATGGAATAGCTCAAAATTTATTCTTATTTATAATGGCGATAACGATGATGCTTATACTTGTAGGGTGTTATAGTCTACTATAAATGTATATATATATATATATATATATATATATATATATATATATATATATATATATATATTTGATTTAACATACAAAATCGCTTTAGGAGACCTACTCAACAACACTAACACTCTACAAAGTCAAAATCAATCATTTTGTTCAATGTAAAATCGTTGTTAGTAATCATATTGAAAGACCCTGGAAGACCGAGTGTTGGTAAAAGCTTAGGATGGAAAAAATCCCAGGGTGATGGAAGGTTATTCTTAAATCCGCGCCGGCTGCAATTGATGCGCCACAAAAAGGCAACGATTATTACTAACCATGAAGAGGAAGGAGGATTACCACACTGAATCAGAAAGCATCTGTGTTTTCTGACCCAGTGTGCTGTTATGTAATGTTATGTTATGCTATGTTATATCTTCCGGCTGCTCAACATTTATTTAATCCTGAGCTCGCCCGACACTGACATCGCTTTCGAGTGAGAAAACTGACGTTAATATTAGCTTTACCAGCTTTATTTATTGGTACTGATAGACATTTAGTTAACACCCCTGCATGTATAGCAGGCGTTCACGGGTTAAATACTCTGCTGTGATGTCTCTGACCTGTTAAGAGAAACAGGCGTTAAATTTATCCTTAATGCTTTTATTTAATGTCCGTAGTTTACAAGATTGAATGGAAGGAAAAAGAGGCAGGGGCAGGCCGATATTAGATATGTTAGATGATTTGAAGACCCACTCATATGTGAAAATGAAGAGGAAATTGGAGGACAAAGAAGAGTGGAGGCGTTATATACCATGGACCTGCCAGTAGGCAGTGCAATAAGAGAGAGAGAGAGAGAGCAAGAGAGAGTTTTGAAAATTGACGTTGATGGATAATTTTTTCTTACCAGTAATTAGTTTGCTGAAGTGTGTAATTATTTTATTCTTACTAACCCAAGCTGCTTAGATGCATCAATACCTTGATACCTAGATGTCTGGAAAATGTGGCCTACATTATATTGATAAGAAATTTTTTCATTTTCAGGAAGGAGTCTTGGTAATGATTATAATTGCGCATTAGTAGCACCAGGTAATATTTAAATTATTAATTGCGATCAAAACAGCACATATGCTATTCAATGTCTCCGTAAGAGCATCATTAAAATTAAAAAAGAGAGAGTTTGACAGAATTTTGCAAGGACAAATCGATTAGTTTCCAATGTTTGATTTTTTTCTTTTCAATTTTTGTATGATGTTGTTTACTATTGCTTCTAGACTGGTGTTACGAGTCATCACTACTTCTTGAACCAGCTTAATAAAGTGAAAATCAATAAAGTTAATCGCATTCTTAAAGTTACAATTTTTGTTCGATCTGTTAATTAAGGCATTCTAGATTTTTAGCCGATCAAGTCAAAGCTTCGATAATGATGATGATTATGATTATGGTGAAAAAGAAGAAGAGGAAGAAGATGATGATGATCAAATTTAAATATAAAACTAGTGATTTGATCAACCACGATGACGATTACACTTGCAATACAATTCAGTTCAAATCCAACCGAATCGGCAGTCAACGTCCTGAGTTGTAATGAAAATATCTCTTACTTCTTATCATCAAAAGTTTATGTCTCTCTCTCTCTGTCTCACTTGCTCTCTCGCTCTCTCTCTCTCTCTCTCTCTCTCTCTCTCTCTCTCTCTCTCTATATATATATATATATATATATATATCTCGCTCTCGCTCTCTCTCTCTCTCTCTCTCTCTCTCTCTCTCTATATATATATATATATATATATATATATATATATCTCGCTCTCTCTCTCTCTCTCTCTCTTTCTATGTATATATATATATATATATATATATATATATATATATATATATATATATATATATATCTTTCTATTGCTCTCTCGCACGCTCTCTCTCTCTCGCTCTCTATTTCTTGCTCTCTCTCTCTCTCCGGTTCTATCTTCCTCTCTCTCTCGCTCTCTCTCTCTCATTCTCTCTCTCTCTCTTTCTCTCTCTGTCTCTCGTACTATGCCAAGTGGCAGGTCCACTGTACACGCTCTATAGAAAGAACTACATAGATAACAATTTACTCCCTTCAAAACGGCTATGCCCTATCCGCACTTAAATGTAGCCTATATCTTTATGCCATAGCAATTACCTGTCAATAGACAATCTAGGCTAGCTTTCAGCCTTGCAGAAAGGTTGTAAGGCTTACATTGACCAATTGAAGGAGATAATATTTACGAAGGCTGATCGCAGATACAGAATGGTTCCTATTCACACGACTCTACCACAACGGTAAACATCGGAGATATTCTGCTACAACAAAAATGAATCATTACGAACAAAACACAATAACCACTTCAACCATGAATGTAGGCTTCATTGTAGGGGCCGTACATGTATAAACAGATTTTGCCTATAATATAGTATTACAGATGTAAAAGTAATACCAGAATAATTAATAATTATTTTGTTGGCCACATTAACCCGTGTTGTGTCAGGGTTGCTGAAGAATAGACCAACCGGTGACTGCAAGTGTAGTAAAAGGAGACGACAGGAAGGCTTTGGAGATTATTTGTCCATTGTAACCCGGACACAACACGTTCATAAAAGTTTGACCTACGGACCAGAGCTGCAAATTTTCTAATAACTCAATTTCTCAATTATCTCTCATTGAAAAGGTTTTCTGTACTTAACGATCTTTCAGCTTTTAGTTGTTTCACTACAATATTTGGCTTTATTATTAATTATTTACAATCCCCTTTTGTGGGATAACAGTTCGCTGTACTAGAGAACAGTAGCAATACAGTAGTCACAAACCTGATATACTCAAATACTAATACAATGTACTGATACAATATTATACGTATTCGCAGTAATTAACATCTAATACAATGTACTGATATAATATTATACGTCTTCGCAGTAATAAATAATTAGTACAAACAGTCTACATGATGCTGGTCAGAAAGTGCTTGCCATATAGATACTCTCTATCTCTCTCTCTCTCCCTCTCTCTCTCTCTCTCTCTCTCTTAGTGCACTGCTTACTGGCAGGTCCATGGTATATAACGTGTCCACGTTTATACATAGAACCTTAAAAACCTACAAAGTCAAGTTTAAAGTCTGTTTTCGTATCGCAAGGGACACCATCTGAGTCGGTCCGGCTGAAATTTGAACCGACTTCCTCCTGTTTGTAGAACAAGATTTCTACTCATTCGGCTATTCAAGCGGTAATAATTATAATAATGCAGGATATGGTTGAATAGTTGAATTCCTTTCCAATTCCTTCTCTTCCATGTGGATGTGTAGATATCCTAACCATCAAAATTAGTGCACATAAGTATCTCCCGTTCTATCCTTCTTGTTTTGTCTCTTCTTCTGTTGTCGGTCTTCCATTGCCCTCAATATGGAGCAATCCATCGAACAACCAGGTACCTCAAACACAGAATCTATTTCTTAAGTCTTAATTCTACCTCTGTCAACTTTTTTAAATTATGACATATATGGTGTCTTTCATTTCCCTTCTGCAGCTCTTTTTAAATGGTCATATTCTACACTTACTGCAGTCTAATATGGCATGGACTCAAACAATTCCGCACATCTATAGAAGCAAGTATATGAATGGCAATGCTAGCATGCCCAATTCAATTTTGTAATTTAGGACGTCCAAATTGAATATTTAATACAACAATTGTAGAAGTTTAATAAAAATTTAGTAATTTTAAGAGTACAGTACTACGGCTCTCGTCGTAGAAACATATTTATGCGATAATTATAATCCTCAGAGTTACAGTTTTAGTAAGACAAAATTGAGCAATGCTACCTTGGAATCAGTTTAGGATTTAAATAAAGCTGCAACAGAATCAAACAACTGGAACTGTATAAAATTTACGAGTATTGTTAGGAACATATAAGCAGCTATTTATAAAGTTGGTCGTACTAAAAATTTATTTATTTGATATTTCTACTTTTCGAGAGCGCTTTAATTATTTTTCCAATGATGCTGTAAGACTGATAGTCACGTGATCACTGACTGACATTCACGCACGTGGTCCTATGATCAAACACTTCCTATAGACTTTATGTTGATAACTAAATAAGCTAGTCACTGTTACATAACTCACTGTTCTTGTACTGAGGCAATAATATTATTTTGAACTATCTGTACCAAACCTATGAAGTTTATGTTTTGAAAAAGTCGTAAAGGACTCGAATAGATTGTGTAGCAATGATCGACCTAGCTGCACTGTGATGATCTAGAAGGTAACGGTTTTCTGAACAAAAATATGGTTCAACGCGTAGGCAGTGTCGACCAATCTGCACCTGACCTAGATATTTTGTGACGACCCATTCCATTGCAGTGCGACAATGTCATGGTAATCTATTGGTCCTCGAGACTGCTTTGCTAGTTCCAGTAGTACTTCTTCCATTTACCTGATTAGTTACTCCTTGTAACTTACAGAACCGAAATTTCTGGCAGTTAGCAACGATATACGACTAACCTTCCTGGTAGTATGGGAAATCCATTTCATTGATTGTCAACGTGGGTTCAAAGCCCGGGTCACTTGCTTTCCAGGCGAACTCGCTATCCGATTGGCTATACAGTCATACGCTATCATTAGTAAGAGGCAGGATAGATAGCCCAGGGTGTGAAAGCTAGCTGATTTTTAGAATCTGAAGCCAATATGTCATATATATAGACAAATAGCGATAAGTGCAATCCAACGATATTAGTTGTTTAGAACATGATAATAGGCCTAATAAAAATAAAAATGATAATAATATAGTAATAATAATAATAATAATAATCATAATAATAATAATAATAACCTGTCCTAACCTGTCCTTAGGGTATGAATTTGTTCCGGTGGTCATTGAAACCATGAGTCCCATGAATCCCGATGGAGTTGATTTCATTAATGTCATAAGCAAACTTATTTCAGAGTAAACAGGCGATAAGCGAGAGATCTCTTTACTTTGGAAAAGGCTTTCCATGACTTTGCAATGATTCAATGCAGTCTGATTCAGCATTTCTTTTAAGCCGCTTGATTTCATCGAGTAGCCGGGCGGCGATTTAGCACGTACCGCACGAATCGTTTTAGTAAACCTCTGGTTCTAACACCCGAGATAAAAATAATAATAACAATAAAATAATAATAAAAATATAATAATAATAATAATAATAAAAATAAGAGTTAATAAAATAATAAGAGTTAATAAGTCTGCTTTTAATAAAAGCAGGCTTATTGCAGACATATTGAAGAGCAAACCGGCGATAAGCGAGAGACATAATAATAATAACACGAATTATAGCCAAACGATAAATTATGCTGATGTCTATTATTTTTAATACCACGGATGTTTAGACGGTTATGTATTATAGTCCATTGTCCGCGTAATCAAGTATAAGTTTATTATCCAGCCACCTGGTGAACGAATCGTACCAGCTGATGACCTTTCTGTACTGGAAGGTTGTCAGTCTTCAGTGATGAGTGTAGCGCTCTAATTGTTGTCGTTGTTGAGATTTGAGGATGACAGCTTGATACTATTAATTTAAGTACCACTGAGCGTGGGCTTCATCAGCAGCAACAACAGCAACAACAGAATTAGAGTGATACTGTTGTCCATGACAACACTGTGCACTATGGCACCAAATCGAATCTGATGAGCAGAGTATGGGGTCCAATAACGGAGCAAACCAAAATCCGGAAGTTCGGTCCGAGGAAGGGTACTAATGGAATGGAGGTTTATGTGTTGGTCTCAGTTCCTGTGTAATGGTTGGATAGGAGAGGTCAAAGAGAAAATCAGCGTTAGACTTAAAACATTTTGATATTTTACTGATGCTGAATGTAAGGACAGCTGGTAAACTGATTTGAGAATCGAATCTGAATCTTACCTGTCTCTATCACGGTAGCGCGTGCACTTAACCGTTAGACTACAACCGTAGATGTTGTACATAAACTTCACCGCATATGCAAAACTATGTGGCTAGATTTACGTAGTTCAGAATGTAGTATTTCGACAGATGGAGCCACTTAATGAGAAAGCAGAAAGAGTAGCCTTTGCGTTAATTTGTTAGTTGTCACGGTTGGATGTAGTTTAATTGATTGATAAACCCGAGCTGAACTTAAACCCGCTTTGATTGATTACTTGATTGATTAATCGATAGATCGATTGAAAGAATATGAGCATCATATAGGCCTACATGTATTTGTTTAGGTGCAGGTTAGCATCTTCATAGATATGATAAATCTCTCTCTCTCTCTCTCTCTCTCTCTCTCTCTCACACACACACACGCACACACTCACTCACTCACTCACTCTCTGTCTTGTGCTTTTTCCAAGTGACAGGTCCAAATACTTATTCCTATCATATTAATAAAAACATCCTTCTTTTTCCTTTTTGAAATTGAATTTAAAAATATAAAATAATCTATTAAAAATTGAAAGCATCGGGTTTTATATGTACTTCGTATATAACTTTCGTTGTTAACTACAAATTAATTATCTACATTGAAGCTCACTACAAAGTGCTACCCAACGCTGCTGATGAACTGTCTTCGTTTTGACACTGTTGTCAGCATTGGAAGAGAAAATCGACGGCAAAGTCTTAGTTAAATCATGGGATTTCGGTAACCCAATTTTACATTTTAATTTAGAACTATTACATAATTGTTCAGCCTATAAGGTTGATTCGAACCATAGCAAATATTGCTAAAGTAAGAGAAAAATAGCATATCAAAGCAGAATGTACTAGACAAAAACAAAATCAATAATGAATTATGGATAGACAGAACTTGAAATTAAATCTTAAAGAGTACCATTTTAGAGCACCATTTTGTCATTGCGATAGATGATAGACTTCAACAAGGAATTTATGCTTTGAATCCATCATTCAATGGTCCATTAGAGAAAGCTTTATGATCAGACTGTTCTGTAAATAATTAATTCACACCTATATGTTAATAAATTATATTTATTACGACGTTAGATTAGCTTTCTATTTACTTCCATCAGTGAACATTTGGTACTTTCTCTCGTGTACTCAGCCCTAAGCAACGCTTAATTGGTTTCACATTCTGAAACATGTGCGCGTTTCATGCGAGTAGATCCCAGAGATCTTATATAAACAAATCCGCACCTGACTGGTCAAGTCCTGCGTCCTGGAAAATATGCGAGCCAACTTGTGGAGTAGCTTTATTGAGCAGGAAGAGTAGAAATTATGAGTCATGTTCGATTCCAGCTGATTTTCCGTGTTGTGTCCGGATTGTTTGAAGAATTGACCAACCGGTGACTGCACGTGTCGTAGAAGACGACTGAAGCACTAAGATCTATACCAATGTCAGAAAGGGCATTCGGTTGGTGAGCGCCTAGGCTGCAGAATTTACTACAAAAATTAAACGGATGGAAAAGTCTGAAATAGGGGATTGACTGATGATATGATGCAGGACAGACAGGATTTGAGACAGTCTATTCGTATCCCGACTCTAGTTGAACTGGGATTCAAGGGAAGATTATGATGATGATGTTCGATTCCAGTTGATGGTTGATATTAAACGTCCCGGTTTAGTATATTAATGGGCAGGTTGGCTGGATTAATGGACAGATTTGATGGAGTACTGGACTGGTTGAAAGGATTACTGGACTGTTTGGATGGACTAATGGTCTGGAGGCAATCAGGTTCGAATCCCAACTAGGCCGTCTATGATATTATCTATGGTAATACGGAAAAATACTTGTAATTTATTCAGAGCTTCAAATTGACAGAATTTGGAAGTAAAAGATGACGAATTATAGGTTACAGCATAATTATATTAACAAAAGATAAAGTGCCACTGATAAGGCTAGACAACATCGTACATGACAACATCGAAAAGTAGTACAGGTTATAGCCTATAGGCTATGAATTATAGGCTATAGGTTACTGATGATGGTTGACTAACACTTGCCAATTATAATACTCTATAAACAATACAGTGTAGATTACCCATGGCTAATCACACATTTTTTCTAATCTAGCATCAATAACAATACTAATAACATGTTATATATATATATATATATATATATATATATATATATATCTTTTCTCTTGTTGTATTTGTAACACTGAAGTATACACCAACCGTTAACTGCATGTGTCGTGAGTGACTACAAAACAATTATAGAACACTAGAAGAAGAGAAATAGATAAACTTTGATCCTTCGAAAATGTTCATTTAAGCCTCAATGCAATTCAATGATGAGAAATCCCAAGATAAGCGAATAACCTAGGTGCCTTCAAATCAGATACGTTGTTGAAAACTTTAAACAATGAAGAATGGAAAATGATATAACTTGGCCTTTGGCTGTAGTGCCTCAAATTATATTTAGCTGTTAATTTGTGATAAGATCCCAAAAACGTTTGCTATAAAAATCAAGTCAATGTATTTTTGAGAGTAGAGCATTCTCAGCAGATATTAGGGCCGTGAGCTTGAGAGCGGAATCTTCATCAACAAACAAATGTAAGCGAATATTGTTTAAAGTTTATGGTTTTATATTATGAAAAGTACCCGCAGTCAATGCTGGGGGTACCTTTTTAGCAGGTAAACGAGAAGCCGTAAATCCGGTTAATATAGTATCTGCGAGATAAACATAGCAAGCAAGACCTACTCTCTTTTAATTGGCCGTTGATGGAAGGCAAGAGCAATTCTAAAATTAGATCTTAAAATTGGCATCAAATGCTTGTTACTACGTAGTCAAGAGTAACTTACTTAGCCCATATATCGTTCCACAATGTTTTATAGGCTGTTAATTTACTCCATTTCGAAAATTCAGCACACGAAAGGTTAGCTATAGATCATCTGTGGCAGATATATGGTTGAATGTAACGAACATTCAAGAATTTGCTCATGGACAGATTACCGCATGCGTTTCCAAGAGGCAAACATACCAGATAAGCTTATGGATGAGTGCAATGAAACTTTTAGCTACTTTCAACCACAATTGGAAAGCGATTTGCATTTGAATTCTCTCTCTCTCTCTTCTCTCTCTCTCTTTCACTCTCTAGTGTTCTGCCACGTGGCAGGTTCACGGTGCATATTCATACCAAGAGTCTGCTTTCAAGCTCCAAAGAGAGCACTCTATAGATCAACTAGTTAATCTATTTATAAAAGGCATGCTTTACCACTATCGACTGTACTCTACAAATTGGGAAAATACAGCCTCTGAGGTGGTTTCTCGTTGCTTTCCCTAGTTTTTCTTACAACAAGTGCAGTTAGCAGTTGGTATATTCTTCAGTGTTCCGGAAAAACACGGGAATTGTCATTAGTAGCTAATAAATATTGAACGTAAAAATTTAACTTCAGCTGCTTCAGATTTAACTGGTATAGCTGGGAGTTCTTGTTAATAAGTTTACGATGATAACGATAAGCAATACTCACAGATTAGGGTTTCCAGAATTTACTGACAGCCATGGCTATGAGATTCGAACTTGGCTACACTAGGTTGTCAAAATCGGCGTCCAACTAAATGAGCCACTAAATCAGTATTCGATTGATTGATCGATGCAGCAGTTATTCAGAAATGAGAAAGTCAGTGGAACACTTGATGGAAGCAATGATTCGATGTTTGCCTTTCATCTGTCAAGCATCGATATTACAACGGTCATGTTTTGAAACATTTCTATCGTAATGTAATTAAATCTAACGGTATCTTTGCAGCTGCTGGCGTCTTAGTTTTATTCTTGGCAAATCCTGATTGGGGGCTTTAAGAAAAGATAACCGTCAGCCTAAGAAATTTTTCTAACATGTCTATTGCAATGCTTTTCCATTTAATGAGTGAAAATTTCAGGTAAATATATGCAATAATTCGATGCTTATTTTCCCGTTAAATTCTAAATCTCAAACTGAAATCAAAAGAATTAATTAGATTGTAAATTTTTGCTTCAAGTAACTTTCTTATGATAAAGGCGTTTGTACCCTACTGTTACACATAGGTTTACGTTGTGAACTTTTTTGAGAAATAGTCCAAGAATATTTTGAATTTCATTCCTCATCGTTGTTCCCCTCACAATAAATCGCACGATTTCATCTCGCCTTCATGCTACGGACATTCCATGCACTCCATGGTGAAAGTGCGCACTCATAGTATGGACTCAGCTCAATTAGTCCGTGCATTGCACTTCTACACGAGTGCATTCCTCAATGTAAATATTTCTGTAACTCAATTTCGGAAGTTTCTTTAAAGAGAAAGTAATGAGGGGGTAAGATGGTGCAAGAAAGACTCTCTGGGGATATGAAAGTTGATGAAAATGATCAGGACAATGTTTGCGCGGTTATGTGTCGAATACGAATCGATAGCCGCAGTCTTCAAATCTAGAGCTCGCAAAGTCATTGACATGCTCCCTAGACAGGCTCTCTCTTAGTGCACTGCCTACTGGCAGGTCCAGGGTATATAACGCCTCCACTCTTCTCTGTCTTTAAGCCAATTAAAATAGGAATGAGCACATTTTGAAATTTTTAAATTCTACAGGACGTTCAAGACTTGAGAAATGTTCATTGTAATTAGCTTAAACCTCCCGGTAAATTGCTGTTAGTCGAAGAATGTCTCAGTGCTTTTGCAAGTGCGAGCTAACTTCAATTTTAGGATAAAGATTAGTCCTATATAAAAATTGCTTTCGTAAATTTTATATCTTATATAAATGTTTTGTATGCCACAAAAATATAGCATTTAAGCAAAATAACATATAAGTCTTGCAAACAAAGAATTATATAAATAGATGTACAGATTTCTTAGAAATTTTATTCTCCATATAACAGTCCAGGGCAGTCTCGATTCTATTAAATCCACGCAGTTTTCATACCCGACGAAAAAGAGGAATAAAAATACTTAAAGTTGTCTTTTTAACGTTAGAGTTACGAGGTGCCAGTCTGTCCCAGATTTGATAAAATGTTTTTAACTTATTCGATGGTGAAAGAGCTTCGGGCTAATATAGAAAGGACTTAGCCCACTTTACCAGCGAGTGTGGGTATGCTATCGCTAATGATAAACTCACTCCAGTTCCTCTGTATGGCCGATATCTCATGAAGCAGTTGTTATGTGTGACTCACACTCTGCACAATTCAACATAGCACGTGTTTCCTCTGATCAAAGTGTTGCACTCTTCTAAAATTAAGACTATTACCTTTGTACTAGCCAAGTGTTATTAGTTACTTATATTAGTTAATTCTCTCTCTCTCCCTCTCTTACTCTCCTCTCTCTCTCTCTCTCTCTCTCTCTCTCTCTCTTTCTTAATGCACTGCCTACTGACAGGTCCATGGAATTTAACACCTCCACTCTTCTTTACTACTATGTTTTCATTTTCATGTCCACATGCGATTAGATTTTTAAATCATCTAACATTCCTAATATCCGTCTGCCTCTCCTTCTATTTCCTTCCATTTTACCAACTATGACCTTCATTGGTAAAATATCCTCTCTTAGAATGTGTCCTATCCAACTCTTCTTCCTATTTCTTATAGCATTTATCAACTGTGTATCTGTATTCTTCAAGACTCTTCAATATAGACAAGTTAACTAAAGCTCATGAATTAAATTGTATATTCAAAAAATGCGCGTGTGTGTAATATGTGTTAATCCGTTACACTATTTGCAAATTATCTTACAACTAATTGCTAGTTACTAGTAAATGAAGTGCACAAGAAAATTAGGTATTAGAAATATACAACGTTGAAAAATATTTTCATGTACTAATTTTTCAGTTCCTGTTTTTGCCTTATTTCTCTTTTACTCATTTTCTCTCACCTCTAGCAACCCACCTACACGGGCAGCTTTCCACTGAGTGAATTGGTATCAAACAGCTCCGAACATATGCTTTCAACATTCTCATGAAATAAAAATAAATTAAACATCAAAGAGCATAATTAGCAGAACATTAAATTAAATTGAACATTAAATTCACGTTCAGCTTTACTTTTCAGGTCTTACGTATTAATTTGATCACTTTTACAAAGCGGACTGATAATTAATTAAAATAATTTGCATTTGAATTCTGGTCGAGTGTAAGTGCATGTTCTCTTTGGTTACCCAATGTTATGAGTCGTATATGCAGAGTTAGAATACCGGCTGCACTTAACCATGGCAGTTGTCGTAACCTTTTTGTAGTGACATATAAAACGTCAGAGATTATAAACTTTCAACTTTTGAATGTGACTAATTAATTAATGGACTAATTGTCTTAATCTTATCTTAGTGCCATAGTCTATAAAACTTCAGGGTTTATAAACTTTCAACTTTGGTTTATGCTAAATAATACCTTTTCGTGCAGATTGCGCTGGAAACCTATTGATGACACGCAATTGGCTGGAATCCAAATTGAAATCTAAACAATGACAGCGGCGCACGTCCTATTTGTTATTATATTCTCAGAGAAGAATTTCGTTGAATTTTCTGACTGAATTTTCGTAATTGTTAAACTTAAAATAAAACATGTACAAAGAATTCTAAAAGTTTACTGAAGTTTAGTTTTTGAGTGAAAGTTTGGTAAAACTTGCAACTTTAGCAACCAAATAAACTTGAAAAACTTGATGATAATTGATAGGCGATATTAGTGACGGGAGAGCTGGCACTGATATCGCTTTCAATAAATTTGATAGAAATTCAAATCCGCAATTTTTTAGTCAACTATAATTATGCACATTTAATCTCACACATGTATATACGAAACTTTGAAGTTCAAACCACGTGAAACCATTTTCTTCAAATCATTCTACAAGCCATCAAAATAAAAACCTAACTAATCCATCTGAGGAAGGCCCCGGGAAACCGCCTCAGAAGCCCTACTTTTCCAAAGCTCTAACTTTACGTAAGGTATGGATAAAGCATAGACTTTGTGATGGGATTAACTTGTTGATCTAGGGAGTGCTCTTATAGAGCGAGAAAGCAGACTTTGAGTATGAATATGTACCTTAAACCTACCACTTGGCAGTGCCAAGTGAGAAAAAAACTGAAGAGATAAAAAAAAACTATACGAAATCTACAATACCTATAAATTATCTACAGTTTCTCGCTGGGAGGGGGGAGTAACCCATTCTCACCTGACTCCTGCAGCTGTTATAACGGGATGGTTGTAATCAGGCTGCTAGCGCCTCTCTACCTGGTTATCTCGCCGTGTAGAGAGATGCTAGCCAGGCCTGGCCCGTCAAGCTCTGCCTGCCCTGCATACACCGTGCAGCCTTGTTTACCGCTCCGTCAATTAATTGTAATCATCGCCCGTCTGTGGCCAAACTTTCGCTCTCCATTGTTCTGCGCTTAGTTCTTTATATCAAAGCTGCATAGTGCGCCTTGTATTAGGCGTTAAACTAACGATGGTAGCTTGAAATGGTAGTGAAAGTAATGGTACACTCATTAATGGAATAGCACGGGATTATCAGCAATATAACAACACAGATTCGGTAGGTGAGCAATCTTTTATAATGTACTTCTACTGAATGTAGCTTCAGCATTTAGAAGAAAATTTCTTTCTCTCTGAACTATGACTTTTTGCACACTACTGTGACGCTACATTCTAAGCTGGTATATTGTATACATCTGTACAAATTTCATAAAATTTCGTGCGTCACGTTATTGCAACATAATACAATGCAACGAACATTTAACGTCCGGTTTTACGTCTGAGGGCGATGCTGTCAGGGACGTGTATTGATATAGAATTTTTGTTATTTTGTATCCGAGTTCGTGTTCCATCAATTTTGAATATTTTGAGGATTAGCGCGGAATAAGTTCATTTATATTCCGAAGTTGCTAATATTACACTCAGATTATTGTGAAAATTCTATATTCTCTTTATTTTCCTTTGACCTCTCCTATATTCAATCGTTGCAAAGGAACTGAGACTAACACGTAAACCTTCATTCCACTAGTACCCTACCTCAGACTTAATTCCCGGATTTTGGCTTACACGGTTTTTGGACCCCACACTCTGTTCATCGGATTGGATTTGGTAACATAGTGCTCAGTGTTGTTATGGACGACAGTAACACTTTCATTTTGTTGTTGTTTATTTTTAAAACTAAAGAATTTTTCTAAAATTCTTTAGTTTTCCAGGTGAACATGATTCTGAGACAACATTCTTTAAAAGAGGCTACATGCTGTTTGGGCAATATTCTTTAGAGGCAACATGCTTTAGAGGCAACCTGCTTTAGGATCAATATAATAGCAACGTACAGTTATACACAAAATCTCATGATGCAGTTTCTAGTACGGGGAACATGATATTTCTTGATGTTGTCATTGCCGACAGTAGCACTCTAATTGTTGTCGTTGCATATAAACCTGAGCTACAATTAACTTTACTTGTAGGCAAGAAAATTTACTGCCATTATTTTATTGATAATAATTAATTAACAAGTCATAATTTCCATGTTGATTAGCCAGTTCCGTATTTATGTCGTTTACAATAGATGTCGTACATCTTTTGGTAACAATGCTTATGACATTATGTATATGTACATAAAGTATGCAAATGTATATGCACATTATGCATGTATATATGCACTTATGATAGCAGATGTACATTAAAAGTAGAAAATATTAATTAATTAATCGATTTTCATTATCTAAGCCGATGACATTATTCTCTAATCATTTGCTTGCATTCTTTGTTCTCATCTTTCTCGACAAACTTCGTTAGCTTCAAGTCGCAATTATAAAAATGTTAAACTAGGTGCTGTAATAAACTTCTTTCGCTCGTGTTTACATTGACAAATTGACTTTGAATTTTTGTCTGTTTGTGCTTGTGATTAAAGAGAGAGACAGCTTCAGATAATTCGTTTGAGTAATTCAGTGCCTCGCAAGAAATTGAAATACCGCAGCCTTAAGTTCTTGTGTGAATTATGTTACGTAAGTTGATTTATGGGATTAAGTGAAAAAATTGAATTAATGAAGAAATTTTATTCATGTTCTACTTCTTTATAAATATGCTATGATAGTAATATTTGTATACAGTTTTTTCGGTCTTCTTCTAGTGCACTGCCTAACGGCAGGTCCATGGCATATAATTCTTCCAACCAGTTCTATCCTTAGCCTTCATTTTCATCACTATATATGAATTTTGTTATCAGATCATCCAGCATCCCATGTATCGGTCTTCCTCTAACTCTTTTCACTTGCGATCTTCGTTCTATTACATCTTTTAGCGACGCATCCCCTTTATTGTATCTCCTGTCCAGCTTTTCTTTCTATTTCTTATCACATTTATTAACTGTCTATCTGTGCAGATTCTCTCTAGAATATCTTCATTTGTAATTTTGTCAGTCCAACTGATCTTTTCCATCCTTCTCCATCACCACATTTCCAATGCCTCTAATTTCCTGATATCTTCCTTCTTCGATGTCGGTAAGATGCTCGACCGCGGATTAATATGCATATGCGGGGTTGAAATCCTGGGCTCGCCCGTCACTGACATGGCTTTCGAGTGAGGAAACTGATGTCTATTGTATTAATTCAAATCTCTTGTACTAATACATGTCTCTTGTATTAATATAGTTATCCTGTATTAATACAGCTCTCTTGTATTACTGTAGTTCTCTTGTATTAATACATTTCTCTTATATTAATAGAATTCTCCTGTATTAACATATGTCTCTTATATTAATACAACTTAACTGCAGTTTATATTCTGGAATTCAGTGAATTCAATGCAGTTAGATTTTCACCTGGTTATGAAGATTAATTGAGATGAAATGAGGAATTCAATTAGCAGTGTTTATTCTGTGGTAATGAGTAAGATCAATAGATTCATTAATTGACTGCGACGTGTAAAATACTAGAGATGCTATGGTAGAGTTACAAACTCTCAATCTCGTTCATTGTATGCAGCTGGTCACGTTTTACTGCGTGTGTTTATATTGCTATATCGAATTCATAAAAAAGTACAAGTCAGTCGTTTCTGAATAGCCCAACTTGCAATTTAGCTCTACTGCAGCGATATGTATAAAGCAGCCCTTTAAAAATATATTAATTGATTGATGGATCAATTGAATCAAAACCCAGTGCATGCATAATGGTATACCACCGCAAACTCGTTATGAATTTACTGTTCAGAAAATAAATAATAATTATTATTAACAGTTACTCTATTAATGTTTAATTATCTATTAAATTATTATCTATTATAAATAATAATAATAATTATTAACAGTTACTCTATTAATGTTTAATTATCTATTAAATTATTATCTATTAAAGTATCTCTATTTATTTAATTTAATATTTATGGCTGTTTATGCCTTTCTTAATCTTTCTCTCATGTTTTTATGGTAATTTATAAATGTGTAATATTATTATAATATTATTATAATATTATTATAATATTATTATAATATTATTATTATAATATTATTATAATATTATTATAATATTATTATAATATTATTATTATTATATTATTATAATATTATTATAATATTATTATTATAATATTATTATAATATTATTATAATATTATTATTATAATATTATTATAATATTATTATTATAATATTATTATAATATTATTATAATATTATTATGAGCGTAATAAATTTTCCAGAATTATGTTCGGGCCACTGAAGAATATAGGCCTACCGATAGTAAATTGCATATGTCGTAGAAGGCGACTAAGCTCAACTTGAGGAAGGCAAAGGTAAACTCTATCAAAAACCGTATTATCTCAAGCTTAAGTAATTAATTTGAGGAGTAGATAAGGCATAGACGTTTATGAGGGAATTCAGTTGCTGATCGATGTAGTACTCTGTATGGAGCTTGTATGCAGTGTAGGAATAAATTATGTACATTATAGCTGCCATTTGGCAGAATACGACAGAGAGATAGATAGATAGATAGATAGGTAGGTAGGTAGGTAGGTAGGTAGGTAGGTAGGTAGGTAGGTAAGTAGGTAGGTAGGTAGTGTAGTTAGATAGGTAGGTAGGTAGGTAGGTAAGTAGGTAGGTAGGTAGTGTAGTTAGATAGGTAGGTAGGCAGGTAGGTAGGTAGGTAGGTAGGTAGGTAGGTAGGTAGATAGATAGATAGATAGATAGATAGATAGATAGATAGATAGATAGATAGATAGAGAGAGAGAGAGAGAGAGAGAGAGAGAGAGAGAGAAGAGAGAGAGAGAGAAACATAAATCCCTTGACTTTATTTAACTGTTAAAAATTCTATTTCCCTTCGGCTCAGTTTTGGTGTTTAGTTTTCTAGGTGGGCTTACTTTGAGAAATTACCAATAATTTATGACAAGAATCTTTCAGCCAGAACATCGAGCCAATCATTATGAGAAACTAATTCAGGAAATTTCAGTTGTAGAGTTGAGACGAACGAGAGAGAGCATGTCTTGAAACAAGCACCTGATGCTTTCCAACCTATTCGTGACGCATGTGAAAGCTAATTCTAACACCAGTTTCCTCACTCGAAGGCGATGTCAGTGACGGGCGAGCCCAGGATTTGAATCCCACACATACTGATTCGCTGTCGAATATCTTGCTGATATCGCCATTTGCTCCAGCCAAATGTAGAATCATAACATTGATAACTACATGTAGTTAACGTTTTCTCAATCGTTTTGAATTTATGGAAATTTTGCTTGATATATAGTATTTGATTAAGAAAAAATTCCATAATGTATCGCAAAACTGCAGTTTTAACTTTAATTAGTTGAAGACTATATTTTGTCAGTATATTCGCATGTAAATTGAAAGTTTTAATTATTAAACCACTTAAAAAGATTCCTCTATAACGAAAGAACAAAGATAAAAAAACTAAAATAAAAAGTTCTGGGGCAAAAGAGGCAAAAGAAACGAAAAACTTAAACAGACAGTTTCAGGGCATCTGGGTTGGAGCCAGTGGCGATGTCAGTAAGATATTCGATCAAGTGAGGAAACTGACTTGTGTATATATATATATATATATATATATATATATATATATAAATATATATATGTATATATATATATATATATATATATATATATATATATATATATAAATATCATCGTTATTATAAGTGATTGAGACACCATAGCTAAAAAGGCTTACAACCTCTATGGAAGTCTTTTCGGGCTTTACTAGGATGAAGCATTCTCTAGCACTGGATTTAATTACAGAGGCGCCGAAACGTTTCAACATTGAACGAAACATGAAAGCAATTAATGTTGAGCACTGCGCTACTCTAAAGGGATGAGAGCTCAAGGCAAAAACTGCAATAAAATAAAGTGAAACTTGGACAACTAAATGTGGATCTAGATTTTGGGCACGATAGAATCTCGGCGAATTTTGCAATATATGTATACTTGTATATATATATATATATATATATATATATATATATATTATATATATATATATATATATATATATAGCAAATTAAATATATATATAATATATATATATATATGTATATATATATATATATATATATATATATATATATATATATATATATATGCATGTATTTGTATAGATATTTATGTATGAATAACTTTAGCTAACATATTTTCAAAATTTCGATAGCCTAATTTCCAGATTCGACTAACCAATACATGTAGCATGGAGGCGTAATATACCATGGACCTGCCAGTAGGCAGTGCCCTAAGAGAGAGAGAGAGAGAGAGAGAGAGAGAGAGAGTACTAGGCAAAGAGAGTACCGTGGTAAATGCAAAATGACTGGCTTTCTGATCACTGCTAATCCAAGCATAGAATGAAGAATTATTCTCTATACTTACTCTTATCTTTGAATCCAGGCTGCTGAGCAATCCAAAACCGTGCAAATTTTGAAATCCAGAATCCCTGTCTAAAGATACAGGGAAATTAAAGAATAAAAGGTTAAAGTGAATTGTTCAAATTAACGCGTACCTTGGCATTTATTGGAAAGATGACTAAAATCGAACTGACTATTAGCATAGTTTAGCGTCGGTTTCCACATTTCTACTGTAAATGACAACCCTGAGAGGTGTCTACCCAATGTTCTCGAGCTGTACCAGTTGTTCCTTGTTGTATTGCTTGGCGCAGTGACTGGAACCGTGCTTTTCTCGTCTCTGATGTCCCTTCGAGTTAAGAAACTGACGTTAAGAGAGATTCTGTCCGTACATTATGAACAGAGAAAATTTAACTTTAAAGTGAGAACAGCGTAAAAATGAGATCTCTAGTAATTTGTAAGTGATACGCCGTCACAACTTAGTATCCCCACTCTAAGCCGTCTTGTTTACTTATGCATTATTGCATTGTATGTTTATACAATACACCGCGGTATACGTGGCTAGGCTATGCTGCTACGAAGTACTATGGGGTTTGTAAAGAAGAACTTTTGAACTGTAGAGGTTATGATAGACGTATGTCGGAATAATTTATTGCGTAAATCGCGACGCATGCGAAGTTGTGCGATATTAATAGTTCTATGCTTTTAGATGCCGAGTGACATGCGCGTTGATTTAGGCAGAGATAAGATTTTAAAGGCAGACTCTGTTAATATCTTAAAGTTTTCTCAGGAGTAAATATTTCATGTGGGAAATTGTGGTATCTGGAGTTCTTTCTGTATCTAGTTTATTCAATTTTTTATTCATTTAAATTTTTTATTCATTTTTATTCTTTACTATGTTATAATTTTATTTCCCGTATTTCGTTTATGGACTATTAGAAACATGAGAATCGTATACTCGTCAACTGCAACGGTTTGAGAAACGAGACGAGTGCATATCTCACGTCATAGCAGTCGTAAAGCTAACATTTCCTTAGTTATTGCCAATTAATAAAGTAGTAATCAAGGATTAGGGAATCAATTTGTTTCAATAAAGAAGATTATTTCATTCAATAAAAGGTAGATTAGTGTTAACAATTGAGTAATGCAATAGGAACCGTAAGAATTACAGTTTTACTGCTTAGACTATGTGCAGTCATGTACGATTGGGCTGAGATTGGAACCCATGGCTTCCTTTTATTCATATTTTTCATATATCATGTTACATTAAATCTTTCAGTAAGTTGTAAGTCAAGAAGACCAAGATAAAGCCAAGTTTAACGTCAGTTTCCTGCTCAATAGCATATCAGTGACTGGGAGAGTTCTGGATTTGAACACTGCACCTACTGATCCGATGTCGAACAAAACTTGTTCAGTTGTAAGGCTAAGTTTAATGTCTCAGTATCATAAGGGATATTGTCAGAGACACCCCGGATGAAATTCGAACAGATGGCTTCCTGCTTCGTAGGCAATCTTGCTATCCATTCGGCAATCCAACCGACACATTTGCCAACTATAATTATATCGACTCATTTTCAGTCGGCTCGTTGCCTTTATTCTCGATGGAGTTCAAGATCACTGACCTAATAGCAAAACTAATGCAGTGCAGTCAACAATTAATGGCTATCGGTTACTCATTTGCTACCTAGTTATGTTTTCAAAATTTAAAATATCTTTCCCATCCTGTATTTTCTTAGTTTTCATTGCTACTAGTCATACTATATTTAATCCTAGTTTATGACAGTTAGCAGGTGCTGTTGGTTTATGTTTTATATTAAGCCAGAAGTAAATTAATCGCGTCTTATGTTGTGTATCTGGGCATGATTTCTCTGACAAATCTCAGGACCCGGGCAACTTTTATCTAGATCTACTTTTTCATTAACAGCTTCACATAATATGTTCATAGACCGTCATATTTATAACTTTCCTACGAACTCAGCTGATTTGTTTCTTTCTGTATGTATAGGTCTATTTTTGTATGACTATTATGTCTGAATTAAATAAGTAAAATAAAAACTTATAATTAAAACTTTTGTTTTAGGACGCGTAACAAATGGATACCGTTCAGAAGCCGTATAAGCAAGTAACGTTCAGGATTCCTGCGTCCCAGTCTGGTACTTCCAATCAGACGAAGACATCCTGGACGTCCTTGCAGGATCAATCCTTGACTTCGAATCCGGGTGAAAGTCCCAGGAATCCGGTAAATTCGTCCTTCACCTTTTCCTCCAGAGGTCAAGGCTATTCGGCTCCAAATGCACTTGGGATTAAATATTCCATTAATACAAAGAAAGAAGGTATGTATTGCCTTTTATTTCAGTTTATATAGTAGAGTTTCGTGGTCCGCTTTCCTTCAAAAAGGGTCAGGGTCATTTTAGTGTATTTGTGTGAATTATTTCCTGTATGTTTTGTAGACTTTTATCTCTAGTTTTACAGAGGTCATATTAAATTTAGTTTAGTTCTGCTCAATAATTTATCATCTTTGCACTGGACCCACATTTTGATAATATCTTCTTTAGACAATGAAACGAGTTAATTTAGCTGTTAATTATTTTACAAAATAATCTCTATTTCGATAATTGTAAATGTTCGTATTTTTAGGCGATTATGCAGATGCAGCGGTAGTCTAATTTCTATTTTGGATGATGCAATTTTTTTCTGTGTTTTAATTTGGCAAAAATAAAATCTTGCTGTCGTCTGGCTGTTAATCTAGAAGTGGTGCATTAGAAATGTAGTCACTCCTTGAGTGATTGATGCACTGGGAGAGCCTTTTTATTTTGCTCATTTAATATTTTAAGAAATGACCGATGAGTAATTTTAAGCTTATTTCAGAGACCTAAAAGACCTGCCACTTAAACACAGTGAGAGAGAAAGAGAGAGAGAGAGAGAGAGAGAGAGAGAGAGAAAGAGAGACAGCTAGACAGAGAGGAGAGAGTGTTTGTGTGTGAGAGTAAAAAAAGGGAAAGAGAGAAGAAATCAGAGAGAGAGAGAGAGAGAGACAAAGAGAGATATAAAAATAGAACATGAGCGAATAGAGTGAGTGTGTGTGTGTGTGTTTGTGTTGTGTGTGTGTGTGTGTGTGAGAGAGAGAGAGAGAGAGAGAGAGAGAGAGAGAGAGAGAGAGAATGGAAATGATAGTGGAGAAAGGGCGAGAGAGATAGAAAATCTTCCATTGAAAGATATTTCAGGATTTATTTTCAATTGGTATGAAAACTATTAAAATTTGGACATGCCCATTAAAAGAGGCTAACGCGCAGCCTGAGAAAGGCGATGCTAAAACAACGATATAAAAGAGTTTCTGAAAATAAATTAATTCCATTGACTTATTACTATTATTAATGTTATTATTATTAATATTATTATTATTGAATTATTATTATTAGTTTTAGTAGTATTATTAATTATTATTATTAGGCATCAATATGAATGTAGGCATTATCTTAAAAATAGGAATCATTTTTTTAATAATTTTTGATGACCTGAGTCTGGTTTGTTAGTATTCGTAGGTTCTCTTCATTTATCCGTTCAATACTTTGTGTTTTCCTCTTTAGATCTATTGTGCTTTTTATTTGTTTTCTTTACTACAAAGTTGATCTAAACAGTTTGCAAATGTTTCTATTTGATTTTGCCGTTCATTATTATCTCTTTTCACTCTTTAACTCCATTCATAGTTTTCAATTACATTTCACAGCTTAGAAAATGAATTTTGATTATTAATTGCGCAATTTTTGCCACTCTTCTAATTATCAATTTGATCAGCTGTGAATCCATTATGCAGCTTGTTTTATGTATTGTCAATAAATTACGCTGCTTAAAAAATTCCGTAAATATCTTTCAGCTGCGCATTCAAATTTGTATTCATAAAATTTACATTCCATCAAATTGATACATTCGATTACTTTGTATAGCCTTGTAAGTCAAAACGAATATCTTATTAATTTCGTTTTAAAATTTAGATTAAAAAATAAGATATCTTGTTGTGTTATAGAACTTCAAGGAATTTAATCTTTCAGTTCTATTCGTTGACGAATTGTTCACTTCGTGTAATGTTTCAAAAAATATTGCAAGCATTTAAAATATCAACGAACGTACGCAAGTCTTTAGTGCCCTAGCTTGGAAGTAATAACATAGATATATCTGAGATTGTTGGGGTCGGATCATCCTCCCTTGTAATATTCCGCCTCATCTTTGCTGGGTTTTCTGCTTAAAAGTTTTTATGCCAGTAGTTAGGACTGAGTGAAATGTTGATTATTGTAACATTTTCTAGAAAGTTTTGTTACACCTCAACTGCCGGCCACATTAAATACACGCAGTAGGCCTATATTAGCGCATTGCTAGTTATTACATGTCACTGTGAGTTTTCTGCATAACCCGCGAGGCATTTCGTGATAATGAGAGCCATTGAACGTAAATCATCGAATAAAGACTCGCTCACTACTGCAGCCTGAACTAGTATTGTCAACATTAGCATAAAGGCAGCGACTCGCATGAAGTCAAGAAGGTATTGTGTCAAAACTTTGGTTGCATTGCTGTCGTATGCTTCCTATAAAAATCTGACTTTTGCGTTATATAGGACCACGCTATTGTATGGATGTGAAACATGGACCTTAAGGAAGGAAGATATTAGGAAACTGGAGGCATTGGAAATGTGGATTTCGAGAAGAAAGTAGAGGATTAGCTGGACTCAAAAGGTTACAAATGAGGAAGTCCTGGAGAGAGTTGGCACAGATAGACAGTTGATAAATGTATTAAGAAATAGGAAGAAGAGATGGATAGGACACATTCTAAGGGGGGAAGGTCTATTAAAAGAGGTCATAGAAGGTAGTATGGAAGGAAAAAGACGCAGAGGCAGGCCGAGATTAGGTATGTTAGATAATTTAAAGACCCACTCATATGTGGCAATGAAGAGGAAGGCGGAAGACAGAGAAGAGTGGAGGCGTTATGTACCATGGACCTGCCAGTAGGCAGTGCACTAAGAGATAGAGAGAGATGACCCTAACGTCTATATGACTATGTGCAATCTTAAACTGCTTCTAAACCCATGCTCTATTGTGAACACAGATCTAGAAGCTTACTGATATGTACACTTTGCTAGATTGTGTTTCTAAGTTCTAAAGAAATTGGCCAAAATTGATAATATTATATAAATATGAAATAGGAATGTAATATTATTACTCTTTCTCCCCCCCTCTCTCTCTAGTAGTGTTCGACAATGTGTAGGTCCAAGATACTTATTCCTATTCATATGTCGCCTTCAACGCTCTATAAAGAGCACTAAATCTATCAACGAGTTATTTTCTTCACAAAAAGCTATGTCTTATCCACACCTTTATGTTGCCTATGGTTTGAGAATGATATGGACTCCGAGGTGGTTTTCCATTGCCTTTCTCAGTTCATGCTCAATCGCCTCTTACGACACACATAGTTTTCGGTTGGTCTGTTCTTCTGTGTCCCTGACACAACACTGGAATCTATATGTCTATATTCTCTGGTATAAATTGTGTGATATATATATATATATATATATATATATATATATATATATATATATACAAAGCACTTTTTCTGATTGATTATGATGTGACGGCCTTTGCTTCCCATAACCGCTGTGTATTTTAGAAGCTAGCCAATCAGCGTCTAGCCCACTAAGTCACGTGGAGACTGGCAGGCCTACAGCAGCGGCTAGCTACAAGCAGGTCAGTCTGACCCAATTCGTACCGAGGACTGCGCTAACTCCACAGATTCAGAACGAGGGTCTTTCAGGAGATTCTCAGATTGTTCAGCATTTCGAAAATCCTGCAGAAGAAACTGGAGATCAGTCTAAACTTTCGATTTCAATTTCGCCGGATTCGCTCATTCCACAGCGTGTGTCTACGGAAGAAAAGAGAGGCAATTTTAATGTGATTGTAGATGGTAGCGCTGATGATGCAGGCAGAGGGGACGTTTCGTTTTCTGAAATCAGCGGTATCACTGAAACGAGTCATAGCTCAGACAGTCAAGTCAGAATTAGAGATCCGTCAGGAGGAACCTTAGATCATCAAATAGTTGTGGAACCGCCGAAGGTCAAGGTCGAGTCACCGCCTGCCAGCGCGAGCTGGCGCAGATCTGGCGACAAACCAAGACCTGCCAGCAGAGCTCCACTTCAGAGCAACATTCCACCGGAGTCTCTGCTGCATCCGTATTGGAAAAGCTCTTATTCCGATGGAATGATTGTACCTAGGAAAGGTTCTGCCCTGCAGCTGGCGTCACCACCGGTAAAGCGCAGACAGCTTGCTAACAATGAAGAAGATCAGAAGACTGGAAGCTCGAGTACAGTTAGTGGCGACTCTAATCCTAAGGGTGGCGACATTTTCGCTTCAGAAGTTGAACAATATGACAATGTTACCAATGAGTCAATTGAGAGGCAGAGAGTTGTGGACGTTACGGAGACGCCCTCGTTGATTGATAGGCTGTCACGAATGGAGAATACACTGATGTCTAATCTTGCACCTCATGCTACCTCACCAACCAGTGTGCCATTGGATGATGAGATGAAAGGCGTCACCGAATCCACTTCTCTGTTGGATAGTGTTGAAGGTGCCTCCCCACCTTTAAGAATGAAAGACCATCTAGACGATATAAACATTCAGCATTGGCCTGGTGGCAATAGTTTGAGTCGTGAAATTAAAACTGGTTCTTCATGGGATTCACGGAATGATCCCGGGTCGGGAAGACACATGACAAGGCCAAGCAGTGCGCATCATTCAAGAACGAGAAATAATTACCAGATTGATGCCAATTTCGTAGACACTAATTTTGTGGATAATCATAGTAACATAGAGGAAGCGAACGAGCGATATTCGCAGCAAAACAAATTACATGATTCTAAAATGAATCCTGAATTGAAAAATGAAGAAAATATTTATCCGGCTACTCGCAATACGCTCCGGGACAATAACCAATTTGTAATAGATAAACCAGCTGATCCTAGTATGAACGAGATGAACAAATCCAGTAAAGAAACCGGAGATAACGCGCAATATGTGCGGTCAATAGATAATAATGCGGCGAATAATCGAGTATCCGCTTATCAGAGTCGAGCTTGTTCGGACTTCCGCCAAAAAGCGGATAACGCTGAGTTAGTTAATCCTAATGATGCGTCACATATCTCGAGTGCTTCTCGACGAGAAATGTTAGATAATAGTGGTGCAAGCCTACGAAACTTTGCGCATAATGCAGCGAGGTCCACACCACCTGATCTATCTAATCAACATGTGGGTGTTAGAGATGCACTCAACCGGAAGCATGATCACAACAACTTAAATTCTAGAAGAAATATTGATAACAAGGGAAAAGATATTTCTGAGCTTAGCAAGCAAACTGAAGAGGGTAAGTCAAAAGATTTGCAATCAAAGACAGTTACTGCAGAAGAGCAAAGGAAAAACAATTTTGAACAGCAGTTAGATGAGGGTCAGCAGTGGTTGTTACGTAAGCAACAGCAAAAGCAACAACATCTGAAAAATAAAGCACAAGAAATGCAACAGAGTCAGCCTCAACAGCAACAAATGAATGAACACCAGCAACAGCAGCTACATCAACAACAGCAGCGACATCAGCCGCAGAATCAACAGCAGCAGTTACAGCAGAAAAATTTACTGCAGAAGCAGCAGCTGCAGCAGAAACAATCTCAAAGTCCTGCTTCTGACCAGAGAGACAGGTGGCAGAAAATGGAAAATCAGTGTGATTTATCTAATACTGGAACGCCGCTTGAAATTCAACGTAATCCAACAATTGATAGTAATTTGAAGAGTGGCCAATCAGAGCTGGGAACAAGTGGAAAAAGTTCCGTACGAGATCGAATTCCTCTTTCCAGTGCGCTCATTCTCCACAATGTGGCAACAAGAGCCCAGTTGCGTCCTTCGACACCTTACGGTCAATCTTCTAGCCTTAAGAGCTCTGCTCAAGAGGACAGTGAGTCCAGTTCTACGGCGAAACTCTATACTGAAACAAAACCTAATAATTCAACTGGACAAAAAATCGTGGATTACCAAAACGATGACGAGAGTATGATGTTAAACTCAGCTCATTTAAGACAAGAAGAAAATTCTAAAATCTCGCATGAGGCAACGCAAGAAAAATCAAGGCAGTTTCCATGGGTTACCAGTAAAATGAATAAGGCAGCAATAGAGCCTTCGAGAATAACATTACCGGAAGCACAAGAGAAAGCTGTACACCGCGATATGAATTCTCTGATAAACGAAAACTCTGAGTGTGCAATAAATTCAAGCCGAGTAGAATCTGACACTAGTACTCTATATCCATGGCGTTTATCAAAGGTCCGTGAAACGCAAGACGCAGTGCCTGACGACTCAGTCATCTCAGATTCAGCCACACGTGGTCGTTCTAGACCCACTACAAGACACCGAGAATCTCGTCAAGTCTCCACAATCCACGAAGGACTACCAGCTAGGGATATCACTGGAACTGGCCTTAAAAGTAACGTAGGAACGCCTTACATTCGCCCTTCCAGAACCCCTTCACCCCACGCTGTGCCTCTTCGACCAGGTGTAACCGACGTACAGCGGAGATTTCAAGCCATTCGTAGCGAGTGCAAGGCATTTGATCTTGCGCCGATGCACAAGTGGAAGGATACAAAGAAATTCGATCATCGGCCGAGAAGTCAGAGTTGTGAATTGCAGGCTACGACGCCTGAGGTCGACCACTCGCAAAGAAAGGTTTCCTTGGACGACACTGATGCCGTTAAACGAGTAAGTAGACCGTTTTCGATCATAAGCGAAACAGCCAGTATTGGTTTAACGCTAATGCATAGGGGGTCGCTACCCCTGGATACAGAATCTGGATCTAATGTTTCATCTCCCACAACGGAAACGTCTCAGACTAGTGACCTAACGCAAGGCAGTGAGAGAAACAGATCTTCGAGGCCTTCTGGGGGAAGCTCTCTCAAGAGACAGGTTTCTGGAAATGACGGAGGTGGTAAGGTGATAAAAGCTGTAAGATTTGCCCCGCCAGATGACGGGAGTTTGTCGGATCTTAGTGTCAAAGCAGCCAGCACGGAAAACTTACAGGCTCATGATACCGCTGCGGCTTGGTCATTGAATCCAAAGAAAAATAACATCATAACACAGTCGAATGTCGTATTGGAACCTATGAGTCCTTCATACGCTAAGCAAACTAATACAGGAAATTCTTACGGATCGAATTCAATATCCCGATCAAGTGTTAGTATTTCTTTGAAATCGCAGGCAGGAGAATTAGCTAGGGCATCTGATATTGAAGAAATTAATTCAGTTTCTTATCATTCTAAAAGTGACGTAGCTGTTGCTAATAGATGCGACGATAAGGACTCCAGTATTTCACGAAGCTCAATGCCTGGAATAAGCGATGTAGGTGACGAAAGAATATCCAAAGACACGAGCAAGGAGAGATTTGGAAGAACTGTGAGCCCAGCTGGATCTCCACAGAACAAACACACGGCTCGAGTTCAGCCCTGGATCAATTCAACCTCAGATGCTAATGCTGGCAGTTCTGAGAGAAGTCGCCAATCTCGCAACACAACTGCGTCGCGTAATGTAAATGCCAGAACTGCTTTTGGAATATCCGAAGGTAAATGTAACCACAGTCCTAACCGGATGCCGAAAGAAGAAAGAAATGTTGAGCTAGGAGTGTCGTCACTGCCACGTCATCTTGGAGAAGGTTCACCGGTGAGATTGGACAAGCATAAAAACGCGGAGCTGTTAAAGGCTCAAGCTCTCATCATGAAGATGCCCCAAAAATCCACGGAACTGACAAGCAATAGAGAACCCACAAACCCGCAAACCAGCCCCATACCAACCCAGAAATATCAGACGAATCAGCCATCGGCACTTGGTAGTTCACTCGAGAACCCAAACCGAGGTGGGACTATGCAAAGCGCACACGTTATGAGATCATTGTCGGATGATCAGAGAGCATGTAGAAGTATTGAAGGACCGTTACCATTTCCTGCACAAAATGGAGAAAAACTGATAAGCCATCAGAACAGTCCAACTGCAGAGAAAGGTAAGCAACTTAGCAACAAAGGTAAGTCTGCAAGAGCTGCAGAAGCTCAGAAAAAATTGATGAAGCTTCATGGTAAGTACTGCGTAGGATCTGAAAGCGCTAAAGACGAGAATCTTTCTATTGTAGCGCAGGCAAACAAATCGACTTGTAGAGATGTTCCTGAATCACAAGCTAGAGAAATGACGGAACGACGAAATAATTCGCCGAGTTGGAACCCAGTTATGGCTAATACGGAAATATTTAACAAGGCAAAGGAACCAGATGAGAAATTTTGCAATGTTTATGGCGACGGCTTGAATCGAGCTGCAGGTAGAGAACCGCGTGTTAACACTTCAGTTGTCGCTCCAATAAAAAGAGATGAAGAAACTGATCATCTAGAATACGCTGGCGGTATTCCAAACACTTATTGCACGTTGCCGTTGCCGAATCGCCGGCAGTCGCCTGATATGCCAGCAAGTCATAACAAGCCGTCATCTCGTACCACCGATGATGTTACCACATCTGAGAATTACTCAGCCGTGAATTCTACATTTAAGAATAGAAGAAACGTAGACGATTTGCGGAATCAAGCTGATGCTAATAAAATGTCAACACATGTATATAATGACCCACAGAATGAAAAAGAACATGATAAACCAAATTATGGTAAATATACGGAAGATATTCCCGCTACGGGAGGAATCTCACAGAAATCCATTGAGTCTCGATCGTTGGACAAGAACCAGATGACCCGAACATCTGGTGATCAAGAAACAAGAAGGGAATTTTCTGAGAATGTAGGACCTGAAAACGAAAGCGAAACTAAGCAAGTTCAAGACGAGACACTGAAGCCTGCTTTACATTTACCTAGTGCTAGTTTTGCAGATATTAAAGGCACTCCGAAGATTCAGTCAAATTTAAGTGTCCTGGGTCAGGATAACGTTCAGTTGGAAAAGCGTCCGGATGAAAAATGTCGCATGTGGCTGGAAAACAATGATTACATCGTAGAAACAGCAAAAATCCCATATCAAAATCAGCCCTATCAAAATCAGCCTTACCAAAATCAGCAGTATCAAAGTCAGTCTTTTCGAAATCAACCTTATCAAAATCAGCCTTACCAAAATCAGCAGTATCAAAATCAGCTGGATCAAAATAAACCATGCATAAATCAACCGTGTCAAAGTCAGCTTTCTCAAAATCAACAGCACCAAAATCAGTCTTACCAAAATCAGGCTAATCGAAATCAACGTGGCTTAGTTGATGCAGGGAATATGGAAAACAACCGTATAGATGCCTCGGAGAGGACTTCCTTAAGCTCTAGTGATCCTATGATGGAAAATTATAATAGAGGCTTCATCGAATCCGGTTCCATGGATAACTCGTCTTCTGTGGCTTCTGAGCGTACACGAACTACTTCAGAGATTCATATCAGTGGAGGAAAAGATCTGGCGGCTCACCCAGCTGACAGATTATCTCAAAATTCAGGCCAAATGAGGTCCCATCATGCAAGACATTCTGTACCAGATTCGCAAAGTGCTGATATTGCAGTTCTATCGCGAATTAAGAGTGACAATTCAAATTTAAGGATGCTAAACGAAGTTCCCTGGACTAGAGAATCACACGTAACTTCTGAAAGTGGATATAGAAATGTTCAACCCTACTATGATGGCAGAAATGAATCAAACTCAGTGGATTATGATAAATCAACCGTAGATTCTAGTAAGAGTTATTCCTACGCAAGCTCTGAAGTCGACACTCAAGGATCGCTGGATCAGTTAGGCTCTTTTGGTAACCAACGCACTACAAATACCTTTTATAGCAATGGTATAGCGCAATCAGCTCATAACTTTGAGGAAGGTGATGGCTGTTACTTTCGTGGTGCTACTCAATATGACAGACCTCGTTCAAATGATCAGCGGTACTTAGAAGAGTCAGGCACTACGAGAGTGGAATCTAATATCAATTATTATGACAGTGTTGTGTCAGGAAGCGAAGTATATTCAGGCATCCACGAGAGGGCATCAGTTCCATATACTGGGACTGATGGAGTTTATGTAAATTCTCCACTCGGTTCTGGAAATCATACTGAGCCTATTAAAATGGGTGCAGATGCTTTTGCTACAAATTGGAAAGACAGCAATCAGGTAAATTTTCCTGAAGAAATGCGTCAGATGCACACCGAACAAAGTCATTGTTATGATTCTGGTAAAACGCATGAAAGTGTCAGTGTAAATAGCAACGTAGGTGACGAACAACCTTTTGAGCAACCTGGAAAATTCAAACTATTTACGCACAATCCGGCTGCTGGAGAATATTATGGAAACAATGAAGAGCATGACAATTCAGATTCTCAGCTCATTAGAGCCAATGCACTGAATGATTGCAATCCTGAGTTACATCACACGTTTTCCAGGCAAATGAATACCTCTGTAGAATCACCACGCTATCCGGGTGAGTCCTCGGAAAATAGAGTCAGTGCAACAAGTCAATATGCTCATACTCAATTTCCGGAATCATCCAGCCTTGATACGAATGACTTTCGTTTAGAAGCTCATCCATCTGGAATGGTTCAAGGAGCCCCGCGGCCAAGAAGTCCAAGTCCAATTATGTTTAATCCTGATATATCTGCCAATAACGTTGCAAAGAGTTGGGGACAATATCGAGCTAGGAGCTGTCCAAATGTAGTACCACCCGGATTTCAACTTGGTAGATTACCAGGAACCCAATCTCCCCAACCTCATGATCATTTCAACGCTGATACTGGCATTCCAGGTTACCGCAAAGTTCAACCCTTTCTTCAGCCTCCCGGCAATGCATCCACATATCCAGGAGATCCTATTCCACCCGTTCAGCAGAGTTCTTCTTCACGTCCTTTTGGAGAGGTACAAAATAAGATCTTTGAAGGTCAACCAGTTGCTAGCGATTCAACATACGTTCGGATGGATTATCGACCAGTAAGTCCCATAGAGGTCGTCCTTAGACCCGTACACAGCGGTGCGAGATCGAACTCTGTCGATGAAACCAGGCACCGTCAGAACTACCCTCCAGCTGAAGGGTATAGTTCCCTGACGCGCAGACAGGAAGAGTTTCGAAAGAAATTCATTGACACCGGTCTTTGTGGTGATCAGCAGCTAATGTATTCTCCACAAAGCTCTGATTCCCATATTCCAGCAGGACAGGGAAATGTTCCTGCTAACGTTCCAAGATACGGTCATCAAAACCTTTGGGAAAACTTTAAGGGAAATGTTCAAAGTAACTTTCAAGAAAACGTTCAAGGAAATGTTCAAAGTAACATTCAAAGGAACGTTCAAGATAATATTCAAGAAAAAGTTCAAGGCTACGTTCAAAGTAACGTTCAAGATAACGTTCAAGGTTACGTTCAAAGAAACGTTCAGGAAAACGTTCAAGAAAATGTACTAATGAATGAATCTAATGCGTACTCTATCGGCTTTGGCCCTCAACTTGGTTATCCTCGTGAAGATGAAGGATCACTCAGAAGTACTGAATCTCTAAACGATAGATCGAATGCCAACACTAGATTTACTGGAGAAGATTTTAATTCTTCTGGTGCTGGTTCAAGACAGGTAGATCATGAGCAAGTTTCCTCCTTTGATTCCAATGATCAATGGTATGCTCCGCGAAATAATTCTTCTGATTCAAGACAGGTAAATCATCAGCTAGTTTCTTCCTTCGATTCCAATGATCAATGGGATGCTCCGCGAAGTGTACCTGATCTCAGTTGGGTTGCGTCTAGATCTCGCTCAGCTCCATGCGTTGTGCCAAGACGACTTCAAGGCTCACATTTCACTCATAGTGAGCATACCATCGATCAAGAGGGTGCTTTAGGTAAATAAGAGATAAGCTGTTACACTGCCCCTTGTTCAATGCACGTTGTGAGAACAGATAGTGGTTTTCATGAAAACGACTAACATGAATGCGGATACTACTTACATAAGTGATTGCTGAATTTGCATCATTATGTTTATGTAGATAAATTTCGTACTAAAAATATGGTGTTAAACAACGGCTTTTTATCACATCATATTAAACTTTGCTACTAGTTTTTACATGAGCTAATTTAGCGTTGTACTTATATCTCCCAATACAGCTGAGTCGGAAATCAAAATGTGCATAAAAGATGCAAATCCAATTTCCGGTAAAACAGTCAAAGGATTACAATCCTCTCATTGACTCTCTCTATTCTCTAACTCTCTCTCTCTCTCTCTCTCTCTCTCTCTTAGTGCACTGCCTACTGGCAGGTCCAGGCATGTAACTCTCCCATTCATCTTTTCATCTCCATGTCTTCATACGAGTGGATCTTGAAATCATCTAACATTCTTAATCTCGGTCTGTTCTTGTAATAAACTATTTTTCCTTAGGTGCCTGTCCTATCCGGCTCTTCTTCCTATTCATAGACAGTAGCGACGGGTTTTTTTAGTGAAATGATCAACTATGTTGATTTCTAACAAGGATTATAATATAGATATACACGTACACAGTCGATCATTTCATTATAATGAAATGATCTACTATGTTGATCTTTCTTTATGAATAACTAAATGTATATTGGTATCTATCACTATTAACGCTACATGTTTAAACCGCTAGGCAATTAAGACCACTTTCCATATTACCAGTTCAGTTAATGTCTGATATTTTACTCTCAGATCAACGCGGCTAGGAATCGAACCCTCGAGAATTCAATTCACCTCAGGGTCTGTCAAAATTCCTTGATACGCTACTGCTCGCTATGACTATAAGGATCGCCATTACTTTTAAAAATTTAGCGACAGTTGTTGAATCATATAATAAAATAAAACTCTATATTTAATGTATCATCTTTTTATAGTTTGGCTTCTCAGCCAATACAATAGGATTGGTGTAGAGTACACGGTAAATCTCATTTAACCTAAATACAAGAAAACCAGTTAGAATATTTGTGATAATTTTTTATATTCGTTTCGTGTATTTCGTGTTTGAAGTTGACTAATATTAAAGTTACTTTACGCCGTGTTCTATAGTTTGAAGCGCCTCTAAACATTGAATGATGGCATGCAGTCTGGAACGTTACTATTATTTCTTGTATATGCTTAGATACTGATCAACATGTATGTTTTAGCTACATGTAGTAACTTGTTTACTCGCTTTTGCTTTTTGTCTTGATTATTTTGCCTCAGACAAATTCACTTGCATGGTTTTCATGAGTAGATGGTTTGAAGACATTCTGAGGCTGCAGCCTTTCTAGATGCATGTTTGTCTGAATGTTGAATGATTATCTACAATTTTGCGCATTCATTCATTGACAGTTTTCATTTAATTTATTGCTTGGATTTTATTGCAACTGATACAATACTGCATATAAAAGTAATTTCAGATTATAATACTTTCTGTACTGGGTTTTTAAGAAAATCATACAAATATAAACAAATCGTATATTATGGTACTAGGCTACAAATCGTATAATTGCATTACGTTTCATGATTTTGTTCTTAACAACCATAGGAATGGATAATAAAATAAGAAAATCAAAACTATAGGTCAATCAGTAATTTAATGACAAATCACTCAATCTATTTGTTATTTCCTGTGGTTTGTGTGTAAAGCAATCTCCCGCACAGCTTAGCTTTCAGGTAAAGTACGTGCAAATGAGCAATTAAACGAAAGAATCGAGAAAATAGTTGCCTAGCTTTCTGACACACACTGAGTGATGAGGTCGTGGCCAGCAGGCAGCAAAAAGTAGTCAATAATGTAATCAAATAGAACATAAAAAGAAGTCCCTAATGTAATCAAATAGGGCATAAAATGTAGTCAATAACTAATGTAATCAAGTAGGGTACAAAAAGTAGTCATAATATAGTCAAGGGTATAAATAGTAGTCTCAACTAATGCAATCAAGTGGAATATAAAAATTAGCCCAGATTAAATTTCTCGCGATGGATTTCTGTTGTATACTTGTAGATGTTTGTCATGAAACCGAAAACTGTTAAAAATTTCATCATATAGTTACAATATTAATAATATGCATGTCCGAAAGCCAGCCTTACACTTGCTTGCATCTAAGCATAACGAGACAGTTGTTAAAGTAATTGCATATCATTTGTTACTTATTTGTGCTTGCGATTAACTCTGTTTAACTGTTAGGATTTGTTCTGCTATTTAATGCCATTATATTTATTGTGCTACTTGTGTATCGTCGATAGGCTGTTAAAGAATATTTCAAACTACTATTTTCTGATTTATAGGCGCTGAAAAGACGAAAGTTATTTACAATGTTAAAACAGCTTAGACTCAAAACGTTTAGCTCAAATTAATACAATGGATTGGACTGAATTAGATATTCCTTTCGAAAACTTAGACATGTTAATTTTGAAATGCTTGTAAACAGTTGTCCACATTGACTGCGGATCAGTATGTGCGGGGTTCATATCCTGGGCTCACCCGTCACTGACAGCGCTTTCCAGTGAGGAAATTGACGTTAACCTTAGCTTTACCAGCCTTTTTACATTCTGCATTGAACTTCAATATACTTTCAGCCGGTAGTCGTGCGGATGTCTCCAGAGCTCGGACGCCCAATCCATACGTTGTGGACTCCAGGACTGCTCCTCATATAAACGATGTGGTCAAAGGCACGGCTGAAATCCCAATAGGACTCGGCAGCGGATCTGGAAATGGTACTCAGGAGGTGGAACGATACTACAGGTGGCTGCAGGCGTCCTGCGATGGAAGCTCTGGAAGAAATTCTAGGAATAACAATTTCGTTGAGGAGGTTCTGTATGGTCATTCATCATCATCATCATCATCATCATCATCATCATCATCATCATCATCATTATCATCTTTCCTTGAATCCCAGTTAAACCAGGGTCGGGATACAAATAGACTGTCTTAAATCCTCTCTGTCCTACACCACACCACCAGCCATTCCTCTATTTGAGACTTTTCCATTCGTTTACATTTTGTAGAAATTTCTGGAGCCTAGGTGTTCACCAACCGTATACCCTTTCCGACGTTGGTATGGATCTTAGTGCTTTGGTCGCCTTCTACGACACGTGCAGTCACCGGTTGGTCAATTCTTCAAGCAACCCGGACATAACACGGGGAACCCGTGAATTGTATTATCATTGTATTGTCATTGTAATAATTGCAATCTCTCCAGATTACAATGCACCGCTAAGATACGGAGCGGTGTCTGGAAAATTGAGAATTAAACTGACGACAGCACATATCCGTTAGAGAAGACTCTCGCAGATATGGCAGTCAAAAGCTCTGTGGCAAGCGACTTCTTTCATTTAGACCAATTGATATATCATATTCCAGATGATATCTATCTTACAGCTACATCGAAGTTAGACTAGTTTATACATTAGTCTACTCGACTTTCACATGACTGTTTAGCTCAATGAGGCATTTCATATGCAGTTGTTCCTTATGAACATAAATAAAATATAAATAAATAAATATATATATATATATATATATATATATATATATATATATATCTCTTAGTGCACTGCCTACTGGCAGGTCTATGGTACATAATGCCTCCACTCTTCTCTGTCTTCCGCCTTCCTCTTCATTTCCACATATGAGTGGGTCTTTAAATCATCTAACATACCTAATCTCGGCCAAAAATATATTTATATACTTATATATATATATATATATATATATATATATATATATATATATGTATGTATGTATATATATATTTACATATATACAATAATATATATCCTGTGTTCTTTCAATACTTATTATTAAATACCATACCTTTAAGTAATTGCTGTAGGCTAGTAAATAAGTGTTATTTTAATTAATTGCTATTTTAATTACTAGTTATTTTAATTAAGAGTTAATTTAATTAATTGTTATTTAAATTATTTGCTATTTTAATCAATTGTTATTTTATTCAATGGTTATTTTAATTAATTGCTATTTCAATTCATTGCTATTTTAATTCATTGCTATTTTAATTAATTGTTATTTTAATTAATTGTTGTAAATCGACAGAACGGAACAGTTTCGAGATTGAAAGCTGTTGGACCGCAATGCTGGGGGGAGGGAACCTCTCGTCTTAACTCGACAAGAAATGAAATTTCGAAGGCGGGTAGTGATCGATGGACGTCCTCATCTGTCCACGCAAATAGACCCGCCAACAACCGCACGGAATCACCACTCTACATATCAGGTAAATCCTGAAAACCTTGTGGTATTCTGCCAGTGGGTGATTGTCAGGACAGGATCTAAGTCTGAGTCATCACTTGTCACACACGGACGTTAAACCCTATTCTGGCCTCGATAACGTCAGTCTAATCTATAGTAATAAAAAACATGACTAACTCAGCGTTTAGAAATTAAATAAGAAAGAAGAATTTAATACAATAAAATAAGAACAATAATACATTAATTAGGGCACAATTAAACTAGAACAAACATCGATTAGAACTTAACAATTACTAATTAATAATAAGAAAATAGAAATCAATATATTTAGATAACCTTTAACACATAACCCTTTATTCAATACAACCTAGCTAACTATAACTTAAAAGAACCACACTCCAAAACAACCACTATAACTAATTTATAAACTAGATGACTGCATTAGAACTAAACTATGCAGCCTGGCGCTATAGTGAGATTAGAACTAAAACTAGCGTGCTAATCCTAAACTAACTACTAATATAAATCTTCTATAATACTATAGGTTCCTAGACCTCAAAACTCACTGCCACACGGCTATAACTATCCCAATAGTATCCTGGTACTATAAACTAAAATATCTACGACTAGTATCCTGGTAGTATCGTCTAGAACTAAACAATTGACTTGGAAAACCACCTCAAAACTACATCTAACTATTCTGCACGACATCAAACAACCAAGTCTCTCTAATATCGCTCACAACAAACCGTATCATTTTCTTTGCCGCTACGCGCGACAACAACAACAATACAGTAATTCACTATAGCATACTAAAAACAAACACTTATATATATGGAAGCACGAACCCTGACAGTGATTGTTCATTTTCTTTCTGAAATCATTGTTCATTTTCGTTCTGAAATATTTTACGTATGAGAAGCCAAGCATTAAATTAGTTGATCGATAGACTTATTTGTATGCTGACAGTAGTATTTTCTTATATAATTCTATTTCTTTAAATCTATTGATTGACTTATTATTAAAAGTCTCGGACAAAACACGAACAAATCCAACCAACTGGTCAATTATAGTGAATGAAATATTGCCCCCGCTACTGTACTTTCTGTTTATCCGCGTTGTGTACGGGTTGCTGAAGAATAGACCAACCGAGGACTGCACGCTGTTCGTTATACTTCGTTGTGTGTTTGACACACTGTGTTCCTGGGAATTTAAAAAAAAAATTATTTCATTTAAATGTTTATTTCTGTTTGCATTTGTCAGTGATTTGGTGTTGATGCTGAAATAAACACATCTCTCTCTCTCTCTTTCTCTCTCTCTCTCTGCACGCGCCGTAAAAGGCGACAAAGCACTAAGATCCAAACCAACTTCAGAAAGGGCATTCGGTTGATGAGCGTAGGCTTCAGAAATTGCTGCAAAATGTTTAAACTCCCGACCCTTTGGTTAAGCTGGGATTCAATAGAAGATGATGGCGACAATACATTGTCATCATCATTGTCATTGTCGTGAATACGTACGTATGTGTATTTAAATGAATATATGTACGTATGTGTATTTAAATGAATATATGTACGTATGTGTATGCACAGTATATATACATGTACATGTACTGTACATATAACTTTATATGGGTCCTAATAAGTGCCTAGTGTCTTGGGTTAACCCTGATTTTGTTATTATGTGCTATTCAATTATTTACATTACGTTATGTATTGACTTTGCAAAGTCGAAACTTTAAAATAAAAACAAAAAGACATTCTGTATCTTCTGTATCGTTTATTTTTCATAACGCAGAGGGGCCGGACGACCGCCTGCCCAGCGACCTCAATCGTGGGAGCTTAGCCCCCCAAAATCGTCTCAATTCCCTGGGTGGAGGCACCCCCCTGCAGGCTGAAAATCTCACACCGGAAGAGGCAGAGTCCAGGGAGAGAAATCGGCAGATGTTCTCTAGGACTGTGGATATGGACATCCCGAAACCTGTCCTCAAATATCGGGGGGTCGGCCCCCAGGATGCGGAAACTGGGGTCCCCCTAACTCTGAAAAGTGTAAGTAAAGAACACTGCTTTACGGTGGAAGTACAATAGCATAGGAGTAACGTCATAAAGTTTTAGATTACAGATCCTGAGGTGAATTGAACTCTCGTGGGTTCAAATCTCAGCCGCGCTGATCTGCGAGTAAAATTTCGGACATTCAGTGGACTGGTTACGCGGAAACTGATTAAATTGCTTAACGGTATAAACATGTAGTATTACAAGTGATAGATATCAACATAGTTGATAGTTTCACTATAGTGCGTGTTTACTGTTTAACACTTTTTACAAACACAGCAATAAAACAAAGTTTAAAATTTAAAGACACATTGTAGTGAAATGGTCATCTATTGCTTTTTAATACCAATCGTTTAACTGTTGGTCGGTTTAGTCAGTTATGTATATTACCAGTCCGGTGGATGTAGAAGATTTTACTCTCTGATCAGCTCTATCTAGAAATTATTGATCTCCGGGCCATCTACTTGAGCAAATAATAAAATAATTCTACAAACACCTTTATTTAAGAATCTGTAAGATATATAAATATCATATATAAATGACTTTGGAGTGGTTGATTGGATTCTCGGGACGTGTGTAATACTGAACTGAAGGTAACTTTCTGAGGTGAAATATTTGTGACGCTAGCTCGAGTGTGTCTCGAATCGTCTGAAATGGGAGACTTGTGCTTCTGAATCCTGAAATCCTGATGCTAAACTTATTAAATCTTGCCTAATGTGATTTATGGCACTTTTTATGCTACATGCTACATTAGGACATATTAAATGTTACATTAGGATACTATTAAATGTTATATTAGGATATATTAAATGTTATATTAGGATATATTAAATGTTACATTAGGATACTATTAAATGTTAAATTAGGATATATTAAATGTTATATTAGGATATTTTAAATGTTATATTAGGATATATTAAATGTTATATTAGGATACTATTAAAGTAACGTCGAAACGTGTAGGATAATTCACTAAATAATTACACTATTAAACTAATGGGTGAATTTTATTTTAAAAGTTATTTTTAATAGTGTGTAAACGTTATCAATTTTCTTAGTCCAAAATACCTAGCTGCATACTAGATGTATATGATAAGATTGCTCACTAATGATTTTGTTTGATAGTGATTTTGCTGTATCGTATTTATTTTTATAAATTTGAGTTTGAATTGAGTTTCGTTGATAATGTTATTGGTTTACATCTGATTTAAACGTAAAAAACGTAAAGGCTAAGAACTAGTTTACGTAAATTTCCTGTCTCGATACCATGTTAATAACGATGCTAAAACGGGACTTGAATCTTGCACCAACTGATCGGCAAACAGACAGCTTGCCGATGCACTACAGTGTGTCAGCGAAATTTTTGTTATTAGAATCTATTTTATTATTGAATAAGTATAATATTTCTCTTGGAATACTGCCTAATAGCAGTTATGGGCATTTCTTTTTTTCAATGAATTCTATCGCCAGTTTTCCTGTTACCATCTACTTACGAGAGTGTCATTAATCCACCAAACACCCTTGTCTCGGTCTGTTCTTGTCTCAATCTGCCTCATGCCCTCATCCCTTGCATTATAATATGGCATTTTATTATTTATTTTGTAAAGCTTTTGTAATAACTTTGTATCAAGGTATGGCGTTTTATTATTTATTTTGTAATGCTTTGTAATAATTTTGTTTCAGGCAATCGACGGGCGCAATCAGAAGGATTGGTATAGGCAAATGTATAGCGCATTACATAAACCTGCTGATACAGGTTCGTTACTCGTATGATTACTTCATTTGTTCTACACTTATTTCATTCATCATCGTCATATTCCCTTAAATCCCAGTTTAACTAGAGTCGGAATACGAATATACTTGATCCATTCCTTTAAGTTTTTGTAGCAATTTCTGGAGCCTAGGCGCTCACCAACCGAATGTTGGTGAGCGCCTAGGTGACAGATAAAATTTATGTCGCAGCTTTTCAAATCCTATAACACCTCCTTGCTTTTTGAAATTTAGCTTGGACCTTGAAATGGCTGCTTTTATTATTGTATTATTGTGATATATTATTGTGCCAATTCTGATATATTGCTATATATATTTAATATATTTTTGTACATATTCTGATATATTGCTATATATATTTTTAAATATATTTTATATATATTCTGATATGTTGTTGCTCTTGTCTTCATTTGAATTCCTTTATCCAGTGGCGTTCAGGATTTACGATCAGTATTTAAGCCTTTTTCTTTAATTTTCTATCTTTGGATCGGTGGTACTGGATTTTGGACTATGCACCGTTTTGGTCCCTTTTTGCTCGTCGGCTTGAATTTGGTTCAATTCTGCTCGATTGAGTCAATGATGACGGTAGCAATCTAGTAGTTGTTGTAGTTGATAAGGCACAGATTAGATGATATTTAGATGATATTTAGATGATATTTAGATGATATTTAGATGATATTTAGATGATATTTAGATGATATTTAGATGATATTTAGATGATATAGATATATATAGAATAATTACTAACATTATTCTACAACGATTGTACAACATTGCAACTAGAATATGGTCTAAATCCAAATGATTCAAAAAGTAAAATAAAATATAAGATATGGAATAAATTTGAGAACATTTTACATGCTATCATTTAAAATTGTTTTGAAATTTTGATAATTAATGTCGCATGATGTTAACAAGGCTAGTCATGGATGTGTATATGTGTATATATATGTGTATGTATGTATGTATTCGATATTGGTCGCACTTTTTGCTATTCCCATTTTTGCTATTGAACGAAATTGACATTTTACATGCTACTTCTTCTTATTTAATTGATGGCCTTGAAATTTTGACTTTATATTTGTCTTCCATTTAATTGGTGAATTAATAAATTAATAAATTAATAAATTAATAATTTCGATTGAATTCTGAGACTTATTATTGTTCATGTCTGCTGCAGTGAGACCCCATTCTGCTACACCTCTCTCTCTGCCTAATCGCACCGAGTACGTATAATATTATTGCTCATAATAACTTCTAGATAGACGTCCCTGACACGCTCCTTGGATGTGGAGGCGGACGTTAAATCTTTATTAGCATAAATACGGTGAATTCTCATGTTAATCCCATTCGGCGTCTTATTAACTAATTGAGTGAAAATTGTTTATTTATTGATAATTAAGTAATTTATAATTAGTAATTTATGTAATTGATTCTTTACGTCTTATAAATACTGTTTTTACGTTTCTCATTTTGCAACATTTTCTCTTTATCGTTGCATCCATGTATACGTATAATTTGATTCTTTATCTTATACCCGTGTTGTGTACGGGTTTTGCTGAAGAATATACCAACTGTGAACTACACGTGGCGTAAAGGCAACAAGGCACTAAGATCCAAACCAACGTCAGAAAGGACATTCGGTTAGTGAGCGCCTAGGCTCCAGAAGTTTCTATTGCTATTAGTTAAAGCGCTCTGGTTTGTATAAAAATCGTGACTGTTAACGCAGTTTTTTTAGCAATACTTTCGCTTTTATGAATTTATTTAAAACTCCAAAAAGGTACATAATGAACGAAACTAATCTCTCTTTGGGCGATATGCATTACTTCAATTCTATAGTTTTTAAGCTTCCACACAAAGGTGTGTGCAGAGTTCTACATCTTTCTCTATGAAACAAATATTCAATCTGCCAACAGATCCAACTAAAACAAACGTTCGAACTTCGTACTATTTACATGTAGATAAATTTGCTATCATTAAAAGTTTCAGTAATGACCGTATTTAAGTAGAAGTTAATCCTCGGTTTACAACTCAGGATGTAGCGATTTATTCCTCGAATGAAACAAGATAAGTATAAACTATGCAGATATAAATCTTGATAAAAGATGACGAAATTTCCAAGAATGCACCACAGCGAGAAGAAAGGCCTGAAGCAAAATCAATCTATATGTGTTGTATTTATTTTATCTTTGGACTGATTTTCTGGATTTTGGAATTTGCACCGTTTTGGACATTTATTTGCCCACCGGCTGGGATTTTTCTCTAGTAGTGCTCGATTTTGTCATTGATGACAGTAGCACTTTAATTGTCATTATTATTATTATTATTATTATTTTTGTTGTTATTATTATTATTATTATATGCCGTTCGGGTGAATAAGGGTGCATATATAGTGGCATAATTTAAAGAATTATTGCCAGTATATATGTTAATGCTATTATTATATTAATAATATTATTAATACGTTATATTATTGACGTCCCTGACATCATCCCTGGATGTGGAAACGGACGTTAAACCTTTATTATTATTATTAATAACAATAATAATAATAAGTAGCCCGGCGGCGACGCAGCACGTATTGCTTGATGCGTTTTTATCAAACACCAGGTGTTTTACACCGGGGTAAAAAATAAAAAATAAAAATAAAATTATTATTACTATTATTTAGATCTATGAGGCAGTATGGCAGAAATTCATATGATAGCAATCAGGAGTTCTGTAATGGCAAGGTTTGCTTTGATATGATCGCTTAGAATCTTAGATAGTATCTATTCACTTAGTTAATCATTTACCATCTCACTGAGTAATACGATTGACTGTAAATGAATGGCTGATTGAAAGATTCTACGGGATGACATTAAATGATTGATTCATTGAGTAAAAAAATTGGAATAGATTGGCTAATTGGCATGGCTTTATATGACTTATCAGTCAAATAACTGATTAATTTGACAGATTTTAATTGACTGACTGATTGACTGAATGAATTATGATCGCTTGACAAACTGATTTATGGATTGGTAGATTGAGTGATTAATTGATAGACTGATTTGGTTATTGAAGATTATCTAAGAGTCAGGTCAGATTTCAGATTGGCTTAGGTGGTTGATTGATTTTTGCGATTGATTGACTAAATATTTACTTTATTGAACTCATTTAAATGAGCATTTGAATGTCAAAGATATGTATTTAAACGAGGAAAGTGTTAAACTGAGTCCCTAGGATTTTTGAAAATAGATTTAAGTATGAAATAATTTAATAGAGCAACCTTATGCTTACCATTTGTACTTTTAATGTGTAATTTTAAATATTTTGAAATTGTTTTGCTGAATGTTTTCATTACTTCCCCATATTTTCTATGCTTAGAATGATCCTCCGGTTGTGGAGAATGGATACCTGGAAAATCGAAGGCGCGCGTAAGTGGAATAAAGATCTAGAAAGAAAACAGATGACGATAACGAAATAGATAAAAATTAGAAAAATAAATTTAAAAAAAGAAAAATTAAGTTTTATTGCTCTTGAAAGATTTATCTTAGGGGGAAACAGATTAGTATTCTATTATTTCTATAATGGTAACTATTAGTATTACATTAATTAGTAGGAAATTAGTAGTATTAAATTAGTAATTAATTAAACGTCAGAAACCACATTATGTCGGAGAGAGCCTAGGCTCCTGAAATTGCTGCTAAATTTTCTACTCTCGACCCTAGTTAACCAGGGATTCAAAGGAATATGATAATGATGAAAATGATGATGACGACGATGATGATGATGATGATGATGATGATAACAATGATAATGACGATGACAATAATTATTAGTGTAATAAACACCTTTCTAAGTAAACCAATATTATATATTTTAATTTTTTCGAAGAATCCGACAGTTGAAGATATCTTCTGTTGCAGTGGTAGCTTAGAGGGTCCGACCGGAACTGGAAGACTCCCAGAGAGAAGATCATCTGGAGTTCCGGAAGGGATCCTAAGACATCCAAACAATCCAGAGTTCATCAGTCGAGGCCACAGCGACACAGGCTTTCCTTCCAGACAGAGAAGTCAGAATCCTGACGAATGGCAAAGTTCCGCTCAGCAAGGAGCTGTGAATGGACACAGAACAGGATTCGACTCTAGAATTGAGAATAATCGTTCTATTAATAGCTCCCGAGGGGAAAATTCTATTTCCAATTTTAACTCAGAAAACGATAGTTCTTATTTAAATTCTGGGGTATATACCAATAGCTCCGAATTTCATTCACGACTAGACAGTAACGGACCAAATGATCCAGTTCAACCGGATGTCCAAAATCATTTGTCATATCGTCGCGCTTCCTGCGAAAGTCCTGATCCGGAAGCGATGTACTCGATGACGCAGATGCCAAGAAGGCAACTAAGCGTGGACGACGGAAGATCTACCGGAAGGAGTAGAAGGGATTTGGGATTCCAGGATAAGCAGTTGATTGCAAGAACTGGAAGAACGATGAATTCTCCAATTAGAGAAAATCTCCAGTACAACGTTAACCGTAGTAGATTCGCTAGAACCGATTTGAACGTCAATACTACGCCTTTCAATAACGTTAACAATGCTAATATCGGTTTTAGTAATCCGTCGCATCAGAATGAAGTTAGGAACCACTCATCCGGTGAGAGTCCGATGTCTTCTAATGGCGGACATGGAAGAGGGACTCCCGAGCCGTATTTGACTGCTTCCAGGCTGACTGACTTCCGGCGACAAAGTGGCAGCAAGAGTGCGGATATATTTAGATCTGCCACGGGTCCGGGATTTGAAAATAGCGAAAGAGATTCTTGGCAGAACGGAAATCGGAACGTAAATTGGAACGAAAATCGAAAGCACTCGGAAGAGAACGATTATGCGTATCGTAGAAATAGTTCCGAAGGTAGAGTTCAGAACGGTCAAGGTTTGAGAATCCAAGATGATATTAGGAGCGGTAGTTCGGGTAGAATTCAACATGGATCCGCAGGGTATAATAGGTATGTATCAATAAATAGTTGTCTAAATTATAGATATAATACAATTTATTAGTTTTAATAACTATTTTATTATCATCGAATTATGGGCTGAGCCGTTAGTATATCGGTAAATTTAACCGGTTGCGTGACAGTTAGTCCAGGATTCAAACTCCGCTTTGGCCTCCGCCGCAGGCATAATTTCAAGAAGGGAAACTGACGTTAAACTACTCTTTGGCTTTCTGTAGATTTCTTAGAATTTGTTTGTTTGACTGTTTGTCTTCTCGTTTGATCTGGGGTTCTTTAATTCGTCGGCTTTATTGATTGAGTTAGAGATTAAATGATTGATAAAAAAGGTAGATTGAATGATTGAAAGAATGCATGATTCATAAAAAGGTAGATAGATTGATTGAAAGAATGCGTGATTGATAAAATGTAAATTGATTGGTTGAAAGAATGCGTGATTGATAAAAATGCAGATTGATTGAATGAAAGAATGCATGATTTATAAAAATGTAGATTGATTGATTAATTGATGCCTGAAGTCATTGGCATGAGCTGTTGTAATTAAACACCTGTGCCTATCTGTGTAGACCAGCTAGTGCTATCAACTCATTCGATGTGAATCAGCGTCAGAGGCGATATCAGTATGAGAGAGACGATGATAGGTAACAGATCTCTCTCTCTCTCTCTTACTCTCTTTCTCTCTCAATCTCTCTCACACACTCTCTCGTTCTCTCTGTCTTTCTCTTTCTCTCACACTCTCTCCGCTCTCTCTCTCTCTCTTTCTCTCTCTCTATCCCTCTATATATTTTTCTCCGTATACTCAGTTTCCTCTCTTTCTCTCTCTCTCTCTCTCTCTCTCTCTATCTCTCACTCTATCTCTCTCTCTCACTCTCTCTCTCACTCTCTCTCTCACTCTATCTCTCTCTCTCTCTCCCTCTCTTTTTCTCTACTTATCTAGCTCTTCGCTCTCTCTGTCACCCTTTTCGCATGATTTGTCTCAGCGTATTTGCATATCATTTGTCGCATATTATCTCCTCCCGTTCAGACAACGACGCTAAATATTTATATACGGATTTTAAATAGGCGAATGAATCGCTTGATAACGGCGAAAGTGATATTCAACAAGACATAAAAACGACATCTATCTTCTAAATATTCATTTTATGAGTAATTCAATCACAGCTTTATTCACTTTTTCTATGGGTCGCAGTGTAGACTTAGTTTACGAAATATTGAGAAGTTAGAAATTTAATCAGATAAAAAAGCTGGTAAAGCTAAGGTTAACGTCAGTTTCCTCACTCGAAAGCGATGTCAGTGACGGGCGAGCCCAGGATTTGAACCTCGCACTAACTGATCCGCGGTCGAGTATCTTACCGAATTCAGTGGCGAAGATAGAATTTATAGTTTGAGTTAATAAGTATATAACATCTGGTAGACGGAGCATATGGAATATAACGCTTCAAATGATTAATGAAGCTATTGATCTTAAGTGCATTGATTAATCGTGATTATTTTGACAGGCAATCTGAGAGATCGATGTCCATAGGCAGTGACGATAGTTTTATGGGTGAGAGGCACCCAGAGTTACCCTCGTGCAAACCAGTCATGACTGTGCCACATGGCAGAGCCAAGGCTATCTACTCGTTCCGGGCGCACACAGAGCGGTAGAGAACTTAATCAGTCAATCAATAAATCCATCAATCAGTCAGTCAATCAGTCAGTCAAACAATAAAACAAACACACAATCTAGATTACGAGTAATCACTCAGTCCGTCAATCATTGCATCCATCAAAAATATTATCAGTTAAATATGTAAAGATCTAGGTATTTAAGGTAGAATAGTCCGCAACTACTGTAATGATGCGAAACAATTAGAATAGTTATTATTAATAATTAGAATAAATAATTAATATAATTATTGATGAGATGATGATAACGATGATGGTAATGATGATGATGATGATGTTGTTGATAATGATGATGATGATGATGACGATAATAATGATGATGATGATGATGGCTAAATATGATCAAATCTAATATTATTACTATAGTAATTTCATGAATTATGTTGTCCAGTGAGCTATCATTCAAGAAAGGGGAAGTGCTCAGTCTTATTCGACAAATAGACAAAAACTGGTTTGAGGCGACGCTCAATGGTAGAGTGGGATTAGTGCCTGCTAACTATGTGCAGGTATATCGGTTTATCAGAATTATAGCTTAAATTGTCTTTCGTTAGATTATTTTAATTAAGTAACTAATTAATTAATTAAACAGTTTATTCACTTCAAAAGTAAATAATTTCTATATATATATATTATATATATATATATATATATAAATTATATATATATATATATACATGTATATATATATATATATATATATATATATATATATATATATATATATATATATATATATATATATATATATATATATATATATATATATATATATTTATATTTATCTTCAGATGTTTTCAATCTGACACCGCCGATAAATAACATACGTGTACGAGCATGCGAAAGGAAAATGCGAACATAATAACAATGCGTACGTGGAAGTAATGGCATGGTAAAGCAAAAACACATAACGTAATTTAAACAGAGACTTAATGGCCTATAGCATAGCAGCGTCACTTCGTATCTTGCGAGTCAAATCAATTATGTTAATTAATTACTTTGTAATTTATCTATAATTTGCTTGTAATTTAATGTAAATGAATTAATTAATTAACTAATTTGCTTTAGGTTACTCTTACCATCCAGGAAGCTGTAGTGAAGGCACTGGAAAACGAGGGCCAGGCTAAAGCTAGGTATAGCTTCCGAGGTCAAACCGATGTGGAACTGTCGTTCTGGAAGGTAATTACGTGGTTTTATATTCTAGATTTTTCTAGATTTATTTATTTTATTTATTTATTTATTCATCACATAATATACAATTCTGACAAAACATATGTGCATGCACACAGAAAGTTCAACCATATGTGTGATCGGTAATAAAGGCCGTGACGGCACTAACTTGTACCGGTTGTACAATTAGTAAAAGCAAAGTTTAAAAGCAGAGATTTATTAATATTATGGTCATGCTGACTGCTGTAAACATTGCGAATATTCGAAGAGAGCACATCTTCATCTTCTCGTCGTATGTCTCACTCGCTAGCCATCATTTAGACATCATCACTTGATCATCATCATTTGATCATTATCACTGGATCATCATCACTTGATCATCATCACTGGATCATCATCACTTGATCATCATCAGTTGTTCATCATCTCTGGATCATCATCACTTGATCATCATCACTTGATCATCATCACTTGATCATCATCACTTGATCATCATCACTGGATAATCATCACTGGATCATCATCACTTGATCATCATCACTTGATCATCATCAGTTGTTCATCATCTCTGGATCATCATCACTTGATCATCATCACTTGATCATCATCACTTGATCATCATCACTTGATCATCATCACTGGATAATCATCACTGGATCATCATCACTTGATCATCATCACTTGATCATCATCACTTGACTGTTGGTTGTGATACGAGTTGCCGTTGAAACGAGTATGCCCGAGATTCTTTAAATTAGCTCATAAATTCGGCCGACTGGTGGTTGTATTCTACCAATATTCATGTTTGTGAAGTGAAATATTTTTGCTTACGTGGAGTGATTAATGATTGATTAACTGATTGACTGATTAACTGATTGATTGATTTATTGATTGATAATTGATTGATTTATTAATTGATTGATTGATTGATTTATTGATTAATCTATTGATTGATTGATTGATTTATTGATTGATTGATGTATAGGGTGACGTGATCGCCCTGATAAGGCGTGTGGATGAACACTGGTATGAGGGAAAATGTCAGGGACGTCAGGGAATCTTCCCCCTCAGCTACGTGGAGACCCTGAGGGACCCCCTTACACCCCTCACTAGTCCCCTCCCGTCCATAACCCCCGGTCAAATGTCAGGTCAGTGGAAATTTATAAAAGTTTAATTTGTTTCAGTAAATTTCATCCATTTGTTTAATTTTGATGTAAATGACGCTGTAATTAATTAGGGGCTTGAAAATTTAGAAATGTCTAGCTTATGATCTTTGTATACTTGTATTTTATTGAATTTATTTATTTATTTACTGAATTTATTTTATTGAATTGTTTAAAATTAATTACCTAGATGTATGCTATATTGAAATAGTTTTTAACTTATTTTTGGTTTTATTGTATGTTTTCTAAAATATATTGAGTAAGCAAATTTTAGATTTAAAACTTATAATGCGAGAAGAAACATCCTAAAGATTTAGTACTATTTTCTGTATTAATTATGATTTTTTGATAGACGTACATATTTCTGATGTACATATTAATTCTTTGATATTCGTACGATGTTGTGATACTACAGATTCTCTCTATTTATAATGATCTCAGACACTCTTTGTTTTTATTTATTTATTTATCACATCAGACATTTAAAACATGTAAAGCACATATAAAAGCTAAATATTGAATCGTTTGTGTGAACGGAGGATACAGGCTATAGAAGCGCTTACATATTCCGGATTTAGTTCAGTAAAAGTAGAAAATTAAAATAAAAGGATTAGTTAATAGGATTAAAATATACTACGTACAATTGTGAAGGTAATCACAAACATAGAGCTAAAATAAATACGCTAAAATCAGTATACAAGCAATATAAATATGCATATAGATGTTTTATTATTCAAATCCCGGCCGCGCTGATCTGAGAGTAAAATCAATGGCAATGAAAATCAAAATCAATAGCATCATCATGATGATCATGATGATGATCATGATGATGATGATGATGACGACGATGATGATGACGACGACGACGATGAGGATGATAATGAACACGACGACGACGACGATGACGACGACGATGATGATGATGATGTTATTGATTGATTAATCTAGGATGTCCTCCTCTATCCCCCACATCTTCTATAGCATCTAGTCTCACAGGGCCCTCCCTCCCCTCTGCCCCACTCTCACCCCGGGAGGTGGGGGAGCGCTACCCCCCTCAGGAAAATCAGCTTCAGCTTTATCACCCCCCAAAACAAACCAGTTCATTCATCAGTCCTAGTTATAAAAGTGACGGCATAAACTTAACAGTTCGAAACGAAATGAACCCAACTTCGGAAAACCAGATTCAACTTTTCCGTCCCCAGATAGGAAATAGATCCACTGGCAACCCCAGCTTTCAGAATAATGAAGACTGGAGTTTAGCTCTGCAGAATGAAATAAAGGACGTAGTAGTTCAGAGACGAGACTCCAATAGAATCAGGCCCAAGTCCACTGATCCAGCTAGCTGGAACAGACTGCCTTCTGAAGCGACCAGACTGACACCAGTGACGAACAGTTCAATGAACAGTTTTCCGAACAATATGAGGAATAATTTCGTAGGTAATGTAAATAATAACTATCCACTCAACTCAGTGGATAATTATCCCCCGCACAATTCATTCGACAGTGGCTTCGTGACGTCTTCTGTATCGTCTTACGCCACACTTCCCAGGAACAGTAGCTCCGGAGCTGATCCCAGATTCTTAACCGGGAGTTCGTTTGAATCCAATAATGCTGTTAGAATCCGGGATCATGTATCTGGATACAATAGTAGCTTCAGTAATCCTCTAATACTCGGAACCCCGAATATGTTAGGAACTGATGGATTCGGCGTAGTAAAGAAAGAACAACTTGCACTGGAATACAATCCGGTTCCGGATCGTTGTGATGACTCATCAAGGACTCGGGACAGGATGTCCAGGGCTTCCCTTGAGATTACAGGACGAGAGGGTAATATAAGTCCGTACGAGAGAATAGGAATAAGAACTTATGACGACAGCGAAACTGTTAAACACCGGCCCGGTGGATCTCTTGATTCACCTCAATACCCTGCGTAAGATTTCTATTAAGTTTTTGTATTCCACCTAGCTCTACCGAGAATTTAGTGATCTATTAAAAATTACGAAACTGACGTTAACCTTAGCTTTACCAGCTTTATTAAAAGTTAGGTCCTATTGATGAAATAAATAAATAAAATAAATAATAAATATTATGTAATTGCTCATTAATCACCCTCAGTTACGCACGTCTTTCATTATTAAGTAGATTCCTCAGTAAAGCTAAAAAAGCTAGTTTCTGTTAACGTCAGTTTCTTCACTCGAAAGCGATGTCAGTGACGGGCGAGTCCAGGATTTGAATTCCTCACATACTGAGCCGCGGTCGAATATCTTACCAACATCGCCACTGGCTCCAGCCAATAAAGTAAGGATAAGATTTAATTAGTAGCGCCTAGTGTGGACTTTGAATTTAAATAAATACAGCTATTAGTACTTTTTCTATTCTTCTTTATATTGCCTCTTTAGTAACCCCTAAGTTTGGCGTACAGTTCTTTATTGATCTATTCTGAAATTGCCATAGTTTATAACATAATTTCAGTATAGTAGATAATCTAATACAATTATTGAGTTAAAGTTAAATTTTGCTTGAAATGTTGTTGTCATATATGTTGTACATAGTTACTATATATCTCGCTCTCGCTTTTTTTTTTTGCTACAAAATCGACAGGTTCAGGGCATATTTTCCCATCTCACAGTCTGATGTCGTTATTAGGAACAATTAATGGATTAAAAACGGTTTCTAACAGTTTAGCAGTGTCAGTTGATTATGTGAAAACATAAATCAACTTATTATATATATTATAATAATATATATATATCTATATATATCTATATATATACTTATATAATATATACTATATATATATATGCGTAATATATATATATAATATATATATATTAATACGGTATTTATATTATAAATGGGCTTATAATTGTATATAATTAACTATGTACAATTGTATAAATAATTGTTAGTATTATATATATAATATATAATATATTATATATATATATATCTATATATATATATATATATATATTATATTATATACTGATTGTATATATATTATATATATATATATATATATATATATATATATCTTTACTGTAACTTTCTGCGGTTGTCAGATTGAAAACAAATGAATGTGTTATTTCTCTGCAGATATCGTGCCTTATACAACTACCGCATCCACAATGACGACGAGCTCGATTTGCAGGAGGGGGACGTCGTGCACGTGATGGAGAAGTGTCAGGATGGGTGGTACGTGGGAGTGTCCCAGCGTACCAGGAAGTTTGGAACTTTTCCAGGAAATTATGTGGAAAAACTTTAACAGCTCGAGATACACTCTTTTTGACGTTAACAGTATCTGATGAAATGTTGTGGTTTAATCTTAACCGATTTGTGGTTAATGTTAATCGACTGCTGGAGTAAAAGTAAAAAGCTAATGTTTGCGTCAGTTTCCTCACTTGAATGCGATGTTATTGACGGACGAGCCCAGGATTTGAACCCGGCACATACTGATCCGCGGTCGAGTATCTTACCGACTTCGCCACTGGCTCCAGCCACGTCACTACTGGCTCCAGCCAGTACAAGTACCAATATATCACTATAGCAAAAGTTAACTGTAAATATGACTCTGTGATGCTCTCTCGTTGATCTGGCCATGTCATTGAATGGAGTAAAGGACAACGAATTCTGATTAGCTTTACCATATGATTATCCTGATCCCTATATGATTATCCTGATCCCTATATGATTATCCTGATCCCTATATGATTATCCTGATCCCTATATGATTATCCTGATCCCTATATGATTATACTGATCCCTATATGATTATACTGATTATTCTTATTGTACATTTACGAAGACTGAAGATAATATATATATATATATATATATATATATATATATATATATATATATATATATATATATATCATATCTGCTTATTGATCCTTGTACAATTTATTATTTTTCTCGACCCTAGTTAAACTGGGATTAAGGGGAAAGATAACGATGATAAAATTTATTATTTATTATTTATCAATTATTATTTATTATTTATCAATTATTATTTATTATTTATCAATTATTATTTATTTATTTTTTCCAATTCAATTAAGGTTTCATCATATAGCATGTCCAAGGAAGACTATTCTACTGAGAGCCTACTATCTAGCTCAATGAGGAGCACGATAAAAGTCTGTAAGATTATGCATCTATGAAACTTTAACGCCGCATTCTGTGTGTTGAGCTAAGGTGTCTGTGATGATTTCCCATTGCCTTTCTCAGCTTCTATGTGCTTACTCCGCCTCTAAAAACACAATCGGTATTCGTTTGATCTTATTATTATTATTATTATTTTCTGCGCAGAATTATATTAATTTAAAGGAAAGACTTATTTTAGATTTTAAAAGCTCATCTGCTATATTTAAATTTATTCTTTTCGTAAAGAAAATACCGGTCTGAATTAACGGGCAGCCTAATACCTTATGACTCATTGATGTTTTTACATAATTTATATAAAATTATTTTAGTTAATGATTTATTGACTGTTTTGATATATGTATCATAAATTATTCTATTTAAACTTATTCTCATATTTCAATATGCATGTACATGTAGGTGAATTGTGAATAATGTTACACTTTATTAAATTTATATGGTGCTATATGCATGTATTCATTTACCGAGTGTGGATGCCTTTATTAGCCGGTACATGTATGAGATGTGTTATCTGAAAGCGCCTGTTTAATTAAATCCAGCGATAATTTAACTATAATTTTGTTCAAACCAAACCCAAAATCATCTAGACCAATAGTTCGCTTCGGAATCGTGCAAATATCCAGTCTACATGTATATTCCATAACGTGGATGCAGACTGCGAATAATAGTCATGGGACTTGTGTGGAAGATATTTGTTGAAGTTGAAGTTCTAATTTAAGAGCGAGCTGATGCGAATGCTTCAGGTCTTGTTTCTCTTCATCGAATCATCTTAATGACGAAACTATGATCCGATCGCTTAACATCATCTGTAGAAAATAACGGACTGTTACTTAAATCGTTGCTTAAATCGTAGAAACGGCAATTATTATTTTTTTTCACTACTGTTTTACCAAGAAGCATATTCATATCCATACTCCGCTTTCACGTTACTCTAAAGAGTATTCCATCGGTCAACAATTATGTTGCCCCTCCACAAAAGGCTATGCCTTACTGTTTGTAGTATGTAGCCTAACTATGCTATAGATTGTGAAACAATGTGACTTCTGAGAGAGTTTTCCATTACCTTCCTCAGCATTATCTTTATCTCCTCTACGACACATGTAGTTAAACATTGGTCTACTCTTCAGATTCTCGGATTGAATAAGATTAATGGTATACTTCTTTAAATATTCACGTAAAACGTACAATATACATATACATGTACACCAGTAGTATCTGCATATTAATCCTACATAAATCTCTACCTCTCTCTCTTCCCCTCTCTCCCTCTCTCTCTCCCTTTCTCTCTCTGGAGAGTTTGGCTAGAGCCAGTGGCGATGTCGGTAAGATAATCGACTGCGGATCAGTATGTAAGGGGTTCAAATCCTGGGCACGCCCGTCACTGACATGGATTTCGAGAGGAAACTGACGTTAACATTGGCTTTTTAGCGTTTTAAAAAGCAATTTAGTCCATTTTCGGTGCAGCCATGAAGTTCTATGAACAGTGGTACGTTAAAGTGGAGGAGGGGTAACGCAGGGGAACTATATGTTCCCCTAACTCTCATTTTTTCTGAGGTGCGTACCCCTGCTATGGGCCCATATTAGGTACTAGGTGAACTGTAAATACTACATTACCAAAGGGGGGCGAAAAATTCTGACCGTTCCCCTAGCTCTCAATTCCTACTCCTCTGTTTAACCGCTGTTTATGAATGTCCGAAGTTATAATCTCAGTTCAGAGTGGCTGTGAACTGAGCCCACAAGAATTCAATTCACCTCAGAAAAACTTCATAAATTCATTTAAAACTTCATGACGTTATTTGACCCTTCCATATAGCCTAACCTTTGCGTTTTTGAGAAATTCAATTTGGACTGGTTTTTGGATTTTGAATTCTGCACTGCTCTTGGACCCTTATTGGTTTTGCTTTTCGGCTTGGATGTAGTTTAATAGTGCTCCACATTGCTATTGAAGTCAATAGTACTGAAATTTTTTATGTTGTTGCTGTTAGCACAAAAATTGTTTACTATTGTGCCTTAAAACAAGGAGACTAAAAAAGTGCTTCCGCAATTCTGTTGTCATTGGAAACAATTTTATAAACATAAACATTTTCGTTACTTTAGTTGAACTACATAAGTTCAGAAAGGTAGGATTTTAGTATTTCGTTATTCTATAGTCTTAACCCGTGCAGTAGCCTATTCAGTTTAATATAAGAATAAAAATCGTTTAAAAGATTCATGAAAAAGGTAAATGAAGGCTGCAATTGATGCGCCATGAACAGGCAACGATTACTAACAGTGGCGGATCCAGGGGGGCCCAGGGGACCCGGCCCCCCCCCCACCTTAGGTCCGACTATAAAAAATTTAAAACTATATTTTCATTGTTTCTATGGGAATTTCAATGTTTCAATGTGTTAGTAATGGCAGTGGTTAGGAGGGGGGCCCGTGGGGAGGGTAAGACGGTTTATTTTCATTGTTTTTATTGCAATTTCGATGTGTAAACATGTTAGTAATGGCAGTGGTTAGGGGGCGCCGGGGGGGGGGGGGTAAGACGCAGTTCCAATAGCTCGATTTTTTCTAGGATATATTAGGAACCCTGTATAATGGAAGGGGCCCGAAAAATGTTGACCGTTCACTAGCTCTCAATTTTCATTTGAACCAATGCATAACTAATGCATTGGAGAAAAAAGTTTTTCCCTGACTTTAGTACGGGTATGAGCGGGGGGGGTAAGGTATGCGGATGCACTCACTCTATGAGCTGAATGCTGTAGTGAACAAATTTTGAGCCCCCTCACATAAATTTGACTGGTTGCGTCACATGTCCCAAAGAAGGCGGGGCGTAAGCAACAAATGTACACTCTCAAAAACAATTTGGGCCCCCCCTTAAAAAATTCCTGGATCCGCCCCTGATTACTAACAACCATGTAGACGAAAGAGGAAATGGGCTTGAACAAGCATCTGTGCTTCCTGACCCAGTGTGCCATTATGTTATGTTATGAAAGTATGAAAGACAATTTTTAGTAGTCACTCCTCAACTTAAAAACCGAAAAGTTTCAATTAGCTAGTAACTACGCATGGTAAGGGCGGTTAACTCAGATCTCTTTAAAGTGAATAACTTTGAAACATTACTAGAATTTTATTATTTAATTATAACTACCATTAGTCATAAAGCTCTCTTTTCTCAAGCTGCTTCATGCAATTTATATTGCTATACTTATTATTATTTTATGTGCAAATATTGTACTGGATCTGTCAATATAACACATTAAAATATTAGTCTTGCAGATCATAACTTAGCTTTTTTCTGTAGATGGCAAATTATTAAGATGAGTGATTGGATTAAAATATTGAAATTTCGTCCATAGGAGCCTTAACTTTAATATATAATATTTAAAAGGTAAAGCTAAAGCTAATGTTAATGTCTGTTTCCTCACTCGAAAGTGATGTCTGTGACGGTCTAGCCCAGGATTTGAACCCCGCACATACTGATCTGCGGTCGAATATCTTACCGACATCGTCAAGCCAGTGGCGATGTAGGCAATTATTTAATAAAGTATGTCTTGAAAAGGTATCATATTATGTATATCTATACTTGCATATATATAGCAATATTATTAATTTTTAGTTTTTTGTAATTATCTTTGTATATTTAATAAATGCCATAGACGCTGATAAATATTGCTGGAAGCATGAGTCATTCACCTGCCAATTCCAATTCACCAAACGGCGGGGACTGCACGCCACTGCTGGATGGAGACAACAGAATGATACACGCAGAGAGAACTCTGGCGATCATCAAACCCAACGCTGTGGATCGTTACGAAGAGATTGAAGACGTCATCACTCGGCAGGGTTTCACCATTCTAGAGGTATGACTGAAACCACTGGGTTTTACTCTCAGTGGGTTTTACCATTCTAGAGTTACAACTGAAACCACTGGGTTTTACTGTCAGTGGGTTTTACCATTCTAGAGTTACGACTGAAACCGCTGGGTTTTACCGTCAGTGGGTTTTACCATTCTAGAGGTACGACTGAAACCAGTGGGTTTTACCATACTAGAGGTACAACTGAAACCAGTGGGTTTTGCCATTTTGGAAGTACGACTGAAACCACTGGGTTTACCGTTTTAGAGGTATGACTGAAACCAGTGGGTTTTACCATTCTAGAGGTATGACTAAAACCAGTGGGTTTTACCATTCTAGAGCTAAGACTGAAACCAGTGGGTTTTACTATTGTAGAGGTATGACTAAAACCACTGGATTTTTAAGGTTTACTTAGTTTTAGTTTTTCCCTGTGTTGTGTCTGGATTGTTTGAAAAACAGACCAACATGTGTGGTAAATGCTTACATAATCTTCACGTGTCATAGAAGGTGACTAAAGCACTAAGATCCCAACCAATGGCAGAAAGGGCATTCGGTCGGTGAGCGCCTAGACTCCAGAAATTTCTACAAAATGTTATAAAACAAATAGAAGAGATTGTAGAGAAATGACTGATGATATCGTATGTCGTATGTATGTGACAGAGAGGAGTGGAGAAGGTCTATTTGTATCCCGACCCTAGTTAAATTGGGATTAAAGGGAAGATGATGATGATGACGATTTACTATTACAGAAGCGAAGAGTTCATCTTACCCCTGAGCAGACGAGTGATTTCTACGCAGAGCATTACGGAAAGCTCTTCTTCCCGAGTCTTGTCGGCTACATGAGCAGCGGACCAATCGTAGTGCTCATGCTTGCGCGGGTGAATGCGATTGGTCACTGGAACTATCTGATGGGTCCCGCAAATGTCTCTGAGGCCATTGAACTTCGTCCTACCTCGTATGTCTAAGAATATTAGATTAATAGAAGTACAATTCCTTCAACTTCTTAAATAATTTGATTGCTTTGCTTATAAAAATATTTTGGGGAAGATCATTGATCAAGACTTGGGATGCTGGTCGATTTGTATGCACAAGTGATTAAGATATAATTTAGTAAATACAAATATTAAATCTAGTTTGTAGAAATGGGGTTCGAAGGGATTTCTGGTTTCTTCACACACGATTCGTGTAAAGTGATGCGATATTGCTTGTAGTTAAGTATTTCTTTGTTTCGTTTTTGTGCTTTGGATATTTTTAAGCAAACTGAGCTTCGCTGGTTTTGATAGTCCAGGGAGGCGTTGTCTATAGTGTCCTCATAAAAGGATAATGTCAGTGACGTTGTCATGAACCACAGGTTTTGATTATCATTCATGTTATAAAATATGTTAATAAAATGTGTTAATAAACGAATGAATGAAATGAGATGCTGACTCTGCCACTCTGAACATTTGTCGCAGACTTCGTGCTCGCTACGGATCCAGCTCTCAGCAGAATGCTCTACACGGCAGTAGTGACAACATGGCCGCCCAGCGAGAAATCAGCTTCTTCTTCGGAAATGGTTTGTCAAAAATCTTTACAGTGTTCAATCAATCTATAATCCTATAATTATAGAGTGATTGATGAACATAAACTATAATTATGTTCATCAATCATTCTATAATTCATCAATCGATCATAATTCAGTCAATCAATACAATCAATCAATACAATCAATCAATCAATCAATCAATATGAATCTAACGGCCGGGTTCCTCGCCGTAAGATCATGTCAGGGACGTTTTCTCATTAATCCTGGGCTCTCCCGTCACTGACATCGCTTTCGAGTGAGGAAACTGACGTTAATACTAGCTGTACCAGCTTTAACTGTACTCAAGGTGGTCAGGAGACACTTTAGAATGGACTGAACTAAACTGCACTTATCTCATATGAACTGACCGGTACAGACAGAGTGGAGAGCTGTGAGATATCACTGCAGTCATGTTTTCAAGCTGAAGTTGATATTAAGTAAGACTCGAATCAACAAAGTGGACAATGATCTAGACTGGTAAATCAGAGCTCGGTTATTGGGTCTTCTTGTCGATGTACATAGCACTTGTTTGTCATCAATCATCATTAAAGTAAAATTTTACTAGAAATGTATAGCTTGGATCTGCTTTTAATGCTGTTGGAGAGCGATATACTAGTATGTACTTACGTTACGTTATTCTTACGTTACTCTGTCATGATATGGTAGATGACGATGTTGCTTTGAAAGGATGTTGGTATAGAAATAAAATGATTAACTTGAACTCTCGATTATATCTGGAGGTCTTTCAAGATTTATCAGTAAAGATCAAATTTTCATTTAATTTTTTAGTCATCACTGCTCTAGGCTTTTATTTCTTACATCGAACTTCTTGCTAATATTAGCAAATTTCTTAAAACTGTAAAAGCCACAAATCATAGTTTACAATACATTCAATGATATCATGAATGTTTTAACATTGAAAGTTGAGTCATATCGATAACAGTATTCCATTGCTCTGTGTATATTTAGCTGATGCAAAATTCTATGTCTTATTTTATTTCATTTTATCTAAAATATGCATGTGGACTGTTTTAATGTCTGAAACAAAATTATGATGATTATTCTAATCTTCATAGAAAATGCAGCCTAACTGTAATTGTGTCTATATGGTTGTAATTGTTAACTGTAATTGTGTCTATATGGTTGTAATTGTTAACTGTAATTGTGTCTATATGGTTGTAATTGTTAACTGTAATTGTGTCTATATGGTTGTAATTGTTAACTGTAATTGTGTCTATATGGTTGTAATTGTTAACTGTAATTGTGTCTATATGGTTGTAATTGTTAACTGTAATTGTGTCTATATGGTTGTAATTGTTAACTGTATTTGTGTCTATATGGTTGTAATTGTTAACTGTAATTGTGTCTATATGGTTGTAATTGTTAACTGTAATTGTGTCTATATGGTTGTAATTGTTAACTGTAATTGTGTCTATATGGTTGTAATTGTTAAAGTTTTGTAATTTTGCCTATATGTAATATGTAATATATAATATGTAATTTGTAATATTAACCTATACGGCTCGTTGTTGCTTGTGCTCAGCCATTGTTGAGCCCGTAGGCACCGGCATGTTTGCTAAGGACTACCTCGCCAAGTACGTCAATCCAACTCTTCTCAAAGGTCTCACCGAGCTGTCCAAGAACAAACCTGAGAATCCTCAGGTAAGATGTGAAATCTTTTAGGTTCCTGTACTTAATAGTAAACGTTTAACGTCCGTTTCCTCATACAATGATGATGTCAGGGACGTCCCCCCCCCCATCACATGTCACCACAAACCGATTCACCCCAAACTATCTAAAAAAAGCATGTGCTGAAGAGAAAGAAAAAGATCATAAAAAGGTCCGGTGATCAAAAATACAGTCAGACAAGATGAAAGAAGTCTATGGTGGGAAGAGATGTGAATGTTCATGAAAATTTTAAAATTCTGAATTACCGGGATCGATTCCTGGTAATTCTTGGCGTAATTGGTCGTAGAGTAAATTCTTGGACATACACAGGAATATCGATAGTTGACTAAATTGTCTACTTGTTTAACTTGTCGTATTAAAATGCTTCATATTGCTCTTGATGATCAATTCACTGTATTGTGTGCTTAACTTATAACTGTTACAGTAGCTGTGCTACATTTTTGTTTCAGTTAGATAGCCTAATTGGTAACGTGCTCTTGGGATAAGAAGGATGCCTTTGGTTCGAATAACAGCTATACCATATGCATCTCTGAGAGTATTCTTTAGTTGAAATATCTGATTAGCCTAAGCTTTAACAAATGTTGTATTAACAATTTATCTTATATCAAAGGTAGACTCTTAAGTCTAGAAATTCCAGTTGAAAATTTTTGCATATGCAATTCAAAAACAGATTATTCACTCATTTTTCCACTTGGCTTGAAATTTGATAACAGATGCGATTGAATTTCAAATGGTGTGAAGACGTTTTATTAATGATCTACAGGTATATATTATGTACTGTTGCATCAAATGTACCGTAATGCTAACGGCAATTACTATGTGACACTAGTTGATTGTCAATTGACGGACTTTAAGGCGTTAAAGCCTTAAACTAAGCACTACCACGTTCAATCATTCGGTATTCGCTGCAGCTTCTTCGATTAATTTAATTATAAGCGATTGATAAATTTAATTATAAATAGGCGTTAAATTCTTGTTTTTATTGATTGATTGATTGATTTATTGATTGATTGATTGATTTCAGTTGTGGCTGTCTGATTGGTTGCTGGACAACAATCCATACAAAGCGAACGTGAAAGAGAACCCAGAACTTATCATCGACATACTAAACGTCTAAATATTTCAACATTTTGGGTGGTGGTGGGGTGGGGGGTTATGTTTGAGATGCCATATAACATGGGAGGCATTCCGGGGTGTATATATTTAAAACATGAATTTTAACTGTATTATTGACGTCCCTGACATTGTCGACGTCCCTGAAATTGTCTTATGGTGAGGAACCGGACGTTAAACTCTTATTGATTGATTGATTGTTCCTGACACATTACCTCTGAAATCATCATTGGATGACAAATTGGACGTTAAATAGATTGAACGATATATAAATCGTTTATTATTACTAAGGTGGATGATATTAGAAGTTCTGTGAATGATGTCTGCGTAAAAGAGCTAGAAAGTTAATGTTAACGTCAGTTTCCTCACTCGAAAGCTATATCAGTGTCGGGCGAGCCCAGGATTTGAACCCCGCACATACTGATCCGCGGTCGAGTATCTTACCGACTTTCCCACTGACTCCAGCCAGCAGGGTAATGGCTGGAACTTCTGAAACCATCTGATCCTCTCTATGAGCGCAAAGTGTTTTGATAAATAACATATTGTCAATTTATCGGAATATAACTCAAAGATATAAATTCTTCCATTTTTATTAGAGATAAAATTATTCCATATTATATATCTAATTAGCTCGATAGGGATTTAATCCCAAGTCCTTAGGGATATCCATTTAACCTTCATAACGATACATCAAGCTCTGCTTAAGTTAGAGCCATTGATTAACTTTCGTTAGTGTATGAACGGTAATGTGACTGTATTGATATTAGGTCAACATTTCACAGCGGATATTGTGTAGATACTACACTATAGATAGATACTAAACTTCATGGATACACTGTATAGATGTTATAGATGAATCCATAAATCCATGTTAAATCCTGCTCTGAACGACAGGTGTACTGTCAGAGATGATTCGGTTGGGATCTGAACCAGTGGCCGTCTGCTTTCAATCGTAATGTTCTACAATTTCTACCATCCTTACGTTCTCGTACTCATAGCCATACCTAAACCCAACTTTAAGTTCATTTTCAAATTTTGAAAGTTCTTTTTCAAATTTCGAAGGCAATAAATGAAATGGAACTCTACATGAGTCTACGTTTGGACCACGTCGTTTTTACAAATTATAAAAATTATAAGTTACAAGGACTGAAATTTAATTCAGTGTCTACTTTTGGCGGCTCTAATGAACTCTGAGGTTCGACTCTTCACAACTTTGTAGTGTCAAAAACAAAATAGAAGTTACTGTTCGATAACTTTAGTGATGAAACTGAGTCTTGACTTTGTTAGGTACTTTCTGTAATTAATCTAGTTAGATAAAAGCCAATAAGCTGGTAAAGCTAAATTAGCTAATGATAACGTCAGTTTCTTCACTTCACTCGGAGGCGATGTCAATGACTGGCGAGCCAAAGATTTGAACCCCTCACATACAGATCCGCGGTCGAGTATCTTACCGACATCACCAGTTCGCTAAAGGTTCAAGCCAGATATAGTTTCTGACAATTGCTTATTATAACGCTATAAAATCTTTAATTCATCAACAAATTCATGGCAGTTAACGTTAGTCAAGGTTCTGAACTCTCAGAGTGTTCGTATAGTCATGTCCAGTCTGTTTACATTCTCCACACCAGTCCTCGCGTGCTGTGTGTTTTGTATTAGAATATACGAAGTTGTCTGCCATCTTGCCTTCCTGAAATTATTGAAACAAATTCGTTATAAATGTATAATTCTATTATAATTATCGATATTTCTTTTATATACTATATACAGACTGGGGCAAAAAAAAATAATCCCCTAGCGAAATCTGAATAACTTCAAGAAAACTCAACAAATCTGTACTAAATTTTCAGAACTTCTAGAGGAGGAATTTCTGCGCATCTCCTGCAAATTTGGTGAAAATATTTTCAATAGTTACGAAATTACATCATTTCTACGAGAAAAGTGCAAAAATCAATTTTAACAAGGTTTTTTGAAATGTCAGTTGTTGCTTTTTATGAAAATAAGGACCCTGAAAAGAGCCGTTTACTTAAGTGTTAGAATATAAACCTACACTACCTTGTTAGCTGCTCCAATAAATGATCCTTAATATTAGTTCTTCTGTTTAAATTATTTCTAAATTTTAAAGACATTTTCCGGTTCTTTTGTTTAAATAAGCCTTCTTGAACTTGATTTTTACACTTATTCGGAATATGCGCATTATTTTTGTTACTTCTGAATATATTTTCGCAAAATTTGCAAGTTAGGTGTAGAAAGTCATCATGTAGAAGCTCCGAAAATTTTGTAAAGCTATTTTGAGTTTTGTCGAAGTTACTATGACTTTCGTTAAAATAAGTCGTTGTTAAAATTGATTTTTTCGCTTTTTTCGTAGAAACGCTGTAACTTTGTTACTGCTTAGCAAATTTTCATCAAATTTGCAGAATATATGTAGAAATTCTTCCTCTAGAAATTCTAAAAATTTGGTTTGAATATCTTGAGTTTTGTCGAAGTTATTGAGATTTCGCTAGGGGATTTTTTTGCCCCAGTCTGTATATACAGTATATATTAGACTGACCCTTGTTTATATGGCAAAAAAAATGTCCTGTATTTTGCTTGCTCCCACCTTCTAATTTTGTTCCTTTTGGTTTGAAAACAACGCTTATGAATTTTTATGACAATTGCTTAATATTTAGAGGTCGTCCAAGGTCATCAAAATTTGCCCATTATAGCGTACAGTACCCAAAATACCAGTTACTTGATACTTCACAATGAAATCAACTACTAATCATTAAAATTACAGTTATAGCTTGTTTAATCCATCTTACTAGTATTAAATCTTATCCATTAAAGTGTTTATTATGAATTAATTATTGTCAGTGGTGCCAGAATCAAAGTACAGTATATGATTAATTATAGTTGCATTGTAGCTTAAGAAGTTTCTAATAAAAGTAGCGAGTTAGAAGCAACTGACTGCTCTACAGTTCGATTTTATTAGCAGTTGGATGCAGCCGGCGATGGTCTGCAACTACTTGTAGGAGAAATTGAAGATCTTCTTCACCTTTAGTGAGTGTCTTATTGTATGTTTGAATAAGTGCAACTCCTCTCTCGGCATTGTCATTGACAACTTTAATGGTTGCTAAGCGGCATTCAGCTATATTGTACTCATCTAGTGAACTCCAGTTTTCTGGATCTGATGACAAAAAGTCTGTTGGTAACTGTAAATTTCTAAACAGATTCATGCTGTTGCTAGTCACAAACTGATCCAAGGTGCACGATTGCAAATTATTCAAATCAATAGTTCAAATAGTTGCTCGCTTCAGCGGCTTGGGTGCCCCTTGTTTGTTCATTGCGGAAACCATGAGCCTTTTTGTTGCTGGGTAGACCCTATCATCGAACAATGCCAAGCAAACGAGTTCCTCTGAGAGATACCATAGATGAGATGCCAGTTTCTTAACTGTGGCTCTTGGTATTCCTTGATGTATGGAGGAATATTTGCACAGGCTAGTTAGCAGTTGTAAGTCACTGAGAGGTGTTGAGATAGCCATAGGTGCCGTTATCCAAGCCTTCAGATACAATCTCACTGCAAAGATTGCAAGATCTCTTAACCCTTTTTCCTCTCTGGCAGTCAGCTTGAACTGTTTTCGAAATAGCCATATCTTGAGGGCATAGAGAACCTTCGCCATCCATCTAGCATTATACATAGCTCCAGGGGCTCTGAAACTAATGCCTTTTGGAGGAGCTTCACCAAAGAAAATGATGGATAATTCCAATAATTCGCGATAATGAGCTCTTGCTTGATTTTCATTAAGATGATGATGTGCAAATTGCAGAACTTCATCACGAACATCAACAATGGTTCTCCACACGTAGTCATCAGTGGGTCCGGGACAATACTGTTGTATGTCAATGCTATGCCACTGTTCTTTGAATCTTTTGAACAACTGGATATCAGGTCCAGAAGTTCCACCTATGCTCTGTTCAAAAGCAGTACCAATTATCAACTCATTGATATGATGATGGCAGGCAAAATAGAGTAGATTTTTCTGCAGTTTTTGCTCCAATAATACACAAGTCCCAGCCTTATTACCAGTGTTTGCAGCTGTTGTATCAAAACATATGGCACCGATGTTATCTTGCAGCTTCCATTCCTTTATTAGGCTTTCAACTGCAGATGCTTGTGATTCTCCAGTCCCGGAAATTAATTTTGGAACACCCAAAAGCTGGCAGATGTTTGCACATACATATTATAAAAGAAATCCACAAAACTATAGTGTGTAAATATTCAATGACCTTGGGCCACCTCTAAATATTACTCGATTTCAATTTTTTTTCTCAGTCAGTTTTATGCCAAATGGAAGCAATTGAGAGGATGGGAGCATAAATTTTCTGTCTTTCGCTTTTAAGGGACAGTCTAGTATATATATATATAATATAATTATATTACAATTTATCACTATAAAGATTCAACTGAACGTGTTGTAAGGAGTCGGTTAAAAATGTATGACAGTATAAAGATTCTTAGTCATTTTGCATTGATTTCCCGTTTTAAATAAATTTGACTCTGAAAAAGACGATTTCTTTCAAATCGGATTGACCATGGCTGCATTGTGCTAAATATTGTCTTGGACTACGTAGCACTGTAGTTATTCTTTTGTTGTTGTTGTTGTAGCGCTACTTGAGCTGCTTGAGCTACTTGTGGGTTCGAATCCCAGCCGCGCTGATCTGAGAGTAAAATCTGGGACATTCACTGGACTGGCTACACGGAAAATGGACTAAATTGCCTAACGGATTTAACATGTGGTATAAAAAGTGATAGATATCAACATAGTTGATCATTTCACTATAATGTGTTATTATTATTATTATTATTATTATTATTATTATTATTATTGAGCAGAATTAAATGTAGGCAACATTTTATTGCAGTGAGATAGAAAACCTTCAGAGCTCGTCTTGTAGTTTGACTGACGCTTTGCTTGGACAAAATAGATGATCTCAATGATGCTCTCCATTCTTCTTCCTCCAACTCCAGTCTACAATATATATATATATATATATATATATATATATATATATATATATATATATATATATATGTATGCATGTATGTATACCTGTGTTATATCTTTAAAAGAGCAATAATTATGATGTTAACAACAATAATAGCAATAATAATTCAGCCATTCTTTGAATCACCTGGATGACCTAGTTAAACTGGGATTTAAGGGAAGATGATGATTATGATGATGATGATGATGATGATGATGACGATGATGATGATGATGATAATGATGACTATTAATATTATTATCCCATGAAGATGTGTAGCTATATGATCATGTCAGGGACGTCTCAGTCAACACTGTTATCTCATGTAACATTGTTCTGTTCTAACATATCTCCTAGTCACATTTTTTTACAGATTGGTCTGGGTGAATTGATCTGTAGTGATATGTGCTGTTGGGACGTCCCTGACATCATCCTAGGATGAGGAAACAGAGTAAAACCTTTACTATTATTATTAGTATTTTTTACCCCGGTGTAAAGAACCTGGGGTTTGATATAAACGATTCAAGCAATACGTGCTGAATCGCCGCCCGGCTACTCGAGGTCATCAATCGGTTTAAAAGAATTGTTGAAGCAGACTGCATTAAATCTTTGCAAAGTCATGGAAAGCCTTTGCCAAAGAAAAGATGTCTCTCGCTTATCACCGGTTTGCTCTGCAACAAGTCTGCCTATGCCATTAATAAAGTCAACTCCTTCGGGATTCATCGGGCCCATGGTTTCAATAGCCACCGGAACAACTTCATATCCTAAGGACAGATCACGGTATTTATCCAACTTCCTAGAGGCGGCCTGAACAGCAGCACCACCGGCTGTGACTGAAGTCGTATTCAGGTAGGAGTTTGCCATAGTGTCAATGACCGTGACGTCCCATACGGCACATTTACCGCTGCACCAGGGCACTAAAGTCATGCCGTCCGGACGCTTGCCGTCTGATCTGGACAACCCACTTGGTTCCTTAGAGGAAGGGATGCCCGCTCTTGAAAGTGCTCGCCATATTAAGTCATTTAAATTGTGATGGCGAGACATTCTACCTGAGCTTCGTTTTGCAGGAAAGGCCGTGGAGACCTAAAGCGTCGACTTCATGACCGCAGGGGCACATGTGAGGCTCGCAAGTTTTCGTCCCTTATGTTTATGTTTGAGATTTATTATTATTATTATTATTATTATTATTATTATTATTATTCTTACTATGTAACCAGCAAGTAGTCATGTAGTTCTACCTCATTCTATTCAGCTTGACCTGTTGCTCATTGTCAGTGCGCTGTGTATGAACCCTGCTACGTTTATCATTGTTCTTCCTCTCTACCACTTCCTCAACTCTCTTCTCCTTCTACAACAAAATATTATTTGATATAATCCGTTGTAACACATTTTCTCTGTATTGTGTTCTTGTCACTACGAAATAAACTAACGATAAATTGCACTTGTCTTAAGAGGCGACTAAGCTGAAACTTAGCTAGAAAGTTAAACAGTGGAACCGCAATAAAGTTAAATATTTAATAAATCAATTAAATAAATAAAGTTTAATAACACAAGTAATTAATTTCGTAATCAATAAGAAACGAATTCTTCATTACTGCGAAGAGGAACAATTCAAGAGCTTCATTTATGTTTTCTTTTTTTTTTGTGGGTGAGAGGGCTATGGGTGGTTTAGTGCACTCTCTAATACGTGCACGTATAAAGTTAAGCAACGTTTAAGTTAAGTTATATATTTAAAGGTTAAGCAACGTCGGGTACGGATAGTACTTTGTTGGGCGACCTCCGCGAAAGACAGAGTGCCAAAAGAATAGAAAACTGAAAGGTTATTCTTAAATCCGCGCAAGCTGCAGTAGCGCTTATAAAAATATAAGAAATAATATAAATCATGGAAAGGATGGAGGAAAAAGAAAATTATAGCTGAAACAGCAAATTCTGTAAACACGTGCGTTGTGTAACGTATAATAATAGAAGAACAAAGAATATTCACCGTAATACGCTGCGTAGTTAAACGTTGTTGCCAGTTCTTTAATTCACGTTCTCTTTGAATCTTTCTGTACATCGAGTTTATCAGCCTGCGATGCTGTTTAATCCTGTAAAATATATTTTTTTTCTAAAACAATGTCCAGACAATACAGACAAAAAAATCATAATGAATAATAAAAGTTAATAATATAATATTAATAATAATAATAATTAGTAATAATTGATAGACAGTACATTAATTCAAGAAGCCAATTTAACGTAAAAAGCAAACGGTTAAATCCCAATAGAACTGCAAGAAGATTATCTGCAATCAATGGTCTCCAATCACCTGCAACCTTTGCAATCAATCAACTGTTGAAATAATGCAAGACGCTCTAGTGCTTGCGAGTTATTTTTTATAGCCGTTTGTCAAACTACTATCAATTAAACTTGTATTGATAGGATGTCGTTTTTTATCAATCCCGAACGGTTTATTTAGTTTAAATAAATACAACACAAGAGTTTAACTGATGAAAAAAGATTAAATTGCAAATCAAAAAAGTCAATAGTAAATTTTAACTATAAACTTTATAAAGAAAATACAATCCAAGTTAAAAAGATCTATATAGACGTTCATAATTAAACATGAAGGGAGAGATGGAAATGAAGTTTGGAATATGGTCTAGGAAAAAGAAATGAGAGAGGACAGAAATTGGTTGACTTTTGCAATAGAATGAGATTAGTGGTGTCCAACACTTGGTTCAAACATGAGAAGGCGTTACACATGGAAGAAACCAGGAAGCACCAGAAACGAGGGAAGATACCAGATAGATTATATTCTGATAAAGCAACGGTACAGGAATAGTGTGAAAAGTTCAAGGGCTATTAAGAAATAGGAAGGAGAGATGGATAGGACACATTCTAAGGGGGGGAGGTCTATTAAAAGAGATCATAGATGGTAGAATAGAAGGAAAAAGAGGCAGGGGCAGGCCGAGATTAGGTGTGTTAGATGATTTTAAAGACCCACTCATATGTGGAAATGAAGAGAAAGGCGGAAGACAGAGAAGAGTGGAGGCGTTATGTACCATGGACCTGCCAGTAGGCATTGCACTAAGAGAGAATTAAACATATTTAAAATCAATCTAGAGAAAGAAGCAAACACCACGAAGAGTTTAAATAACTCTGTTGAAATTACACAGGATAGTTCATATAATGTAGCCTAAATACAAATATTAAGAAACCACTATTAAATATACAAATAATAATTGTCAGCTGTCAAACATTTTAAAACCCGTAACATGAAGATAAATCGAGATTTCAATAAAGGATGTATATAATCGCAAACTTTAATACATCTGCTCTGCGAAGATAGTAGCCTATTTTAATTTATTCTAATTCATTCTGACTATACATGACGTAGACAACTTAAGTTGCAGCATGATTATGGAATGTGACACTTTTAAGGTAACAAGTTTTAGAATGACGAATATATTAATAGGCGCAACTATTAGCATGACTATTGCAATTATTTGGAATATTTAAAATACCTAGTACATAGTTGAAATACTTAATAGCAGTGACAGATTAAATACAAACTGTGCGGCTCTCTGTACTTCAGCCCTATGTCTAACATAAGAGCAGGCATCTGAGAAAAACCGGCTCAGTTCCGCTGCTTCACCGGCTATTCCTCTAAATTCACCTGCTTCGCCGCTAAAACATCACAACAAAATTTCAGTCTAAATCATCACAACATCTCAGTAGTTGCAATTCTCTTGATAGGACGAAATTTAATTGAATCGGCGTGAAATAGACAAGGTATAGACTTTCTAGCGGCATTAACTTGTTATTAACGGCCTATACCTTGGACATGCTATTTAGCAGAACACCAGAGAGAAAGAGGTGGAAAAAGAGATTGATTCACTAAAATTACATTTGAGTCATATCCATCAAAGTATGTATCTGATGGCATAATGACAAGAACGTTGAATTTACTAAAAATTATATAAACTCTCATAGATAGAGTTAGGAGTTTTTCGAAAAAACCAAACCGCATAAATTTATAAGCAGACGACAATGAATTTATAAACAGATGACAATGGGTGTACAAACAGATGACAATGGGTGTACAAACAGATGACAATGGGTGTACAAACAGATGACAATGGGTGTACAAACAGACGACAATGGGTGTGCAAACAGACGACAATGGGTGTACAAACAGACGACAATGGGTGTACAAACAGACGACAATGGGTGTACAAATAAGCAACAATTTGATAAAGAATCAAAACGTTATAGCGATACTGTACTGCAATTGCACGTGTCTTAAGAGGCAAAATCAAAGCAAACGCAATGTCAAGTCTGAAGAAGCCAACGAAAAACCATCCCTTAAGCCATATCTTCCTGACACTATAAGCTACACTAAGGTGTGGCTGAGCTTAGCTTTCTTTGTTGGTATTGATGTTTTTTCGGAAAATTAGGAGTCGGACTGGTTAATTAGCCCGAGGAATTGAAGAATAAAGGTTATCTGAATTGTTCTCGAAATATCCACACTACCAAACATGAGCGAAGAATGGTGACCCTAAATCTTCAGTGCTTGTCGCTTAAATGTTTGCTTTAAATCACTTAATGGATATCTTATTTCCACTTCTTATTTTTTCTTATTATTTCTAGCGGTTTGGCTTTGCATTCATAGTGCTCGATATTGTCCTAGATGACTATATCATTACTGACTATGTGTTGTCATTGTTTGCAATGTTCATTTCTGCTTCAAGACTTACCTGTTTCTCTTTGTTTCGCCTCCGCTGACACCACAGTTGAACCTCGAGACCTCTGACGCTGAATCCGCTCTTGATCCAACCGAACCATCGTTAGAGCGCATCCCTGATGATGACTGCATTAGTTGCGATGATGATGTCGATGATGATGGTAATGTTGTTGATTATGACTGCATTAGTTGCTACAACGATGATGATGATGATGTTGTTGATAATGACGTAGATGATGACGATGACGATGATGCAGATTTATGATGATTTTGACCTCATAATGATTGATTGTAGCTATAGGTATATTTACTGGTTGTCAGTTGATATCATTACTAGAATCTTATTATCGCTGTCTAATTTCACATACTGCATAATCCATTCAGAGTATGATGTATCCATTGACTGTTCTCATGACTCACTCTTCCAGTTTCCTGCTATCCTCCTTCCTTCACGCCAACTTTTCCCATCTGTGAAAGTTATTATTATTCTATTAGTGAAATATATTACTATTAATTTTGAATACTTTTCTAATATAATTAAAGATCACGAACCAACTACAGAAACGACCTTGCACTCAACCTACCACTACGCGTGACAGTGCAGTGTTAGGCAGATGTTTCTCGCTGTAAGTGAACGGCTGCATACCTTCATTGCTCTAGGCGAATAGCGTACATGTAATATCATACCATCAACTATACCTAATCTAGACAAAACTTAAAAGCTTAAATTGTTGGCTGATATAACGCGGTGCAATATAACCTGCTAGGTGAAATTGATAACGATACTGATAACAATAAAATAAAATCCGGTCCAGATTTTACAAAATAACTGCGCACTAATTCTGCTTACATATAAATTATTTTTATCGGGTTTGAGAGAAGGTGGCTGGAAAGAGCAATATTCAGTGTTTAATATCAGTGAATTCTATGAAATATTAGTTGCTGAGTAGGCCTATAATTAAACACCTCGAGCTCATACAGGTGCATTTAAAAGGATTAACTAAACGGCGGCATTTTAGTTTCGATATAGCTGCATTTTAGTTTTGACTTTTGACAGTTTTGATATAGCATTTATTTAATTAACTGTCATTAATTAACCGCGTTGTCTCCATTAACCCAACACTCATATCAAATCCGAAGAAACATAGAAAAAAGAAGCTAAGCACTGGGATCAGCATGTGCGGGTTCACATCCTGGGCTAGCCCGTAACTGACATCGCTTTCGAGAGAGGAAACAGACGTTAACACTTGCTTTACCAGCTTTAATTAAGCGTAGAGCATTAAATGATAAAACTTTATAACTCGTATGATACTAAGTGATGCTACAAAACTACTGCTACGTTAAAATATGTTTTAAATACATAATTTGTATTTGAATTACTATGCTATTGTTTTCACGTTATATATTGGAATATATGCGTACGTTCCATTTCGCAAGTTCGTATTTTACCTATCTGCGGCTGTCAGTTTCTTTTGAAATAAATGAAGATATATCGCATATAACAGATTAGTTGAGATATCTATTCTGTCTAACTATTTAGCTTTCCGTCGAGCTGTGAAAACATTATTATGGTCGCGTAGTGTTTTTACATGATAGTACTATGCACGTATGTTTGGTTTTTTTAAAAGTATTTTGTATATGAAGACTTGAATGAGTGTTGCTGGATAGCGTAAAGTTCCGCTCATATGTAGAAATTTTTACCAGTTTAGATATTAATTTAAATGTAATTGTTATTTAGCTCATGATTACAATTGAACTCTTCCTGTAAAGTAGTCTCGAAGACCGAGTTCGGCCATGACACTGCTATATAAGTTTTCGTTTGTTAATAATAATAATTAATAATCTAATCGTCACATCAACAACACTGTAACATCTTGACATTAATTCATTAGCATCCTAATAGAGAAATAACGGTATTATGGGAGCAACAAATTAACATAACAGTGATAAATTAGCACCTTAAGACGAATGGTATTATCACCCGAGTGGTATGAGCTAGTATTTCTAACTGGTTTGATCGGATCTCTACATTTTACACAATACGTCCCTCATATAATAGTTCAATGATTGCTGATAAATTTAAATAGAAATTAAACTAAATTTATATAAATAATGTAATTTAATAGAGTTAAATTAAAGTTAAGTTAAATAGAAATTTAGCAATGACTGGCGCTAGGCTCGAATGCAAGTGGAAATAGCAGTGCCAGCGTAAGCTTAGTCCTATTTTCAATTGTAATCGTCGTAGTAGTAGTAGGACATGTAGAAGAAATATATCAGCGCGCATAGGACGAAGATAATGGCGAGCAGATTTATTCTTAAATTTCTAATCATCGATCTCTCGAATTCCTTCCGGTCATTTCTTTTCTCGTTAGCCTGTTGTTTGCACATAAATCCTCGGAACCATTTCCTGGCAGCTATGACTTCCGGCATTGATGGTTGCTTGATGGAAACACCGCGGTCAGAGAGCAGCTCAAAACCGGTTTCAGCTGGTTGTGGGTAATTCCGCTGAACGGTATTTAACTTCTGAACCTCCTGTTCCACCAGCTTCTGAATTCCTGATTGAAATGACTGAAGATCTAACTGATGTTGTATCAGTGGCAACGGTTGTTCGCGGTGTTGCTGATGTTGCATCAGTGGCAACGGTTGCTCGCGAAGTTGCTGATGTTGTAGGAAGAGTGTTTCGTACTGAGGCAACTTACTTTGAGTCAGCTGCTGTTGCATTTGTTGTAGCTTTAAGCTCAACTGATCCTGTTGTTGTTGTAAGAGCTCAACGCGTTGCTCCTGCGGCTGCGGTAGAACTTGAAGATCTCTCTGTTGCGAATGTTTCACTTGTGGTAGATACAAACCTTCTCCCACTCCACCCTGTTGCTGTTGCTGCAGCTGTTGTTGTCGTTGTCTAAGTCGAAAAGATTTTGTCAGAGGAATCTTGCAAGGTTTATGTAAGACCTGACGACGTAGACGACCACTGTGGTATAAATGATCGCCTGACAACTCCACCAACACACCCCTACAAGCGCTTCCATACTCCCTGGAATCTGTTAAAATTACAACTTTACAGGACTCGTTTTCAATTTCCTCCAAATCAGAATCGTCCAATCGGTTCTTTCTGAAACTGCTTACACTTCTTGCCCTGCTGGGTCGAGCCAGATTGTTCCGCCGATTGGCAGGTCCACGAAGATCAGTGTACGAGGAAACAGATCTAACACCTCTACTTCTCTCTGAGCTGAATCTCTTCTTATTCTTCCAACCGGAAGTCTTTTCCTCAGGTCCCAGCCTTTCACAGACATCCTTCAACAAATCCGGAGCGTTGACGTAGACTGGAATGCGAGAACGACCCCGTTTTCCAGTTCCACTCTCGGACCTCCGGGAACTGGTTTGAGATCCAGTAGAGGTTACTGAGAGGTTGGAGTGCGCTGGACGACAATGGAGTCGACTGAGATTCAACCAGCGAGAGCGAGAGGAACTGAGGATATTCGATACGGAATTCTTTGCCGATAGTCTGGAAGATTCGCTCGATGATTTGCCAAAAGAACAATCACTCTCATCATCATGGTCCTTGTTAGAAACAACAGAACGGATAACACTGTTGCTCTTGACGATCTTATTATTGATTCTCTTTGCGGTTGATATTTTGCTGTTGGATTGATTCCCATTTGACGGGACATCGGAATCGCCGGACAGAATGGACGTACGGGATTGTTGAGTCCGGAGACGACTGCAGGATCTGTTCCGGGATGAGTCCTTACTCTGCTCCATGTTACACTCTAGGACAAGCTTAACGGGAACGTAGGACGCTCGACTGGAAGTTGTGTGGGATGATATCGAAGGATTATCCCGGAGTCGATGTCGGCATGGATTTCTGGAAAACATTCCCTTGGTAGTGGAAGGGTTTAGAGCGACTGGAAGGCTTTTGGATTCTATGCCAATCATTCAGTTGTGAGAGAATTCAGATGTAGATTCTTTGAAGTGTTTAAGTATGCATTCAATAGAGTACTACTATTGCTATAAAAACTTTCCTCAATTGTCTTAACCTAACGACACGTGTTATACTAGAACTACCGTTCTACCCGATTTTCAGATCGCTTATAAAGGTTTCAACTTATTCAATGGACTAACTGTTACTGTTCTAAATGTCCGTTAACTCTTCAGCTTGTTTCTAGACACATTCTGTATAGCGTAGTTACTGTTCTGAAATATAGATATTTTAATTCTGAATTAGCTAGGCTATGTAAACATAGAGCTTCAGTAGTCGGTATTATGTCCGACACACTGTAGAATATACCATGCATGCGTTAAAATGACTTATTTCAAGGCACATATTTCTCTTCAGAGCTTCATATCGAGCTCATTAAGTAGCAGTCCGTCGTAAGCATATCATCCAAAATATAAATCACATTACAAATTACTAATGTTATACATGTACTGTATATGAATTTAATTGTTGTTTGAAAAAGATAAATAGTGTTTGATTTGATTATCAGTTAAAAGTAAACACGCATTAAGTGAAACGATAAACTATGTTGATATCTCTCACTTTTAATACCACATGCTTAAACTGTTAGGCAATTTAGTCCATTTCCCGTATAACTAGTTCAGTGAATGTCCGAGATTTTACTCTCAGATCAGCGCGGCTGGGATTCGAACCCACGAGGGTTCAATTCACCTCTGGATCTGTTATTTAAAGTTATACGACCATTCTATAGTCCCAGAGTAGTCGCCTCTAACGAAGCCTATTGTACCTTTGATCTTTTCGAGACATCAAACTAAAACTAGGTTGCAATGTTAACTAGTACACTTATGTGTACAAGTATAGTACACTGTGGCGGATCAATAAAGTTTTAATGAGCGGGGGCAGAGTATGTTTGGATGTAACCACATTTATTTGCTTATGCTCACGCCTTCTCTGGAACAGACAAATTTTTAATTTTTTTACTAGCACTCGCGCCTTCGACCTGGCAGAAACTACAAATTACAATTTTCTGTGGAACTAAGGGTGGGGGCCCATGATGTATAACTTGCAACCCTGCAATTTATTTAAACGTTGCCGCGCATATACACATATAGGACTAAACATCTAGACATACGCAGTGGTTAGAGACCTGCAAATACATTCCAGGGTGGTGGGCTGAAAATTTCTGATCATTCCTCTAGCTCTAAATTCCCATTTTAAATACTGAACATGTGTGCTTAAGATAAGACTTTAACTTGGATGATAGTTGACATGTAAATAATGAAATTAATAACTGCAAGCCACCTGTAGCTTTGTTATCGTTGCATAAGTTCCAGACGTAACGTCACTAAATTACAAAACACAAATATTTGTCCATAAAAGAATTTAAACTTACGTGAAGATCGTCTAGACTTCTGTGACGTAGGCACTCATTGTGCCTCTATATTCAAGATTTTTCATTTTGCTGTAAGCACGTGGAAAATATTGTTGTACTTAATTGATGTTACAAAACAATCCACAATCCATCTCTACATTGTCGACAGTTTATTTTCCATACTTAATTAACCAGTATCCTTTCCGTTATTGTATTTTTAGTAGAGAACTTTAACTTCTGGACAAGTAGGCCTAGCTACGTTGTAAAAAAATTATTTTTAATTAAAGATTGATTTACTAAATCGATTAACTCTTCGATTTCCTCATACAAATTTGTTACACTTTACAACACGTTATGATACATTGTATTTAAAATTTCTAAATGTCATGTTAGGAATATAAAACGATATTTTTCTTATTGTCAATTGAAATCGCTGTCATCGTTGACAGTAGTATAAGCAGGTTATAACTAATGCAGCGATTAAAAATCTTTTCAAGATGAACTTAGACTCTTGCTTACGTTTTTGGAACTTAAATTGCAGCTGCTTACTGATTTTCAATATTTTGGCAGTCGAATTGGCTTTGCTTTCTGCAAGTTACATGTTGTCATGAGCGACGGCTGAGCCTAGGACGTCCTTTGAAAGAAAATGAGAAAATGGATGTTGCAGTGGTAACGTGGATAAAGGTGTGGTTCTTAATTATCGCTCTGGTAAATATAAACAAATTAATTTTAACACGATAATAACAACTTTAAAATTGAGAGTGAAATTAAGATTTTAGCAGGCTAACTAAAATACGACGTATCATAATTTTTATATTAGATTTTTTTAAAATATAGCCAACGTTTTGTAGGTGTAATTATGGCTCGTGGATTTTCTATTCGGAATATACTAGCAAGGATAGCCATTGTCGGCACTCTACTATGGCTAGCTACGCTCTACCTTATGTCTCGCTCCAGCTCTCTGAGTGTCGGCGATAAACGTGGATTAAGAGAGGACAGTTTTGGAATGTCGAGACAGCCGATTCTCGAACGACCCGATATGGATAGACTGCGGTTTGAGCAGGCTATGCAGAAAGATTACGCTGCCGAGCGGAGAGAAATGGAAAGACTTAAGCAGGCATTGAGCATTCAAGAAGAACTAGCTCGGAGACGTGCGGAAGATAGACGCATTCCACCGTTTAAGCTTAACTACGGAGATCAAAGTGGAACCTCTCTCATTAAAAATCCACGTGACAATATTCTAGCATTTTTATTCGGTGCACATGAAAAGCTGTCCCAAAATCATGGGAAATCTGGTAAAAGCGAGACAGCTGAAAGTATTACCGAAGAGCTGATCAAGAGTGGACTGATTGTTCCGAGATGGAATGTTGACATTGAAACTCCTGAAAATCGGAGTGCTCCAGGTCTGTACTGCATAACTCTATTTTAAAATATTCTAGAGCTCTCTTGTTTATTAAAATGAATCTAATGTAAAAACATACCTCCATTTATCATTTTGTTTTAAAATTCATTTGTAATATTTTGACCCCACTTTCTGGCTAAGAACCAGACATTAAATCTCTGGTGCTAATTAATTATTGAAATAGTATTATTATCTTTAATACGAGATATATCTTTTGTGTTTTGTCATATTTGGTTTCTCACTGCTGAATCTAGAACTTAAGAATAGGCTAACTGAAGACTGCATGCGTTTTCACAACGCATATTTTAACATTTTAACAAAATGCATAGATACTGAGCAACATTTTGAAACCATATAGTTAATTCTAAAAATTGGTATTGCATAGCTTTTTAAGTGCATAAATTTCTTAATGTTCATTACTTGTTCAGGCAATGAGTCAAAATATGAACCTTGGACCTTGCCTTATGTTGACAGATGAGTTGGGATGTGCAGTTCTTTAGAAGAGGCTAATTAAAAATGCATACATTTTTAAAGCAAAGTTACCCAACACTCAGTAAGATATTTGAAGCCATGTCGCTAACTATAAGAAATTGATATGGCAAAGTCATCGTGAGTACATAAACGTCTTGATGTGCAATGTACTCAATACTTGTTATGGCATAGACTAGAAATATGAACCTTGGACCTTGACTAATATTGACAGGTGAGTTGGGACGTGCAGTGTTCATAAGCCGAGGTGATTTGTCAGCCGATGAGAAGAAGAAGTTTGATCTGGGAATGGAGAAGAATGCTTTTAATCAGTACGCCAGTGACATGACCTCTCTCCATAGATCACTTCCAGATATGAGAGACTCCGAGTGAGTTATTAATAATGATCTATTAATTGGATGATTTGTTATTGCATGGATATAGTATAGTAAATATTTAGCAAAATTACAATCCATGATGACATCTATCACTTTTAGTACTTTTTTACCAGTTTAAACTGTTTAACTGTGTAAACAGTAAACAGTAAAATTAAAGAAAAAGTAAACAGTTTAAAGTGTAAACAGTTTAAACATTACCAGTTTAAACTGTTTGGCAATTTATATGTGAATTGTCCATGTAACTGTGCCCATGAGTGTTCAAGAATTTACCATCTTATATGCTTGGCAGTTATATATTGATTAATAGTTGACTTGATTGCTTGATGTAGATTAAATGTAACACTATTGATTAATGGTTGACTTGATTGATTGATGTAGATTAAATGTAACACTTTTAATTTATGGTTAAATTGTTGATTGATTGGTGAAGATTGAACATAAGACTATTGATTTATGGTTGGTTTGATTGATTGGTAAATATTAAATGTAAGACTATTGATTTATGGTTGATTTGATTGATTGGTAAATATTAAATTTAAGACTATTGATTTATGGTTGGTTTGATTTATTGGTAAATATTAAATGTAAGACCATTGATTTATGGTTAAATTATTGATTGATTAGTGAAGATTGAACATAAGACTATTGATTTATGATTGATTTGATTTATTGGTAAATATTAAATGTAAGACTATTGATTTATGATTGATTTGATTGATTGGTAAATATTAAATGTAAGATTATTGATTTATGATTGATTTAATTTATTGGTAAATATTAAATGTAAGACTGTTGATTTATGATTGATTTGATTGATTGGTAAATTTTAAATGTAAGACTATTGATTTATGGTTGGTTTGATTGATTGGTGAAGATTAAATGTAACACTATTAATTTATGGTTAAATGGATTCATTTATCTAGGTTCACTGTAACGCTATTGATTTATGGTTGAATTGACTGATTGGTTTAGATGCAAAGCGGTGAAGTATAGAGAAGAGCTTCCTGACACTTCGGTTATTATCATATTCCACAACGAGGCGTGGTCCACGCTTCTCCGCACTGTTCACAGTGTTCTCGACAGATCTCCTCCACGTCTCATCCGAGAAATCATTCTCGTTGACGACTTCTCCGATCTCGGTACATTTTCCTTCATCTTCGTAGATTTTATAAAAAACTTATTCTAGATGTATGAGATGATTATGTAAGTTAAGGAAGGCGATGAGACATAAATGAACTATTATAAATAATAATAATTATGATATTAATTATAATTATTAAGGCAATGAGACATAAATGAACTATTATTGTAAATAATAATTAATAATTATGATAATAATTATAATTATTAAGGCAATGAGACATAAATGAACTAAAGTAAAAGTTGAATTTAAGTAAATGTATCTCTGTTCTATTATCTCTGTTCTATTATTTCAGTTATCTCTGTTATCTCTGTTCTTTTATCTCAGATATCTCTATTTTTCTACTATTTTCAGATCACTTGATGAAGCCGCTAGACGAGTACGTGGCCAAGCTGCACAAGGTTAAAGTCGTGCGCAGTAAGTCACGCCAGGGACTGATAAGAGCACGACTGCTTGGTGCCGCTCAAGCCACGGGGGAGGTGCTCACCTTCCTCGACTCCCACTGCGAGTGCACAATGGGTACTTGATCTACTTCACCTTGTCATCCATTATTTGTTTCCCTGTCTCAAATTAATCTCTATTAATTAAATAATAATTAATCTGTAATTTTAATACTAATAATTTGTAATAAAAAATGCATAACCTTTCGTTTCATTCGTTTAGTATCGTTACTTTGATCTACTTTACTATCTGATGGTTACTTGATCTACTTCACCGTCTATAGTGATATGTGTTGTTGGGGACGTCCCTGACATCATCCCTGATTGAGGAAACGGACAAACCTTTATTATTATTATTATTATTATTATTATTATAATTTTTATTTATTTATTTATTTTTACCCCGGTGTAAAGAACCTGGGGTTTATTATTATTATTATTATTATTATTATTATTATTGTTATTATTATTATTATTATCTGATCCAAGTGTTGTTGCTCTATCTCAAATTATTTAATCACAATTAAGAAAATAATTATATAAGTAATCTGTAATTTTGAGCACTTGGTTGGAGTGTGAGTGTTGTATTGATCTGAGATGCAAAATAAAAAATGCATGACCTGTTTTTCCATCAAGTGACGTATATTATTAAAGAATCGCTGTACTTTAAAATCATGTCATCAATGTAATCGCTGTATTACAAAGCCAAGTTTTTGTGATTGGTAGTAAAACATAAATCTTAAATTGAAAATTTCTCCAATTAATAATCTGAAGGTTACCTAAAATAGGAATAATCTAAGATTATTAAGGATAGTTATAGTTGTATTTCAATAGTTATTACTGCATATTGAAATATAATAAAAATATAGCACAGAACTGGTCTAACGTGGTCACACTTGTCATAGATGTGGTTTATTGATTGATTGATTGATTGATTGGGATGGCTGGAGCCGCTGTTAGATCATATAGCACAAAACTGGTCTAATGTAGTGACTCCTATCATAGACGTGGTTGATTGATTGATTGGTTGATTGATTGATTGATTAGGATGGCTGGAGCCGCTGTTAGATCGTATAGCTCAGAACTGGTCTAATGTAGTGACCCCTATCATAGACGTGGTTGATTGATTGATTGATTGGTTGATTGATTGATTAGGATGGTTGGAGCCGCTGTTAGATCGTATAGCTCAGAACTGGTCTAACGTAGTGACCCCTATCATAGACGTGGTTGATTGATTGGTTGATTGATCGATTGATTAGGATGGTTGGAGCCGCTGTTAGATCGTATAGCTCAGAACTGGTCTAACGTAGTGACCCCTATCATAGACGTGGTTGATTGATTGGTTGATTGATCGATTGATTAGGATGGTTGGAGCCGCTGTTAGATCGTATAGCTCAGAACTGGTCTAACGTAGTGACCCCTATCATAGACGTGGTTGATTGATTGGTTGATTGATCGATTGATTAGGATGGTTGGAGCCGCTGTTAGATCGTATAGCTCAGAACTGGTCTAACGTAGTGACCCCTATCATAGACGTGGTTGATGATCACACACTGAGGTACCTGCACAACAACGCCAGGTCGACGAGTGTCGGGGGATTTGACTGGAACCTTCAGTTTAACTGGCACGGGATTCCTGAGAGAGAGATGAAGCGAAGGAAGAGCGACATTGAGCCCGTTCAGTGAGTGAATGCAATACAGTACAATACATTACAACAATACAATACAATACAATACAGTGTGATAACATTCTACACAATATAATGCAATACAATAAACTACAGTACAGTGCAATACAATACACTACAATAAACTACAATACAGTAAAATACACTAAACTACAATACAATACAATGCGATACAATGCAAATACGATACAAAAGAATACAATACAAGGCACTACACTGCAATATAATACAGTACAATACCTTATAATACAATGCAATACATTACAATACAAGTAATACAGACTTAGAGCTATTTTGAGTAAATATTGAACCATGGAGGCAGTCTATCCACTAGAGGTGACCACTGATGTGCTGAGTTTCTGAAGTTTGAACCCAATGTGAGTGAAAATATGTAACTTGACATGCAGTTTGGCAGAATACGAGAGAGAGAGAGAGAGAGTGAGAGAGAGAGTGAGAGTGAGTGAGAGAGAGAGAGAGAGAGGGAGAGAGAGAGAGAGAGAGAGAGAGAGAGAGAGAGAGAATGGAAGGAGGAGAAATGCAATACTAAGATATTTATTAAATTTTATTTATTGATTAATTTTTAGGAGTCCGACAATGGCCGGTGGATTGTTTGCAATCAGCAGGAATTACTTTGAGTATTTGGGGACGTATGATCCTGGAATGGACATTTGGGGCGGAGAAAATCTGGAACTGTCGTTTAGGGTTTGATTAGTTTAATGTTATATAACATTAAACTATTAATATGAAAGCTAATGTATTTTTTCTCAATTAGTTTGCTAACTTTCTTTTCGTTTTCTAAAATTGACTATTTATTTCTTGTGATCGATGATTGATTGAGCTTGTTCAT
>CAJHZI010000440.1:10000-217500 GCA_905160935.1 Enchytraeus crypticus | reverse complement strand
TATGTTTTGTTATTGTTATTATTATTATTATTATTGTTATTTTTTTATTTATTTTTTAAAATTTTTTAAAGATTTAAATGCCCTGGGCTGTATAAGGCCCTGGGCTAAAATATAAGATAAAAGAGAGACTTTATTTAATTAAAAGAAAGATGACAAATATTTAAAATAGTTCCTCTACGCTCTGGGAGGCCGCATTCGCCACGTGCATGTGCCACGAATGCATACAGCATTAAAACGCTGGAGTGCTATAGATAGGCGCTGCCATAGAAAGGCTTTTTCCCGTATTATTGTTATTATTTTTGTTGTTATTATTATTATTATTATAGTTATAACATACAGAGCTTATGACATGTCTACATTTAGCTTGTTAGCGTCGATCATTTCACGTCAGTTTCCTAGGATGCTGCGGACGGCCATTGAAGGGCGATCTGACCTCCGCTTTTACAGAATCTGGGAGTGGAGCTTGCACCCAGAGCCACATTAACTGTTTGGGGTTTGTTGCCTAGGGTACAGTTCACTGGGGATACCACATTCACTTCCAAGTCTTTCTTTTAGCTTTGGAGGAACTGCCCGGCCCTGTAGAACGTTCCCATGCGAGGCTTGCTCGAGTCCGTGGTGGAGCTGAGCCAGGAGGAACAGCGGATCTTGTTCAGACTGTAGCGAGCCTGAACCACCGAATGTCACCTGTTGTTATTATTATTATTATTATAATTAATATTATTATTTATTGTTATTATTATTATTGTTATTATTATTATTATTTGTTATTATTATTATTATTTGTTATTATTATTTTTATTTTTATTTTTATTTATTACAGATTCCCGGTGCACAGTTCCCCACTGATATCCTGGGTTGCCCAAGGACGAAGCGCCTGTATGTGGGTGACAGCAACGCCGAGTGCATCTGGTGTATCGACGTCACCAACTCTAAGATCAGTAAACTGGTCGAGAAAGTCTATTGGCCTCTTCAGCTGTCAATCACCAGCGATGGGCGTATCCTAACGGTGGACGACCACTTGAAGCTAACGGTAAGGCATTTTCTATCATCAATCAATCAATCAATCAATCAATAGGAATTTAACGTCCGGTTCATCGCCATAAGGCAATGTCAGGGACTTCTCTTGCAGACTCTACACAAACATGCGCCAAAGCACCACACGATGACGACTGAGTACACAGAGACCACAAGTGAAAGCGAAATCAAAACAGATCATCTCATGCAAAATTTAAATTGTCTGAGACAAACCCCTGTCGTAGTTTTATAGTTGTTGAATTTTTGTTTATATAATCCTGCTAAGTGTAGGAAGTTATGACTTCATAAAAGCAGCCGAATCAACATGGAATAAACAGCCGGTATCGTTGCGAAAAGAACTCGGAATATTTTCCTTTAAATTCAAGCTTAAAATATGTTTATTTAGTGGAGTGGATTGGGACTAGTGTGCTGCCATCTTTTTCCCCGTACCTTCCAGTTGCCTTCCTTAATCCAGTCGCATCTTACGACACGTGCAGTTTACGGTTGGTCTCTATACTTCAGTGTCCCTGACGCAACACGGGAATTTTTTTATTATACTAAGTTTAGTGTTGTAAACGCTATTACACTTAGTACTCCGATGCTTACTTAGTCATCCACGTATACATAGCCGTTGTTGTTGTTCTCTTTCAGATAATCTTGCCCGATGAAATTTCTACTTCATCAAATGAAAGACTAATCTCTAGGCTTTTACCAGTTAGACTAGATCCTGAGCATAGACTAGATCTTGAGCATCCGTGGCACGTGCTGGAAAAACCCAGCGGAAATTTGGTGATCTGTTGCGGTGATCTAGACGATTCTTTCCATGGAGTGGTGGAGTTGGATCAGAAAATGGTAAAAGTTGCTCAATTTTCCAGTACTACATTTGATCCGCCTTTGGTAAAGGAACAACCAAAGACCACTCAGAAAAATCTAGAAGCATTTTTACATCTGGAAGAAAAAGGTGAGAGTGAATTTCAAATGAAATCTGGTATACTGAAACCACAAACTCTTTCTAGTGAAAAAGGACTGCAAAGTACTGAATCAGGTCCATCGAAGACACTGGAAACTGGTGACGTAAGAGAACTTATACAACTGGAATTAGAAATGGATCAGTTAGTACTTAAACTGAATAAAACTGAATTTGAAATGGAAACGTTCTATTCATTCGTGCCCTCACTCCGGCTTCACTTCAAGGACAAGCAGGAACACTACAGCAGTAGACTTGATCCTGTGACGTCTCTTCCTTGTGGAATGATGCCACTTGCATTTTTGATTGATCGACTGTCCAGGTTTAGATTCGATCTGCAAAAGTTGGAAAGCAGAGCAGCGTTGATGGAGTGGTTTCATCGGCGGATACTTCAGCTGCAAACTGCATCTTCTTCTGGAGTTAAAGAAAAAGAACCAGCTTCTTCAGGATTTAAGGAAATAGATCTATCTTCTTCAGGATTCATGGAAATAGAACCATCTCCTTCAGGATTTAGGGAAAAAGAACCATCTTCTTCAGGATTTAAGGAAAGAGATCCATCTCCTTCAGGATTCAGGGAAAAAGTACCATCTTGTTCAGGATTTAAGGAAATAGATCCTGCTTCTGGTTTTCAGAAAATAAAGCCATCTTCGGCCTCTGAGTTAAAAGGCGCAGAATCATCTTCAGCTGCATTCAGTCAAATTATTCCATATCAAGGACTTCATCCTAAAAGAAAGCCAAAATCACAACCATCTCCCCTTTTCCAAAAGGCTCAAACGCCATCAGATGAGGCCGTCCTTGCCGAAGCCCAACTTTATGCTGCTTTGCAGGAAACTCCACTTCCTTCAGCGTCATATGACGACGGAGGTACTTTGGGAAACTTAAAGGCTGGGTGCGACAGTCTAAGAAACAAATTACACCATTTGAAATCTCGTATGTTAAGCAGAGCATCTTCAAAATTACCCAAATTTCAGAACATTGCCAGTGCCTCTTCTATTACACCTCAAAGGTCAGCCACAGCTTATCCAGATGTGCCTCTTACATCAACCTCATTTTATCCAGATGTACCTTTCACCGCAACCTCATCTTTTCCATATACACCTCCTACATTATCCTCATCTTTTCCATCTACAACTCTTACATCAACCTCATCTCTTCCATCTACTCTTCTTACATCAACCTCATCTTTTCCAGCTACACCTCTTACATCAACCTCATCTTTTCCAGCTACACCTCTTACATCAACCTTATCTTTTCCAGCTACACCTCTTCCATCAACCTTATCTTTTCCAGCTACACCTCTTACATCAACCTCATCTTTTCCAGCTATACCTCTTACATCATCCTTATCTTTTCCATCTGCATCTTTTACATCATCCTCATCTTTTCCATCTACACCTCCTACATCAACCTCATCTTTTCCACCTGTACCTCTTTCATCATCCCCATCTTTTCCATCTACACCTGGAGAGGTCGATCCACTTCTCTGTCTCGCTCCAGCCAAGCTCAGGAGTCCTCGCTACTTGGCTCACGGACCTCGGGATTCGGACACTTTATTCGTATGTGATCGCGACAACAGTCGAGTGCTGCTCGTGTCTGGAGACCTGACGACCTCGAGAGTTGTGCTGGATCGTGAGAACGGCTGTCCTACCAAGCCGTTCAGGGTTCACTACGATAGCGAACATAGGAGACTTCTCGTGGGCGATCAGATGGTCCGCGAACTTCGTGTTTTCCAAGTGTAGATGTCCTGACCGAGCTCATGTTGATTTATCTGTTTGATTTGTTATATCTGTTTGATTTATCTGTTTGATTTTTTATATCTGTTTGATTTGTCTGTTTGATTTGTTATATCTGCTTGATTTGTCTGTTTGATTTATTATATCTGTTTGATTTATCTGTTTGATTTGTTATATCTGTTTGGTTTGTCTGTTTGATTTGTTCTATCTGTTTGATTTGTTTTTCTGTTTGATTTGTTCTATCTGCTTGATTTATCTGTTTGATTTATCTGTTTGATTTATCTGTTTGATTTGTTCTGTCTGTTTAATGTATATGTTTGATTTGTTCTATCTGTTTGATTTGTTCTGTCTGTTTCATTTATATGTTTGATTTGTTCTGTATATTTGATTTGTTTTCTCAGTTTGATTTGCTTTATCTGTTTGATTTGCTGAGTTTGCTTGATCGGATTTATTTGTTTGATTTTTGATCTGTTTGAATTGTTTGCTTTTTGAATTGGTTGATCTGTTTTATGCGATATTTTTGTTCCATTTGTTACATTTGAGGATGTGTTTTATTTGATTGTAAAGTTACATTTGACGATGTGTTTTATTTAATTTGTCAGTTTCATTTGACGATGCATTTTATTTGATTGAACTGTTTTCATTTAACGGTGTCTTTTATTTGATTGATCTGTTCTAAACTATAATTTATTTGATTTGATAAATATAATCAGAGATTGTGAATTAATCATTTTTCTTGTAATAAGCAGTGATACTAAACTTGTACCAAAGTGTTTAAATGCTTACATATCTACGTTTTTATTTAGATACTCTAAGTTTTTTAAGATATATTACTAAGGACATATTTCAACTGAGACTTACTATTTAGTCAAGTTAGGTTAAGGCTTCATAAAGTACTTTCAAGCCTTAAATGCCTAAGTACTTTCTTTCTATAGACAAAAAATATCTTACAAAATGTGACAATTATGTGTAAATCAGAAAATCTTGGGTAAGATTTATTTCTTGTGATTTTGTGCTCCAATTCTGCTAAATAATATTTTCTGTGTTTATATGGGCATGTGATTATGTGGGCATGTGATTATGTGGGCATGTGATTATGTGGGCATAAAATTATGTGGTCATGTGTTTATATTTCATATAGTAGTTGTCAATTGATGACATCTGTACTGCTAAATCTTTTGCAATAGAAGCTTAGAATTCGACTTGGTTAATTACTGCATTTAAGTTAATTAGGTTGAGTAATGCAGTAAATTTAGTTATCCGCGTTGTGTCCGGGTTGCTGAAGAATAGACCTAGCGTAGATTGCACGTGTCGTAAACTTTTCCATTCGTCTTAGAAAATTGTGTAGCATTCTGGAGTCTAGGCGCTCACCAACCGAATGCTGACGCTGGTTCGGATCTCAGTGCTTTGTCGCCTTTTACGGCACGTGCAGTCTACGATTGGTCCATTCTTCAGCAACCGGGACACAACACGGGTAACTTCACGGGAATTAAGTGCAGATTATATATTAATTGCTATATTATGCCTAGGTTGTATGTACTTCTGTCAAAAACATATAGGTTAAAATATTAAGCTCGAGTTTTAATGAGGTACACTGTAGTAAAATCGTTCAGGGTAAGATCTATGTTTACTTTCTGTTCGCTCGGTCATTTCTATTCAAAATCTTTATTCATTTTGTGTTCTATGTATATATTATAGGGCCACAGTGTTCAAAGTGTGTGTTAATATTGTATTTGCAAGACTGGGCAGCTTTGACGTTTTTATATTTGGGCTATGGGTCTAATGTTCACTAACTACAGTTGCAATACAATTTAATCTATATTGAGTAATGTGCTCCCGCATAATATTTGTGTTATATTTACTAACTGTTAAAACTTTAATGATAAGGTAAAGAAACTAAGGTTAACGTCAGTTTCCTCACTCAAAAGCGATGTCAGTGACTGGCGAGCCCAGGATTTGAACCCCGCACATACTGATCCGCGGTCGAGTATCTTACTGACTTCGCCACTGGCTCCAGCCAGTTTAAGTGTGTTTGCTATGTATTTGGTTACGTTAAGTAATGAATTAAGTTAAATTATTAATATGCATTAATATGCATTAATATGCATTAATATGCATTAATATGCATTAATATGCTAATGTGCCCAACTCTTTGCATATCGTACAGTTTTTGAAAAAGTAGCCGTAAGATGAACTTTAAAAAGTTTAAAGTGAAATTTGGAAACTGCTCGAATTCATATTCTATGTATTGTGATTGTGACAAATCTTTCAACTAGGATTCAGTTTTATTCTATTGACTTATAATTAACAAATTAATTTTTATAGGCTATTTTTTATTAATAGATAAACTAATTAATGAGTAAATATAAGCTACAGTGCGTAGTTGAATTCGATGTATCACAATGGTTTCTGGTTAAATTTGATAAGCCTCATCGGATGTGGTTACTTGTTTATTAATAATTAGGCTTAAGTAATTAATTAATAAATTTACTTATTATCCGACTCCAAGTGGTTGAGTTGTAATGTTTGTTGTTATTGTTTTGTATAAATGATGCGCAATTAGCAGCTCTCTTCAGTATATGCGGGGGGGTCAAATCCTGGTTTTTCTGAAGCTGTTAATACTTCTGTCTTTTCTTCTTTAAGCTACGTCTAGTTGTCTCGTTGACTTGTCACATTACATATATGTTTATACATTGCTTATGTGATGTAATGTGTGTTGTTATTGTTTTGTATAAATTATGCGCAATTAGCTGCTCTTTATATATAGTCTATATTCACCATTATGTGTTATACTGTAATATTGTGTTATACTATAATTATGTGTTATAATGTAATATTGTTTTGTAATTATATGTTATAATGTTGTGTGTTTTTGCAATTATGTGTTATACTGTAATATTGTTTTGTAATTATGTGTTATACTGTAATATTGTTTTATTATTATGTGTTATAATGTAGTGTGTTTTTACAATTATGTGTGATAATGTCATTTGCTATAAATGATACACTGTCAGCTACTCTTTATTGCTCTATCAGTAATTACACCATTAAATAAATAATTTTATAGTCGTAACTGTTTGACAAACTTTCTAAGTAGCCTATGCTGTATTTGTTGTTTATTACTTTGGACTGATTTTCTGGATTTTGGAATTTTCACCGTTTTTGGACCATTCATTTTTCTCGCAAGCTTGATTTTGACTCAATAGTGCTCGATGCTGTCATTGATGGCTGTAGCACTCTAATTGTTGTTATTATTATGACTTGAAACAAATAAAAAGGTTGCATAGCAATAATAGCAATAGGCCCTAAATCATTTTATTTTATTTTATTTATTTTATAATCGTAACTGCTTGACGATTTTTCTCTTTATTTGGTGAATGTTAAAATAACGCGTGGCAAATCAGTAAATCCAGTCTGCTCTCGTAATCTTAGGCCTATTAGTCTTTCCACAAGCCCTCTAGGTGGTCAGCTAGATAAGATGTGCATCATCTTCCCTGACGGCCGTTGTTCTGGTTTCTACAGACTGTTTGAAACCCTGTGTTTCTGGGAATCTTTATTTTATTTTATCTCTCTTGGATGTTTATTTCAATTTGTATTTGTCATTGATTTGGTGTTGGTGCTGAAATAAACACACACACACACACACACACACACACACACACACACACACACACACACACATATATATATATATATATATATATATATATATATATATACATACTAGGCTATTTGAATGTCTCAATAGCGTAGTGGTTAGAGGTGTAGGTAACGTCATGAAGTTTTAAATGATAGACCCTGAGGTGAATTGAGCCGCGCTGATCTGAGAGTAGAATCTCGGACATTCACTGGACTGGCTACACGGAAAATGGTCAAAATTGCATAACGGATTTAAAATGTGGTATTAAAAGTGATAGATATCAACATAGTTGATCATTTCACTATATTGCATGCTATTATTATTATTGTTATTATTGTTATTATTATTGTTATTATTATTATTATTGTTATTATTATTATTATTTTTTTTAATGCCCTGGGCTATAAAGGGTCCTGGGCTAAAAAATAAGATAAAAGAGACTTTATTTAATTAAAAGTTATTAAAAAAGCGATTAAAATAATTCCTCTGCACTCTGGGAAGCCGCTTTAACCAAAGTGCCACTGAAGCAGACTGCATTGAATCGCTGGAGAGCAATAGACAGTCGCTGCCACAGAAAAGATTTTTCGCGCTTATCACCAGTAATGGCGCTGGTCCTCCTGCCTATTTCGTCAATGAGGTCTGATGCGAGAGAGTTGATGGGCCCCAGGGTCTCAAAGGCTATTATTATGGTTATTATTATTATTATTGTTATTATTAACCCTAGAGTTGAACCTTACACTGTTAGCTCTGGTCTCGTTAGCTAATGCTGGTCACTCTGTTGTTTCCCTGCTCGCACTGGAAGAGTGCGATATGTTGTTAGCTCATGAGAGAGCCTAACATGTGCTTTCTATATCTTACAACTTAAAAGCTGGTAAAGCTAATGCTAACTTCAGTTTCCTCACTCGAAAGCGATGTCAGTGACGGAAGAGCCCAGGATTTGAACCCCGTACATACTGATCCGCGGTCGAGTTATCTTAATTTAGGCTGTTTAAAATATTTCTCTTCTACTTGGACAATTGGGATCTGTAGCTCGTGTCTAGACACCAGTCTACTTCCGGGATTCCTAAGCTAGATGCTTTCTATAATGTATAATCGAATATTTAGTTGAACATTGTTTTGTTCTGCAGTACTTTGTATTGTCAATTTCTTCCTTGAAGGACAGAATATTAATAAAACTTATATTCGTATACACTCCATTTGTGTAATATATTTGACGATAGAGCCGTATTTTAAATATAAGCCTTCATTAAATATTAATTCGTCATTAAAATAACCTACACACGTTTAAAGAAACTGAATTTTTCCATTCAGCAAGCTATGAGCTAAGTTATGGCAACACAAACACCACACAACATTTAACCACTTCTGTCACATACCAGTCCTCTGAATGGCCGAAATGTTACTCTCTGATCAGCTCTACCGGGAATTGATCCCAGGAACTCAGGTACAGCCATTTGAAATTCCATTACGTTTCCTAACGCACTTAAACACTGATCTATTTCGACAATCAATAATTAAGTGATAATAGATTTTAAGTTATACACAACTAAAAAAGATTTTGGGTAGACAGGATTGTTTTCTCAGGGCATGACGCACCTGCCCAGTAAATGTTAGTCGAAGCTGAGGAAGGCATAGAGGGCCCACATCGTCATAAGCAGAATCTCCAAAGAATAATGGCATGTCAAAAGGAAAGTTATGAATGATATAAAGATCCACGCATACGTGGACATGAGGAGGAAAGCGGAAGACAGAGAGGAGTGGAGGCGTTATATACCATGGACCTGCCAGTAGGCAGTGCACTAAGAGAGAGAGAGTGAGAGAGAGAGAGGCAGAGAGAGAATATCCTCAATTGTTGTGTTCGTGAGATTTTGGTAGTTTAGACACAGCTTCAGATAGTACCTCTATATTTACTGGGATCAGATAATCTCCAGATTTACACAAGATGTACATTGTTAGCAAAAAGATTACCTTATTAAATAAATAAATCATGCATATGACATTCGATAGAAACTGTTTATTTGGTTTTCACAAATGAATTTATAGGTTAGGACTTGCAAAGGAAAGAACCATTGTGGAAAAGTCATCAGACTCAGATCTCCAGTAAGCTTCTTTATTCTGTATACATTAATATGATTCAGTAATAAAATATGTTGTTTTAATAACACCAACTTATTAAATACATTAATCTATACTATTTTTAGTAAGTCTAATATAGACCTACTCAAAATATCTGCATCAATATTGAGCTTAAATCTGATTCATATTTTAAAATACTTATACCTAAGCACAAAATGAGTTTTATTTAATAACTACACACAAGAATAATATACATACATGTAGGCTAACTAAATTAAATTACATGCAATATGTAAGAGGCGTCGTTATCATATTTTGTAATATTTCAGTTTCTACTTAACACTAAAAGCCTTCAAATCTACTAAATGCTCATATCTATTAGGCGCTAAAGGCTAAACAGTTCTTTATTCAACAAAGTCAATAACCCCTTCTAAGCATTTAAACAGATATGCTCACTAGTGCCCTGGATTATTGATGTGCATTGTTTCAATATTACTAATTTCTCTGGACGATATTAAATTTACTTATTTTATTTATTAGTTGCTTTACTTCAGGTATAATAACCCATACATGAATAAAAATAGCCAATGTTAACGTCAGTTTCCTCACTGGAAAGCGATGTCAGTGACCTGCGAGCCAGGATTTGAACCCGCACATACTGATCCGCTGTCGAATATCTTACCGACATCGCCATTGGCTCCAGCCATACGCATATAAAAGAGAACCAGAAAGTAAATAAGCAATGCATAAAGATAGCTCTAACAAAATTACTTATAGAATTAGGCATATAAACCTATAATAATCTCAGAACATCAAAACACTTAACTAGCATATTAGCATTATCCAGCAAGCACATTCTAAACTTTAATCTGTAATTAGAAAGTAAAACAAAACTAGGTAGTCTGGTTTTCAGCAGCGAATGGTTAAGCTGCTGCAACGTTTGTATGCAAAAAATAGTTTAATACATTTATTATAGCAAGATCGAAACTTCTCCATTGAACCTATTGTAAACGACGACCATAGTGCCACATCATAGAAGCACATACAATAGGATTTGAACAGAACCTTCTTTACATTAAAAGAGCAATAAGCAAATCTACGCTTTAATACATTCGTACGCATAAACATACCACGTATTTCACGCTGCATATCGTTATTATCACGACCATCATTGGTTATAATGTGACCTAAATATTTAAACTGCGTTACATAATTAATAAAAGAATTGTCCAACTTAAATCTTGGAAATTCCTCAAGTACACTCTAATTTCGATCATTAGGAGCAAATATCATTGCGACTGTTTTACTAATATTAAAAGACATGATAATAACTTTAGCGTTAAACTGAAGCACATCTATTAAATACTGTAAAGCTCTCCTGGAAGAAGCAATGTGAACGATATCAGCAGCATATGCTAGAATGTTAATTAATCAATTAATAATTGCACAACCAATGCCGGTATACAGCTCTAACCATATAACCTATATATCTAAAACAAATAAAGTGAAAGTACACTTCCCTGACGCGTACCATTTCCAATGTAAAAAACAAGTAGAAACAGAATTACGCCATCGAACAAAAGCATTGCTGTTTAGAATACCAGAATGCAAGAATAAATATAATACTGGTGTTAATATTATCATCATGTAATTTCTCAAACAATTTCCACTAATTACCTTGATCGAAAGCTTTACTAAAGTCAACAAAACAGCTAAAAACATGACTTCCATGATGTCTATAATAATCGATAGTCTGCTTTAGTACATGAGTACAATATCCGGTTGAATGGCCAGACTTAAACCCAAACTGAAATTTATCATAATCAGAAAGGCTATGTATAGATTGAGCAATGAGAGATTCCTACATTTAGATAATGCATTAGAAATTGTAATGTAATAAAATCTAATGATCTATTTCATTCAGTAGGCTACCCGTGAAAAGACACAAAGATCTAAAGACACTAACACATGCCCAGAAATAAAGGAATACCGTTCCAAGCCTAATAGAATGTAAAATCTTAAAATTCTTACACATGCTAATAAAATAACACAAATGTCATCCTCATAATTAAAGCCATAAAGAATGTGATTAAAAGTAATAAAGACTTATTAAAATATTAATACAAATAAATGTATATTATCTATAATAATGAAAATGTGTTATTTATATATTATCTTTGTAACTGTGTTCGGATGGCAATATTGCACAGTTTTGCTCGGGTGGTAATACTTCACAGTTTTGCTCGGGTGGTAAAATTTCACAGTTTTTCTCGGGTGATAACATTTCACAGTTTTGCTCGGCGGGGGGGGGGGGGTGATATTTCACAGTTTTGCTCGGGAGATAATATTTCACAGTTTTGCTCGGGTGGTGATATTTCACAGTTTTGCTCGGGTAGTGACATTTCACAGTTTTGCTTGGGTGTTACAATTTCACAGTTTTGATTGGGTGTTACAATTTCACAGTTTTGATCGGGTGGTAACATTTCACAGTTTTGCTCGGGTGGTAACATTTCACAGTTTTGCTCGGGTGGTAAAATTTCACAGTTTTGCTCGGGTGGTAATTTTTAACAGTTTTGTTAGAAATATTTCGATATACCCGCATCTCAAGCCCTGCACAGTATGACTATGCTATACTATGCACATTTATTTATAACGTACAATGTGTATATACTCTACAGTATACTTCACTATATTGTTATTATTATATATGTACATAAGCGTACATAAGCCTAATACTATTATATAGGCCTATATACATAATACTTCACTAATTGTTGTTCTATATATGTATATACAGGGTGAGTAACAAAAAGTGATAACACCTGCAAAAAGTTTGAATATCTCAGGCTATCGATAATATTTTTCAAGCAAACTTTTACCAATTACTAAAGGACTAATTGCTGATGGGGTGGTCAATTTTAATTTTAATCCATTTTAATCTATGGATTGGTCAGATATACAAGTTTCAGCACAGCCACCCCCCATTTTTGCCTAAAAATGGCGTTTGCTACAACCGTAAGGGCAAATTGCACTTCATCGGCGAGAAGGAAAAGATGAACCCTCAGTATCACGTCAATACTTTACTTGCCGAGCTGTTTGATGACTGCTATGCTCTTCTACCAAATGGTTTCATCTTTCAGTAGGATGATGCTCTGACTCATGCATCTCGCCATGCACATGAATGGATCAGCGAGAGAAATCCGCATTTCATCATGAAAAGTGAATGGCCTCCAAACTCTCCCGATCAAAATCCTCTGGATTACCATGTCTGGGGAACCATGCTGTATATCTATCAGAAACACCAGTCGAAGCCTAAAAACAAGGCAGAACTGCAGGTAGTGCTACCTACCATCAATATGAGAGAGACTGCACCAAACTGGAATCAACAAGGCTGTCCTAGCGTTCCGAAAGCTGCTACAGTCCTGAAAAACAACTGGAGGAAAGCATATCGAATAGGCAGTAATGCTAGCAGATACAACTGGTTCTTTCTGAACCACCAGAAAGACCATTTTCAGAGCTAAAATAAAAATAAAATAAAATGAAATTCTTATTTACAGTACGTTCAAAAATGGGGGGGTTGCTCTGCTGAAACTTTCACAATTGGCCAATCTATGTACCAAAATTAATGAAAATTGGCCACCCCCATCAGAAATTAGTCCTTTAGTATTTGGTAAAAGTTTGATTTGAAAATATTAACAATAGCCTGAAATATTCAAACTTTTTGCAGATGTTATCACTTTTTTTACTCTCCCTGTATATATATATATATATATATATATATATATATATATATATATATATATATATATATATATATATATATACAGGGTGGTCCCGAATAAATGAAACTACTTTGACGGCTAATAACTTTGACAATTTGTATCCAAGCGTCATACTTTAAACATTAAATTTAAATCAATTCTCTTTTCTATCAACTTGCTAAATATCTAAGAGATACTATTACACATGTTTGAGAAATTATCATTAGTCGCCGATATGTAATTATCATGTTTTTCATGTCATATGATCGCCTGTATGAAAGTAAACCTGCCAGAGTTTATTGAACCGTAGAACTGGCCACCTAACAGCCCTCCCCCTGATTTGAACCCAATTTACTATTCAATCGTTTACTATTGTCTTCAGCAATTAGTCTATCGTGAACCGATACACAACGTTGAACATTTGAAACAAGTCAATGTTCTCCGCTGGACCCAGAGATCAGTCAGGCACTCGGCAAATTGGTCAGCGGTCCCAGCGGGTGAATGCAGTTATTCGGGCACATGGGGACACATTGAACATTAGTTCAATTAATTCTCAATTCATTTAGGACATGGATAGAAACTGCAATGCGCTTTCTGAAATAGTTGAGGCATAATGCACATAATGTTAAATTCTTTATTTTCATATCTTCAGTTTTCACGCAATTTCATTGAAAATGACATATCGGCGACTAATGATAATTTCTCAAATATGTGTAATAGTATCTCTTAGGTATTTAGCAAGTTAATAGAAAAGAGAATTGTCTTTAATTTAATGTATCACGTAAGACATTTGGATAAAAAATTGTCAAAGTTATTAGCCGTCAAAGTAGCTTCATTTTGTGCAAATTCCAAATCCAGAAAATCAGTACAAAGTAAAGAGCAAAAAAATTAAATATTATATGTCTATACACACTAGAGAATGCAGCTGCGTAGGACAATTCTCATTTTCATATCAATGAACATCGTCGCCGGTGTGTCAGTGTTAATTGAGCTATTTTTCACAAAATATTCATAACTTTGGACAGATTGAAAACAGTTCTAAAGAATTTGTTGAGCTAATAGCAAAATTCCTATATACAAATATTATTATTGTACATAACATCAACATCATCATCTTCTTCTCTTGAATCTCAGTTTAACTAGGTTCGGGATAAGCGAACAGACTGTCTCAAATACTCTCTGTCCTACACCATATCATCCATCAGTCAATCCCCTATTTGAGACTTTTTCATATTACTTTTACTTGTTTTCTTTTACTTTTTACTTATTATTGTACATAACATACCAACTATATACAGTATGTATCAAAGCGTCCATTGGCACTACACATTTAAAGAATTTTAGAGTCCACAAGAAAGATAGTGAAAATCTTGGTTTGAACCACTCTACTGTATGGATGTGAAACATGGACCTTCAGGAAGGAAGATATTAGGAAACTGGAGGCATTGGAAATGTGGATATGGAGAAGATTGGCGAGGATTAGCTGAACTCAAAAGGTTACAAATGAGGAAGTTCTGGAGAGAGTTGATACAGATAAACAGTTGATAAATGTATTAAGAAATAGGAAAAAGAGTTGGATAGGACACGTTCTAGGGGGGGGGGGGAGTCTACTATTGAAAGAGGTCATAGAAGGTAGAATGGAAGGAAGAAGAAGCAGAGGCAGGCCAAGATTAGGTATGTTAGATGATTTAAAACCCACTCATATGTGGAAATGAAGAGGAGAGTGGAAGACAGAGAATAGTGGATAAGTTATATACCATGGACCCTCCAGTAGGCAGTGCACTAAGAGAGAGATTCCACAAGAACTGTTCTTGTAATTTCATCTACACCTGAAATATAAGGATTTCCTGGTTGATATTAGATACAACTAATAGTCGCCTGTGTTCTGCATCGTAATAAATTCTTCCTGGATTACGTGGACATCCGTTGTCCCGATCCAAGACAATCCTGACCGTCTTCATGTCATCAGATACCAACAGAATGTAGCCGTTGTCTGAATCGCAGACGAAGAAAGAATCGGAGTCAGGCGGACCCAGCGCCATGTAACTAGGTTTCATGAAAGCAACAGGTGACTTGGCAGATAGCAAGTCATGAAAGGTCATTGATTGCACTGATCCACAATATGGCACTGAATATGATGATGGCACAGAAGATGACGATGGCACTGAAGATGATAATGACACTGAAGATGATGATGACACTGAAGATGATGATGTCACTGAAGATGATGATGGCACTGAAGATGATAATGACACTGAAGATGATAATGGCACTGAAGATGATGATGGCACTGAAGATGATGATGGCACTGAAGATGCTAATGACACTGAAGATGATGATGGCACTGAATATGATGATGGCACAGAAGATGACGATGGCACTGAAGATGATGATGGCACTGAAGATGATGATGGCACTGAAGATGATAATGACACTGAAGATGATAATGACACTGAAGATGATGATGGCACTGAAGATGATGATGGCACTGAAGATAATGATGGCACTGAAGATGATAATGACACTGAAGATGATAATGACACTGAAGATGATGATGGCACTGAAGATGATAATGACACTGAAGATGATAATGACACTGAAGATGATGATGGCACTAAAGATGATGATGGCACTGAAGATGATGATGGCACTGAAGATGCTAATGGCACAGAAGATGATGATGGCACTGCAGATGATGATGACACTGAAGATGTGGCTGGCACAGAAGATGATGATGGCATTGAAAATGCTGATGTCACAGAAGATGATGATGGCACTGAAGATGCTGATGGCACTGAAGATTCTGATGACACAGATGACACTAATGGCACAAATGATTCTGATGGCACTGGTGCTGCAAATGGTATATTTAAAGTAGACGGCAGGGATGACGCTGGAAACACTGATGAAATAGAACGGCCTATTATTGCTGAAGGACCCGATAATGCCCATGGCGGAGTAGTCACAACTGCATTACAGGAAGGTTTAAATTCAAGCCTAAGCTTCAATTGATTCAATTTTTGTTTTAAGCGAATCAAATAATATTGTAGCATATTGTATCTATCATTGATAAAGTAAGAATAAGACAATAGCCATGAATGATCTGATGCAAGGCTTTCACGTTCTTCAACCTTGTCACTACGCAACATTTGTACATATTTTAATTGAGACTCGTCAAGGGGTTTTTTAGCGGCTTTCAATTGCTTCCTATCTGCACTTACAGACGCTGGGGCTGGACGTGGCAATTTATTCATATCTTCATATGGCAAAGGCTCGAAAGGAAATTTTGATAGAAGCTTTGAGTTTAGAGTTTCAAGCTTGGGTTTAGAGAAACTATGTAGGGGTTTGCATTCATTGTCGATTATTTCTTGCAGTTGTTTGACATCGGTTAAAAGCATTGACAAGCGACCCATCAAAACTGAACACTCAAGCAATATTCTGATACATGAATCCCCTTTATCTGACTCGTCTAGCTTTGAGTCTCTGACAACTTGTGAGTCCTTCGCAAATTTCTCAATTTCTTCTCTCGGAAAGACATTCTTGGACGACTTCTGGTTTAATGTTTCTCCAGGGTTACTGGATGCTGATGATGTATCAGTATAAAGTATGTCCCTGAGAGCTAAAACAGACTTTACTTCGTCTCTATATTCATCCAATTCTATTTTATATCTCTCAAGCATCATTCTTCTGTACTTACCAGAATACTCAGAGGTTTCTATTGCAAGTGAGTGTAAGATAGAATGATAACTATTTCGTGTAGCATATTTACTTTCATCGGTTTTATCTTCCGATTGAAGATATTTACTCTGATCAATCAAATCCTTAGCCCTTCCAAAAACAGGTGGCTGATCAAGGCTGATGAAGACAGCTCTCTCGACAATTTCTAGATGTTTGTTGCTTTCAACGATTGCTCGGAAGGAATTATCGTATATTCCGCAGGACATCAGCAGATTACCACTGGGCTTCATCAGCACATCCATTACATCGTCATACTCATTCTTGAGACATCGAAGTGCCGATCCATCAGCAATCAAAAGTGGTTTACCATCGGATGAGAAAATCTGGAAACATCACAAAATAGATATAGACCTAATACCAAAATTGAAGTCTGTAAACGTAAATGTATATGATATATATATGATATATATGTATATGATATCATCATGTATTTATTATTATTTCTTATGCAGCACCCACAATTTGGAATTCTATACCTATTTATCTTCGCTCTTCTTCTTCTCTTTCAACTTTCTGTAGTAAGCTTAAGACTTACCTATTCCCACCTTAGATTTAATCGATCTACTCTGACCATTTTTGATCACCGGACTGGCTTTTGTTTAGGACCATACTTCTCCTCAGCAAATTTCGTTTGCAGATTGGTCTGGATGAATTGATCTGTAGTGATGTGTGCTTTGGGATGTCCCTGACTTCATCCTTGGATGAGGAAACGGACGTTAAACGTTTATTATTAATATTATTATTTATTCAGTTATTTAATTTATTCAGGTATTTGAAGGTCGAAACAGTTCGGTTTTTAAAACCTCCGCTCAGGGGAGGATCCAGGAATTTGCTAAGGGGGGGCAAAATTTTTTAGAGTACATTTTTTTGCTTACGCCTCCCCTTCTTCAGGACATGTGACGCAACCAGACAAATTTCTGCGGGGGGCTCAAAATTTAATCACTACTGAATTCGGATCATAGAATGAGTGTATCCCCGTAACTTACCCCCCCCCCCCCGCTCATACCCGTACTAAAGTCAGGGGAATACCTAAAATCATTCATTTGTTTTGGAAAAAGTAGGTTAATTTTTTTGTCACCTCTGAAGAAACTCTGGAGATCTCGACGAATTGCAAAAGTGACCTAATTTTGGTGGTGGTGGGAGGGGGCTTAACCACTCCCATCCAAGGCTCTTTGCACCACTGCTACGGGACATAGTTCACATTTTTACTTACTCCCTCTTTTTCTCCATTGCATAGGTTCAAGTGAAAATTGAGAGCTAGTGAAACGGTCAACATTTTTTGAACCACCATTCATTACACAGGGCTCCTAGTATATCCTAGAAAAAAATCGAGCTATTGGAAATGAGTTCACTGTCATACCCCCCCCGGGCCCCTTAACCACTGCCATTGCTAACATATTTACACATCGAAATTTCCTTAGAAACTAAACCCTGTCATACCCTCCACCCGGGGCCCCCTAAAGACTTCCATTACTGACTGGAGCCAGTGGCGAAGTCGGTAAGATACTCGACCGCGGATCAGATGGTGCGGGTTCAAATCCTGGGCTCGCCCGTCATTGACATTCGAGTGAGGAAACTGACGTTAACCTTAGCTTTACCAGCTTTTTTTACTAACATATTTACACATTGAAATTGCCTTAGAAACAATGAAACTATACCCTATCATAACCCTCCACCCCAGCCCCTCCTAACCACTGCCATTTCTAACATATTTACACATCGAAAATGTCTTAGAAACAATGAAACTATACCTTGTCATACCCTCCACCCCGAGCCCACCCTCTAATCACTGCCATTACTAACATATTTACACATCAAAATTGCCTTAGAAACAATGAAAATATAGTTTAAAATTTTTTATCGGCGGACCTAAGGGGGGGGGCCCGGGCCCCCCTGGATCCGCCACTGCCTCCGCTAACTTTAAGATATATTAAAATGCGGAATAGGACTGTTGTATATAACACGCGTCTGTTTCATATGCTTATTAAATTGCACACCAAATACTATGCATAATTTTCACAAGAGTAAGTTACAAATTTTAACAAAAATCTCAAATAGTTAAAACATACATAGGCCTATAAAACTGCAAAACTACTGACAACCTTTACGATGAGCTGTCGGGTTACTGTCAGAATATGCCCGTCACTTGTGATGCAAAATTTAAATGGCCAGTAAATATCCTTAACAATCATACTGCACTCGGAAGTGGCTGCATCAATACACCAGATGCAAGCAGACTTTCTATCCCCAACATACAACCGTTTCGTGATAGCACAAGCCACAACGTCACTAGCACAGCGCGCAGTAGTCTGAAATGTAGATTAACAAATAAATCAGTTAAGATCTATGAATAATTTTTTAAAATAATATTGTACGTAGTCAAATTGAAAGGAAATAGCTTATAGTCACCATGGATTTATTAGAGTCCAATCAATATTAGATTTTCTAGAGGTACATGTACAGTATCTGAAAGGATTAGATTAAGAAAACTGTGTGACGATTTGCTAAGGCTTGTGCCAAAAAGACAGAAGAGGAATAAAATAACATAACGGCACACTGAGTCAGGAAGCACAGACGCTTGTTTAAGGCCAATTTCATCCTTCCTCTCCATGGTGATTAGTAATCTTTGCCTTTTGATGGCGCATCAATTGCAGCACGCGCGGATTTAAGAATAACCTTCCATCAGCCGGGATTTTTCCCTTCCTAAGCTGTCAACACTCGGTCTTCCAAGGTGGTCACCCACAAAGTACTAAACGACGTCGATATAGCTTAACTTCGATAATTGACGCGCAACTAAACCAAGTGCGCTAAATCCCAGAACATTAAATAGAACATTAAAGCAAGGAGTTATGAATTTCTTTAACGTTCCTGACCGAAATTAAAGCATTGCTAGCCATAAATTTACGGGGCTAAAGAAATAGAAGCTTAATCTAGCTCAAATCTTCACTTAAATAGAAGTTTTGTACTTTGCATCCCTTTAATTAAAGGTTATGCCTTATCGAGATCCAAACATGTTAATTATTAGTTCTTTATCATCATCATCATCATCATCATCTTCCCTTAAATCCCAGTTTAACCAGGGTCGGGATACGAATAGACGATTTATCCATCCGTTTAAGTTTTGTATTATTAGTTCTTTATAAATAAAATAAAACAGACTAAATAAAGAATTGACCTTAATTTTCTCTCTAAAACAATATGGCGGCTCAGCTTCGAATTTGTGCAAGAAATTTTCTTCGAGGATATAATAGAAACCATCCAAATAGGTCAAGCCTTCGACGATATGGAGCCCACGTGTTGAAAGACATAAAGTACCTGTTTTCATCACCACATCTGAAAAGTATAATTATAAAACAAATACTTTACCAGCCTCATTTTCTCTTTACAACACATCGATAAAAATTATTAGACATTAAAAACAATTTTTTAATACGCAGTTTCACGTACGACGCATAATGTCCCATATGAAATACGAGTTCCCAAAGCAAATAAATCTCGTTTGGATTTCTCGTTCTTTCAAATGTTTTCAGTAAGGAACTACTTTCCAAAGAACTCTGCTTACATCCCAGAATGCAATTTTGCACTCTTCAATCTTTGGTAAGGTATTTACGTATGACTCGATTGACAACTTCAATTGCGTACTTTTAGTGTTGCGCTCGGGTGTGGCTCCTCGGGTGCTCCCGTGTAGTGCTCGGGTGTGGTTGGAGCACTGCAGAATAGGGCAACCGCAGACAATCTGCTGCTTGAACGTAGGAGGCGACTAAGGCAGGAGCTGAGGATGGCAAGAGGGAACCCACCTCAGCATGAAATATTTTCCCCCATGATTAAATGGTAACTAATTCATCTGAGGAAGGCAACGGGAAACCACATCAGAAGCCATACGTTTCCCAAGCTATAGGCTACATAAGGTATGGATAAGGCACAGAGTTTACGAAGGGATTAACTTGTTGATCTAAGGAGTGCTCTTATGGAGCGAGAAAGCAGACTTTGAGTATGAATATGTACCTTAAACCTGCCACTTGGCAGTGCACTGAAGAAGAACAGAGTGCTAAAAATTGATTTTCTTTAACCAAGTTGCCTCTTTGATAATAGTTAAAAAAGCATATTACAATAAGAGAATTAAAAACCTCTATTTTCTGCAATAAAATCTTTTGAAACATCTTTGTCGCCACTCTTTGATAGCCTCTGTTTGGAAGCAGAATCAGGAAGCTCCTATAAATGAACCAGATGATTAAAAGAACCTCAGAGTAAATCAGCAGTCGTTATCATATAGGCCTATATGCATATCAGACTATAACTAGAAAGTGCACTCATTAGATAGTATTTAGATTATTTAGTAACACGAATTTGCAAATTTATAGCTTTACTGATACGCGGACCTGAACAGAACAATTTTGAACAGAGAGTTGCAAAAGTCTTTAATTAACGGTATATGTTGAAACTCGATAAGTGCATTAAAACATTGAATGAAGAATTTAAATTAAACAGAAAATTTCCCAGAAACTATAGAGACGGCGTATAAGCTTATTACTTATTTTTGTAAAGTAGATATCTTAAATATCTCGTATATATTATAGTTATCTTAATAATTTACTTCCTAGATATTAGCATCATATATTCATTATCTCGGTAGTACTGAAACCATAGTCTAATTGAAATGTTTATACAAAGAAAACAATCATTAATAGTATTGCTTTTGCTAAAAGAAACATCTACTAGTAAATTCGGCTTATAAAATATATGTCAAGCCAACATATTACCAAAAATTCTTCACGTGAAAATTTCTCCAATATCATAAATGCAGATTTTATTAAACAGAATGCTTTGTTCCCTAAAAGGAACCTATATAGATAGGCCTATTCAACTTTTCAGCAGAACGTGGATTATTTCAAAATAAATTTTCAAAAAGCGCAAGTTAAACCTTTATTGAAGAGTGGTGACGATAAAATATTGATCCAATGACGGTATAATATACAAGTGATTCAAAAGTTCACTCATAATTAGTCTAGCTAATGGACTCTTTGAAAGTTTATAGCAATGTAGAATAATTAACTTCTTTAGACCTTTCAAAGTTCTAAAAATTATCGGTGTGAAATTAATAAATTTCTCAAGACTATTTGGGTATTCGTGATACTGTTACTATAAGTGAAATTGAATTAAGAAGAAAATTTCTGCTTTAGATATGTATATTTGTTATAGATTTATAATTATAGGAAAGCTTTTGACAAAGTTGATGTTTACATGCATATGACGCTTCACGTATATAAAAACATTACGACGAAAGGTTGAATGGTAGTCAAGTTCTAGATTGGATAAAATTGTAATTCAAAAGTCCTTACAAATTCATATGCACTGAAGTTTGTATTAGGCAGCGAAACTAAATGTGGAGTAGTTAGTAGGCTTACCCAAGAGATCCGAGACATTTTGCTCTTCTAGGGTATAATAAATAATAGTAAAACTTTTGCTACAAGTCATGTAAAAATTTCAGCTTGCATTCATTTAAAAATGAAAGATTAAACGCTTCATTTGGTGATTACAAGTAAAGAAATTCGATGACAAGGTTAAAAAAATCAATTTTAAATACCCCATAAAAGCTATATGGTCTAAAACTAAACATTATCTATTGGGACTATTCGCATTTGACATCGCCATATGAACTTAAAGTACAAAATTTCGTTGCCTTTTTTAGAATCACGAGGAATGCTGCCAGAGCGTCCCGGGATGTGAATCGAACCTATGGATTTCTGTTTGTTTGGCAAACGCTAAATGAGCTCGGCCATCCAACCGATATGAATACATGAAAACAGTTTTTTAAAATTAATTATAAGCTTAAAAGCTATTAGCAAACCCGAGATGTATCCTCAACACCACAGTCTGCAAGCTCATAATCAGACTCCACTAGTAGTAGGATTATTGGGGGGCTGGCACATTATGATTTTTAAGCACAACCTAAGATTAAAACCTAGCTAAATTTCCTTTTTAGCCTTGCCCTGCCTTGATTAAGCATACTGAGATGAACGTTAATCATTTCAAGGCTAAAATAGAATAGCCTTAAAACATAGCTAAATTCTATTTTAGCCTTGATGCATAAATGTTCCATGAATATTAAGCACAGACATGCCTTGAGTCTTGCTCATTTCTATTTTCTGCCTTAAAATTTACACCATTGCAATTGAAGCATAGCCTTGCCTATCAATAATCTAACACACAAGCGTAAAATCAAGCACGCCCACAGCTCACGAGGACAAAAACGATTTCAATTGACATCATTTCATCCACAAGGCAGAGACAAAATGATTTTAACAGGCATCTTTAGCCTTGATACCTAAGCTTATATCTATATTAGCCTTGTCATCAACGTATGTACTGAAAGTATGATAACCATTGTTTCATCAGCACAATTATGGTCACAGCCTGTCTTAATAGTAAATATACTATTGAAACATTCATTTAATGATTGTATATTTATGACATCCATTAACAATCTCTCCATCGTTTCTTCTAAAGAATGTTATACTGTGTTTAGTTTTTTTAATAGCTTCATATAAAGACTTAAATTCTTTAACTTCTCCGGTATCATTATTTTCATATCTGACAGGTTTAGGGTTATTTCTTATACCTCTCAAGTACTCATGCCTCTGGTCTATAATCTTTTTTGGTTGAACCTCTTTTAGTGGATATTTTCTTGGTCTTCCTCTTGCTCTTCTAGGTTTGTCTTCTTCATTTTGTGGATCAACCTCTTTTAGTGGATATTTTCTAGGTCTTCCTCTCTTTCTTGTTGTCGTATCTTCATCCTTTGGAGGAAACACTTCTTCTGTCTTCAAAAGTCCATTTTCAAAAGTCATAAACAACAACTCTGTCTTTCCAGCACGTAGAGCTGGTGTGATTCCAGCATCGATCAACATTTGTCTCAATTCGGCGGCCGAGTATTTCATTTTATATATGTAAGAAAAAATATTTAAATAAAATTCAAAATTTACAAACAATAAACAAATAATTTTCTCGTTTGTAAATGTTTTATGTTAAAATAATAATTGCAAATAATAAAAAAATGACAGACACAGTAGATGGCACTTCGCTTTCGAGTAAACTGAAAGCATTTTTAATTAGAAAGCTTGAAGAAAGGCAAACAGTTGTTAAAAAACTAAAGAAAAAGCGAAAGATTATAAAAACACTTTCCTACACTACCGCGGTGGCTTCGATCGTAATTTCCGCAGTGCTAGCTGCAACTGCTACAGCTGTTGTAATTCCACCCGTTGCTATAATAGTGTTATCCACTTCAAGCGGTATATTGACAGCCTTCGCCAATAAATTTAATTTTCAAGCTAAAAGTAATAAACTAAATACAGAAATTGAAAAACTAAATAAACTTAATGAAAGATTTGACTTTGTTGTCTCCTGTAACGGAAATCTTGCTGAGGCAGCCTATAATCAGATTATTTCTGAATTTACATAAAAATTTGTTAATACATTTATTAACGAATTTAAATATCGCAATTTACGACGACGTTTACATATCAAACTTCACCAGCAGTGAATCTGAAACGTAATGAAATCCTAAATCAACAAACGTTAAATTTTTTCGTAATATTAATTTCAAGTCTGAATTCTTTCGATCTGGGTCAAGATCTCTTACAAGTTTTGAAATAAATTGTCTAATTTTCAATAAAGGTGTACCCTCTTGAGGTGTTGCTATTAAATTAGCGCGAACTAGAGTTATTTCCAACTCACTAAACATATTTCTCGGTAGTTCTTCAATTATTGTTAAAAGTAAACATTTCAAATCAGTTGTTAAAACTGAAAGAATTCCTTCAACGTCAGAATTAATTTCTTCACCATTAAATAATTTATTATATTCTAAGGTAATATTTTGCAAATGATTATATTTCACAAGAAATATTACGCTGTAATTAATTCGTAGGTCTTGTTCTCTGTAATATTTTGATATAATGGTCAATATATGAGAACAAATAGCCATTAATTTCTTCAAATCAACATTATCTTTCATGCGAGCAATCTGTAGATACTTTTTGTTTACCACATTAAATGTTTGACTGGGGAAACCAACATTAAAAATTAAATTATGCTTCATATCAACATCTCCATTCATTGAACCACCATTCACACTGAGTTTCGTATCAATATTTTTTTGTAGAGCAATGTCATTAGCAACTACGTTTTGTTCTACTTCTTTTAGGATACCTACTCTCAAATTTTCACCAAATTCGCTAACATAACGATCGCAGTACCCCTTTGTGATGACGTCCACATCGCTTTCTGGCGGGTGTTTAACGTTTAAAATTCTATTGTTGCTCATATTAATGTCTCCGGTGATATCTCCTCCTGTTTTGTCAACTTTTGTACTGTCGAGTTTATCAACAAGCTTGACAATTGGTCTGAAAACTGAGTCTACATGATCCATCAAATCACCAGTTGTTGAATGCGATTTGCCACCAGTTTTCGATATAGTACTCATATTTTAAATACATAAGATAAAAGTTTATAATAAAAATTTAAATGTTATATAAAATGTCAAAGTATACAAACTACGGTGTAACGTTGACTAAAGGTCAGGTCCAAAAACTAAAGAGCGCGTGCGATCATGATAGAGAGGTTAAAATACGAATATTAAAAAAGAATTTGTCGGGTAATACGAATCTTCCTCTCACCCAAACTCAAATTAATAAAATTAAAAAGGCTACATCTGGAATAGAATTGTGTCTGAGTAGAGCACAATTAAAGTACATGGAAAAGAATGGAGGATTTCTGCCGTTGTTGGCAGCAGCCATTCCCGCCATCGTGGGAGCTATAGGTGGATTGGCAGGTGGAATTAGCTCGGCAGTGAATTCGACTAGACAGACAAATGAATTGAAGAGACATAATCAAGAATTGGAAAACATAACCAAGCAACAACTCGGCGCAGGCTTAATCAGCGACGCAATAGCTCCAATCCCCGTTATAGGTAAAACGCTATCAAATGCGTTGAAGAAATTTGGACTCGGTGGATGCGTCAAGAATTTGAAAGGAGCTCAGTGGGGTAATGGATTGTATTTGGAAAGAGGTGGATCAGGAGTTTTTTTAGAAAGACAGGGGGAGGCATAAACTTCCCCCAATTTTTAAACTCATTCAAATCTCTTAAACCGCTAAGCAACTTTGATATAATAAAAAAATGTAAAGAGCTAAATGTAAAAAATTTCAAAGGTGTATTCATGCGAGATGAGCTAAAGGGATCAGTTAGTAATAACGAAAGTTTAATTCTTAATATTGATGACAGCGAAGGGAACGGGACCCATTGGGTATTTCTTTATAGTAAGAATGGCAAATGTCTATATTTTGATAGTTACGGCTTCATACCTCCATCAGAAGTTCAACATTATTGTAAAGGAAAGGAAAATTATTTTAACACTTTTAAAATTCAAGCACCAAACGAAGTCATCTGCGGTCATTACTGTATTTACGTGCTATATAAACTGAACAATGGGAGTCTATTCAAGGATGTATTAGATGAATTATACGAAAGAAACAATTTAAAATAATAACTACTACATAAAAATGGTAGACTTGAATACTAACTATTCGAAAATTTATCAAAAAATTTACGGTAGCAACTATGAGAGCAAGCATCACGATATATTTCCTAAAAATATATTTATGATACTAGCTGGCAGCACCGGTTGTGGCAAGACAAATCTAATGATGAACTTCATTATGAAAAAATTAGTGTACTATGATGATATGATGGTGTACACAATGACACCCGAACAAGACGCGTATAAATTCCTTCGGGATTGTAATGATGAATCAAGGAAGAAGTCTAAAACAAGTCAAGATATTGTTACTTTTCACAACCCAGATGATGGAATAGTTCACCCTTCTGAACTCGATAGAAATAAAACACATATTGTAATATTTGATGACGTCATGAATGAAAATCAGAAAGATATGACAGATTACTTCTGTCAAGGTCGACATAATAATGCGAATGTATTCTATTTATGTCAGAGCATTCATAAGCTGAAAAAACATGGAATTCGACAAAATGCTAATATTTTTATTCTATTTCGACATGATAAAAAATCGCTTAAATATTTCTATGACACTCACGTAAGTGGTGATATGTCATTTGAAGAGTTTGAAAAAATATGTAATGAAGCTTGGATGAATAAGCACGGTTACGTTGTTGTAAATCTGTGGGAGGAACCTGAATGTGGTAGATATTTGTTAAATTACAATGCAATGTACATACCTGAAAAATATCTAATAATACCTAATAATACCCTATATAATATATAAAAATACCTAATAATACATAAAAATACCTAATAATACATAAAAATACCTAATAATACCTAATAATACCTAAAAATACCTAATAAATAAATATATGTATGTAATAAAATGATGGTGGAGTTTGATATTAACCGGTATAACAAGGCCAAGAACGAAGTCAAACAAATGTTTCTGAATGAGAAACTAGGCAATCAACAGTCATATGAGAGTCAAGCAAAGTTATTCAAACCGTTAATCGACACTACGAAGGAAACGGCTAAAACTCTTGAACAAAAGTTTGTCGACAACAATCAAAACTTGAGTAATCTTTTAGTTCCCTTTACTAATCAATTGATGCGTTCAAATGATCAGAGAGAGGCTATACAGGCAATGCCATTTTATGATTCACCTATTCCTGAACGTGAATCCACACCAAGGAGGGATCCTTTAATTATTAATTTAGACAGGAATCTCAATGAAAGTGATCGAGAGAATCTAGATCTGCTCGACCTGAAACTTCCAAGTGAAGTCTATGAAAATAATGAAATTGAAGCAACATTAAAGGAGATTCAAACGCATAATAGACGAATAGGGCAGTTTTTAGGAAACAACAGTAAAAAGACTCCAGCTGAGAAAACGATATGCGAGTCTCAACAGAAAACACTGGAAAAATACAAGAGCATATTGACTAAGGTAAAAGCAGGGAGTGAACTCGTCGGAGAAGGACTTAAGAAGAAGAAGAGAAAACTTGTAATGCCTGCAGGTAAACAAAAACGTGGACGAGGTAGACCAAAAGGAGATCAAGTTGTACACTATGAAAATCCAGATCAATTGGTCCATCTGCTGGTGGAAAATCTTGCAGCTCTAGAAGCTGGAAACAATGGAGCATACAATACCGCAGTTGGTATATTGGATGAACTGCTAAGAATTGGTGCAATCACCAAGGGGAAATATGATGATATATATAAAAACCATTTCGAAGTTCTCTAAAATATCCAATTTAAAAATTTAATCCTGCTATAAAAAAATGGCGAAATTAACTCTGTCGAGCACGTCAACAGATTTTACTACATATCTGCACCCTCCAATAAGTTTGGATCCTAAGAAAAAGTACGAAGTAGCATTTATATCTCTGATGACGTACAATTCAATTCCTAACATCACGGAAGTCATCAATAAATTTAAATATTCCACCGACGGCGGAAGTACTTGGAAAATAATCACGCTTTCAAAAGGTGCTTACGAATTAAAAGATATTAACGCTACGATTCAAAGGGAAATGCGAGAAAACGGTGACTACGATGCAATTAATGAAAAATATTACATAAATATAAGTCATTTAATTTTCAAAACAATTTTGACTATATCACACGAAAAGTACATGGTTGACTTTGGAATTGACAATTCATTAGGGTCTACTCTAGGATTCACCGATGAAAAACTGTCAAATGGAACTCATCTGTCTCCCAACATAATTGATATAGAAAAAGTCAATTCGATACAAGTCCATTGCGATATTGCTATTGGTAACTATCTTAATGGTAAAAGATCTAATGTTATTCATACATTCACCCAAAGAGTAAATCCAGGCTATAAGATAATAGAGAATCCTACTCCTGAATTGATATTTTTACCAACAGTTAATAGGCATGAAATTGATAGTATAAAACTGTGGCTGACCGATCAAGACAACAAACTTATCGATCTGATGGGTGAAAGACTTACTATTGTATTACTAATTAGAGAAAAATCTAATTAAAAATATATTGTATTTAGTAAAATGATTGTCAAAGAGAAATGCAAAGCATACAGTTCAAAACAAACTCTGGTACATGGACGGGGATTTGTCGATACACTGAAAGATATGGGTTCGTACGTCTATCAGAATAAAGATTTAATTGCAAAGCCAATGTTAGGAGCAGTAGGTGATATTGCTGCATTCGGTTTGACAGAGGGCGGCAAAGCATTAATTAGAAAGATAGCAAGCAAAAATAGTCGTCTAACTCCAGAATCGGAACAGATACTAGAACAACTACAAAAATCGGGCAGTGGATTAAAACGATTTTAGTTTAAAAAATTATTATATATATAAAATGGAAACTGAATTGCCAAACGAAATATTCTCTCAACCAACGTCAATAATTGTAGACAATAGTGTAGAAAGTTGTCAATACTCGTCTTTTATTCCACAGACTAAAGCCGACTTTGATGCTAATGGTCATGTTATTGAAATTGATATTCCTGCAAGTGATTCGTACTACAACCCAGCTAAAAGCTTCCTTAAAATAAAGGGAAGATTAGTTCGAAATGACAATGGCGATGCTTTTGATAGAACAGCTCAAATAGCTTTGATAAATAATGCTATTCCTTACTTCTTTGAAAATATTGAATATATTCTAGGAGGTAAATCAATTGAAATATTACGTTTTCCAGGACAGACTACGTCAATGTTGGGTTATTTGTCTTATCCTGACGATTTCAATAGCAGCGCGGGATTGAATCAATGTTGGAGAAAGGACACAAACGTCGGTGCAGTGTCCTCTAAATATAGACAATCTCCAGCAGTTGCAGGAGGCGCAGCCATTGTTGCCAATCATTTTACACCGCAAGAAAATCCAGATTACAATGAAGGATTTGCGATTCGCCGACAACTTCTAATGAACAACGATGCGCCAGGTCAATTTTCATTCAACATTCCATTTTCACATCTATTTGGAATTTCCGATTATAACAAAGTACTTTACAATTTGCGGCATACGTTGAGGTTCACTAGAACGTCAGACACATCAGCAATTCATAAAGCGAATAACGTTTTTGAAGGTAAAGTTTCACTAACGGATATTAGGTGGATGGTACCAAGAATAAAACCGTCAGTTGAAATGATAACTTCACTGCGAGAGTCTGTTGTAAGTAAAAGGAAAATTCCAGTAAGTTTTAGCAGAAGAACTGACCAACATACTACAGTTACGCACAACGTGCAGGAATTTGAATGGATGATCAATAGAGACGCTGGAAGTAAAAAGCCTAGATGGATAATTGTTGGATTTCAAACTGACAAATCAAGAACACAGGAACAAAATCCAGCTGTGTTTGATCACCTTAACTTGACTAGTGCTTTTGTTGAATTGAATGATCAGAGATATCCTGCAGATGAGCCGAGAATAAACTTTGCTACAAATGACTATGTAGATTTCTGCGCTATGGCGGATGAATTTAAGAAGGAACACTTTGGTTTTAATCATTTAATTGGAGGTACACAGATCGATATGATGAATTACAAAAAGCTATTTCCACTTGTAGTCTTTGATGTAAGACATCAGAGTGAAAGAATCAAAACTGATGTTATGAATATGAAACTTAATTTTAAATTTAGTCAAAATGTTCCAGAACATACTCATATGTATGTTACGATACTTTCCGATAGAGTGATGTACCTAACATCCGATGGTCAGACTCCGATTATTATAGATTAATAAGTTTTCTAATATGAAAATTATGTTATAAAATTTTATAATGTAATTTAAAAATGTACTGCTTGAAATGTAAAAGGAAAACTGATTCTACACAGACGCAGGAAAGGTTAACTGCTAATAATAGAAAACAGCAATTTGCCATTTGTGGAGTGTGTGGAAGTAAAAAGTCAAAATTTGTCTCGGGTCAGGGTGTGTTTAATAATGTGTTATCGGCAGTTGGAAATACAGTTGGAGAACTACATTTACCTGCCAGACGTGGAGAGTACGTACCTAACGGTTCATTTAATAATCTCAACAAGTATTCGTACTGCGGTCCAGGCACAAAGTACGAACTGAGAAATCGCGAAGGTTATCAGGGTATAAATGAGTTGGATGGAATGTGTAAATTGCACGACCAGTTTTATACTGCAAATACCGATACAGCGAGCAGAAATATAAGCGACGAAGCTTTGGCTCATCGAGCATACGAAATTGCTAATGATTCAAGATTTGATAGTGCACAAAGAAATATGGCTCGATTTGTATACCACATCATGAAAAATAAGGCAAAGTTTGGTCTTGGTGTTGAGTCAAAAAACTTCAAGTAGGGTCCAGCGAAGAAAAAGGTTTGAAGCGAAACGTTGGACCCTTTGAAGAATTGGCTAGAGAATTACACAAACCGATTCGTAGAAAATTTACAAGACGTCAAGTTCACGTGTTTGAAGTTGATGAGATATGGGGAGCAGATTTAATCGAAATGCAGGAATGGAGTAGAGCTAATAAGGGCCACAGATACATGCTTAACGTCATCGATGTGTTTTCCAAGTATGCGTGGAGCATTCCGTTGAAAGACAAGAGAGGCGAAACTGTAGCCGAAGCCTTCAAATTTATTGTAAAAAGTTCAGACAGGTTGCCAAAGTTCTTGTGGGTGGATCAGGGTAAGGAATTTTACAACAAGAATATGGATGATTGGTTAAAGAAAAATAGTATTAAAAAATACTCTACATTTGGAGAACATAAATCGGCAGTTGTTGAGCGTTTCAATAGAAGCATCAAGGAGAAAATGTGGAAGAGGTTTACGGCTGAAAATACGAGAAATTGGATTGATATGATAAACGAATTAATTGTCATGTATAACAACACAAAGCATTCAACCGTAAAAATGACTCCAGCAGAGGCTAGTAGAAAGGAAAACGAAGCATTTATAATTAACAGTAGGAAGTATAGAAATTTGGAAACGAATCGAAAATTTGAGGTTGGTGATAGAGTTAGAATTAGTCGGATTAAGGGTGTTTTTGAAAAGGGATACCTACCCAATTGGTCTGAAGAGGTTTTCCAAGTAGTTAAAGTAAAGTATACTTCACCAGTTACATATATACTGAAGGATCAATCAAGTGAGGTATTAGAAGGAGGTTTCTATGCCGAAGAATTGCAGAAAACTAATCAAGAAATATATAGAATTGAAAAGGTACTGCAACGGAAAAAGATTAAAGGTGTTGAACATGCTTTGGTCAAATGGGTGGGTTACAGTAAAAAGTACAATGAATGGATTCCTGTTGCAAATTTACAAAATTTAGTTTAAAGATTTTTTTTTTTTAAATAATTATCTTAGCTATATAAAATGACAACTACAAACTCTAACGAAAACACTCAATCCAACGTTATCAAATTTCAAGAACTTCAGGAGGGATATGACTATACCGTAATAGGAATGAAATCAATAGATGGAAGATTTGGTAAATCATATATTTTGTATGTTGTAGAAAATGAGGGTGATAACCCTATAAAAGTGTGGTCTACAAATAAGATTAATGAATATATTAAAAAGGAAAAATTGGAAAATAAGCCTAAAAGATTTGATTTTACTGTAAGACGAATCAATTCCGGAAAATATAAAGGAAAGTTGTATGCAGAGATTGATGGTTTTAACAAAAGCACGAACGATGATGCTGGGGTTGTATGGTTATAAAGAAATATAAAAAGTTTATTTCCAAACTACATTTGGTTTTGAAATATTAATGAAAATAGAAACACAAAACGTATGATTCTTAATGACATCTCGACGTACTCGTATCGAGACGACATCAGTCCTATGCTGTCTTTATCCTGTAATTGCCATACGCGAATGTATGTATCCCATCGTCCATGATTACTCGCTTATCATCGTCTGCGCTGAGAGCAATTTTATTTACTTGTTCAGTGTAGACTTCATGCAAGTGAGATCTGATGACATTCATGCTTCTCATGTGATTTCTTTTCTCAAACAGACAATCTCTATAATCGTCATGCGTTATTGTCCTTTCAACAACATTCTTTTTAACACCTTTACATTTCTTGTGCTCTTCGTCAGCTAATTTGTACGAGTACAACTTTGCTCTCAATCCAACAAATTCTGCAATCTCTTTTCCACAGGCTTCGTCCTTGAACATACCAATAACTTTCTTGTTAACTCCAGTCTTAATGCCTGATGGATGATCCTTAGGGTATTCGCTGGTGTCAAATTTTTGTTCGACATCATTAGAAATGTCTGCGAAAAAATCTTCCGTCTGTATGTCGTACATCAGAGAATCAGTATCTGTAAACAACAGCTTGGCTTTATCGTTATATTTGTTCTTTATGTAGTTGTAGTGAAAGTCGTACATTAAAGTTTTACTTAAATCTAGTATTGCCATGCCCAGGTATATAGGCTTATTATACAGCAATTTAGTCTTTCTCATGTGGACGCCGACAAGATTTTCATCAAATATAGTTGTGCGGTCATAATACGGTTTTGCAGCTAATTTAATGGCTTTCTCTCTATCGTCTACCAATTTGAAATCTATCCTATTTTCAATATTCTCCATAGTTTTGCCAAACACACTATTATTCATTAGTTTGAAAAAGTCTTTTTCAAAATCGTTGGTAGCCTTGGTCCTTAGCTGAGTATTTAGATCAATGTAAGGCTTAAGCCAAGGACTTTCTTCAAATTTTATACCTCTGTGTATTTTAGTAATTTTCATTCCCAGACTTTCGTACAATTTCAAATTCTCGTAGTGTATTATATACTTTGTTTTGTCATTCAAATTCGGTATCAGTTTATCCACTTTATTCACTTTCACAATCTCGGGCGCTAAAGGATAGTCATTATGAAGATCGTGCAGCGTGGCTGGATATTCCAAGTCAACTTCGAGTATACACTTCATTTCTTTCCAGTTCTCCAGTTCTTTTTCTGTCATCCATTCGAATCCGTGTGTGGGTAGAGGCTTACTCATCGAGTACCCATAAAGATTGTTACTGTCAAGGTATTTGATAAATTTAGAAGGTTCATTAACGTTAAACTTATCAATCATGTATTTATTATTAGCTTTTGCATATCTGTTTGATATTGTGCTCACACCCCCTCTAATACCGTGCTTAATCATCAATAGCATGTCGTAGTCACTTAACAATTCGAGTTCAACTTTAGTTAGTCTTAAAGCAGCATCCCAAGCTAGTCCTGGTGATGTGTAGTACCACGCAGGATCTAATTTATAGTGGGTCATACATACATCTCTAAAATTTTCAAAAACATCTGCTAGTAAAAGCACATCAGATATATTGTACAAGTCGTGATAGTCTCGAAATGTTTTACAACCAAACTCTTTCCAAACAGTCTGTGCGTGTTTATAGTCTTCATCACTGATATTGGTATCGTTAAGTTTTGAGTAGAAAGCATCCTTTGGCGGTAGTTTAGTTTCATCAAGTCTTTCTGACGAACTAACATAGTCGTACGGGTAAACTCCTTTTCTCAACAACAAATCCAATTGCTTTCCAGAATACTTACTTGCAATATTCTTACACTGATCTTTACTTAGATTCTTTGAAAGTTTCTCAAGACTCGAAGCCATAAATCTAAAGCTATCGATAAACCGTAATTCTCGTTTCACTAGGACTTCTTTACCTGTTTCATTTATAAACTTGTCAACCAGCAATTCCCTAGAGAAACTGATGTACTTTTCTTCGTTACACGGAATACAATTAATTTGTCCACCTGCCAACTTCTTTATAAATAAGTGACTGTCGTATCCTGATAAATTGTGAAAAACTACTGGAAAGAATGTTGGAATTTTGTATTGTAAATTACATTTATCGTGTGCTGCTCCTCGGAATTTGCCAGATAGATGACAGTGGTCTCTGACACGATCGTTACCCAACTCTTTTTCACAAATATGACATGATTTTGCGGCCTTGAATTTCTTCGCGGCAGATTCATCGAATATCATTGGTTTAGAAAACTTGAACTGATTGTATATTTCTTTAATATTTTGCTCTAAAGTGTCAAAGAATATTTGAGCAACATCGTCATCATCATTCTTTGCAGTAAAAGTGACTGGAGCTTGCGAGTATATGCTATCATCAAAACACTTGATGTAATAACAGAATGAACTAGGTGTATGTTTCTGGTATCGGATAGTGGTTGACCTGCTTGGATCCGGCTGACGTGTATCAATCGGTTTAATAAATGACTCGAAATCTGCGTAAACTATGAATGGTACTCTCATCGATTTTTTGTAGTGATTAAATTCCATAAAGGTTCCAGGTTTAGGCAACACTATTTTTTGAGCGTCGTGTTGTGAACAATATTCGTTGTGATTATTAAGAGCATTTTCACTTGTGAAACCGTTTAAGCACCTCCTACAGTAGTGCATTGCATGGTGATTTCCATCAATTGCCATCAATTTTTTAAAGTTTTTTATCCAACAGTAATGATTAATCTCACCTTCTGATATTAGTAACAAATCTACTGCGTTTTGACTAGTAAATGTTGAAATCCTTAATGGTATTATTTCTTCTTCTTTAGCCCATGCCCATAGCTTTTCATATCCAAATACATGAATAGAAATATTATTATTCTTTTCAAATTTATCAATATTTTTCAAGTTAACCGGAAACTCAATACCAGTCCAGTTAAATTCTTCAGCTTGCTTCTTTAATTGTTTATCAATGCGTTGTGGATTTTTTTCAACAGGATTTAAGGCTCTAGCTATACACCATTTGAAACACTGATCGTCTTCATTTTTCATATTTATAATAGCCTTTTTATCAGCTAATTCTTCAGGAAGAGGAATGTAGGATCTACCTCGTAGTGGCTTGTATTCTACAATATTTATTTCTAATTTCATCACTCTGCGAAATCTCCAATTACTACCCCGCATCTGAAAATTAGCCATTGACTCTAGCATTTTACGTTTAGTCTTTTCATACACCTCTGCGGTATCTGTGGATGGTAAAATTATTTCAGTTTTTGAAAGAAAAGGGGCGTCAGACGATGTAATTTCCTCAGTCTTCAAATCCACCCTTTCCATTGTACATGTGAGTGTTAGATTAACTTTTGACTGAGGGTTGTTGTTTAATACATTTAACACTTTTGTCTGAACGCTATTGAGAAATGACACTGCATCCACTCCATTTCGACCATCAATGGTATATTGCTTAGTGAATCCCTTTAAAGCTGATTTTGTTTCTTTGATTTCATACGTATCCGCCTTAGACTTGTTAAATATGTTCTCAACTTTAGACTTTAGTGTCTTATACGATTCTCTTACTTTGCTTTTATTGTTGCTTGGTACATCGCTTACCAGCCAATCCCAATATGATTTGATAGTTGCCATTACTCCAGTCTTAATTGGTGCAAGAATCTCAGTTTTTATATCAGGCACCGGTGTGTCGAGCAAATTGCCATAATGTCTCTTGGGTGATGGTTTATATTTAGTTGGAACTAAAATCGGTTGTTGAATATCTGGTACAGGAGAATTGAGCAAATCTACAACACCACCGATTGTTTGTGATGTCGATGACAACGCATCAATAAGCTCTGCCTTGCGAAGAGAATAGTATCTTTTAATACCTCGTTGCTTCGCGACAAGTCGCAATTGTTTCACCGTTTGAGTTTCCATTTTATATATGTAAGAAAAAATATTTAAATAAAATTCATATATTTTTAAATTTTATTATATTTTCATTTTCTTTTCTATATTTAGGTTTTTGCTATTCACGGAATGAGTACCACTCCACTACTGAAGCTCAACTTTCCAGCTGTTTAACGTGTAGGCTGCAGCAGAGTATACTCGTGTATACTCTGCTGTCTTATAAAAAGATTATAGCTGCTGATGTGTAACTCAGTGTACCACGTACATTAGCTTAAGACACAGCGAAGATGGCTATGAATTTGATATTTGGGTAACAGTAAATATATTGATTGATTCATAAAGTAACTACATTTATGAATTTTGGAAAGTATACTGTAGAAATATACACGTATAGGCTTTTCACTTTCGCTTTCCACAGAGTTACAACATCTGAGCATCGGCATCGAGTAGCTGTGTCTTCTTACTAGAGCTTTTTACAGCGCTCAGTATATATAAACATCCAGCTGTTATTTTAAGCTAAGTATCTGAGAGTATACTCTGCTGTCTCGGGTATAGGCTTTTACATACATGTATAGTTTCTTTAAGGTAGCTGAACAGCTGCGTTATTTTAACCCGACCGTTTACAGCTAGGCTAGGAGAGTGGTTATCATACTTTCAGTACATACGTTGATGACAAGGCTAATATAGATATAAGCTTAGGTATCAAGGCTAAAGATGCCTGTTAAAATCATTTTGTCTCTGCCTTGTGGATGAAATGATGTGAATTGAAATCGTTTTTGTCCTCGTGAGCTGTGGGCGTGCTTGATTTTACGCTTGTGTGTTAGATTATTGATAGGCAAGGCTATGCTTCAATTGTAATGGTGTAAATTTTAAGGCAGAAAATAGAAATGAGCAAGACTCAAGGCATGTCTGTGCTTAATATTCATGGAACATTTATGCATCAAGGCTAAAATAGAATTTAGCTATGTTTTAAGGCTATTCTATGCTTGAAATGATTAACGTTCATCTCAGTATGCTTAATCAAGGCAGGGCAAGGCTAAAAAGGAAATTTAGCTAGGTTTTAATCTTAGGTTGTGCTTAAAAATCATAATGTGCCAGCCCCCCAATAATCCTACTACTTCCACTGCTGACCACAAGGAAATATATGACGACGAAGATGACGATGAGGATGAAGACGATCTATTTTCAGATACTTTAGATCGAAGTGAAAAATAATCAACTTTTTCTTCGCAGGTAGAAAACTTTGATTTGGTGCCAACAGTAACAGAATCTTCATGAATACCTTAAAGATACGAATTAAATGTTGTAAACAGCAGCTACCAGAGCATCTTAGTCGTACAGATAGATAAATTTACTAAGCTTAAGAATTATGAATTGATAGTTAGCCTACATAAGACATAAAAAGGATTACAAATTTTCTTGTAGTGCCTAATTTATTCAATATTCATCTATACTAAATATCAATCAACAATAAAACAGTAGGCCTAAGCAAATATTTAACTACATGTTAAATATCAAACAACATAAAATAAATTAAAATAAACACGCGTTTTAGTGAAATGATCAACTATGTTGATATCTATCACTTTTAATACCACATTTTTAAACCGTTAAGCAATTTACACCATTTTACGTGTAACCAGTCCACTGAATGTCCGAGATTTTACTCTCAGATCAGCGCGGCTGGGATTCCAACCCACGAGAGTTCAATTCACCTCAGTATCTCTCGTTTAAAACTTCATGGCGTTACCCCTACGCTATTAAGACATTCTGAAAACTAGAAATCAAATTTGAATTTAAAAAACCTCTAGATTTATCAAGCTCTGCCAACTGCGAAGTCCCTTCCTGATGGCTATCCGATAGCGACAGTTCATGCATAATATCAATCGTATCCTAAAAGTGAACACACAACAAAAACCCATATCTTAATGAACGTAGAATTACAAATATGCTTACATCGAAAAAATACGAAACGAAATGATATGAAAACAAATAACAGTAAAACAAAAAATATAAAACGATAGTGAAGTTAACAAATTAATATAAAATTTCCTTCCTTAGCGAACAATAACATTTTAACCAAGATATTAAAATCTCTCTCCTACAGTGCACTGACTACCGGCAGCTCATTCAGCCTTTCTTTTCATCTCTAAATCTCTTTCTCTTCTTTCTTTCGAGTGAGGAAACTGACGTTAACCTTAGCTTTACCAGCTTTTATATACGAATATATTATTAAGTCATATAAAAATCATCCCTTGTCTCGGTATTCCTCTAACTCTTTTCTCCTTACATTCTTACTTCTATTACATCTTTCATCAAATCCTCCTCGTCGTAATATATGTCCTATACATCTTTTTTATTATTTTCTTTATTCATCAAAAACAGACAGGATCAAGATGCATCACATGTAAATATATACACACATAAGATCATAGAACAATCACAATGAATTAAAATAAACTTAAATAGAGTTCCTACTAATTCCAGCACTAGCATTAAACGATTCGTAAATTAAATACCTGCTTCTACCGTAAGACACTCTATTGTCCAGAATCATCATTTTTTTATGGAAAAATAACTGAACGAAAACAAAGAACAAGGCCAGCTTGTTCACCTGATTCAAACTATACAGTAAAAGAGAAAATACGATTCCAATCCATCAAGTAACACTTTGAATTGGGCATTGTTGCAAATAATAGAAGCATTAAGAAAATACCTGGGAAGGGTCGTATGAGTCATACAGGTCGGGCGTTTCGGGAAGGCCCGTGCTATCAAACTTAATTAGCACTTTTTCGTCCTCAAATGTGTCAGATTCAGATTTATTCGTAAATTTCTCAAAATCAGGTTCATTTAGTGTGGAGAAAACTGGGGAAGGAGATAAAGAATATTCAGACAACATAGCAGGTAGTATTGATGGAGTCACTGAGATATCCACACCAAACAATTCGTCGTAAGTAGAAGAGGACGGTTGATTATTGCTTGCTATCCCACAATCGCCAGAAATACCCAATAGCGATGAAGAATTCCCACAAAGAATGCTGATCTCCCTCGCTGTAGTACTTGTTTCATCAATGCCTGGCAGCCCCTGCACCACACTCCGAGCAAGCTTCTCACACCATCGCTTCATGTCCTCCAAATCAGACTCGTATATTTCCACACTGACAACAGTTAAACCTTCATATTCCTTCGACTCACGAATAGAATCCCTTATTAAGGACGTGATCAACTCCTGCAGCACTTGAGATTCATAAAGTTGAATAAGATTCCTCATTGAGCTTATATTCTGACAATAGAAATTGAAAATAATACTTTGACCATGCTCGATTTCAAGTAATTCGGGATAAAGGCAAGATAGCTTAGAAAGATTAGGATATTTCATTGCGAGTTGTTCTGTATCTTTTCCACTATTCAGGGCTTCAAAGAACGGCATGCAGCGTCTCTTTAAATCCGGAATTAATCCCTTCTCAATTTCATCCAAACTCTTATTCTCAGTACAAACTGCGCTCTTTGCTTCATTTTCAACGTATGATCTATTAGATTTATTTTCAGTGCCTTGTCGTGCAATAATTTCTACAGAATCGTCATCGCAATCCGAAGAGCTGCTTCGATGTGTGTTTCTTACAGCATCGAATATGTTGTTAACAAAATTAATATTGGTAGCACCAGTGCATACAACAGAAGGTCCAGTGACATTTAGTCTTAATTTTGCTGTGTACTGTACTTGGCAGTTATCAACACCAGCAGCAGCCATCATAGCCCCTTCTTCGCGCTGATTGTTAAAGAGAGTTAACAAATTCTTCTGATTTTCGCTGATGAATCCATTACGTGAATACTTCTCTGAAATAATCTCTTTGTCTTGACTTTTTATGCAGCAGTTGTTATTTTTATTAATGGCACAGATTTCGTTTGGTGAGTTACCAGTGCAAGTTGAAGGTGAAGGAAGAATTGCAGCAGATTTAGTAATCGTATTACAGGACGCCAAATCAGACTTCCTAATGCCATGAGTTTCGAGGGACATATCACAAGCAGCTAAACGATCTTCCGAATCTCCATGGCTTAAGGACTGATTAACAGCAGCAGTAGATCCAAGAGGAATATTTCCTCTGCCAGAAACCGTCTCTGAAAGTCCACCAGATTCGTCGCCTCGGTCTTGAGAAGGAGGTGGGTGTCTGGAATCTCCTTGACTTTTGTCATAAGAAGAACTTCCATGACTACCGCTCGTATTTGAATCATTGCGAAAAGTCACGTGTACTTGCGCAATGTCTATAAGTATCAAATAAGTTTAGTATCGAATCACGTTAAGTTTTATAATTAGAGAACGACTAGATAAAGATACTATTTATCACTTCCTAATATACATAGATAACCTCCAAGTATCGGGATTCAAAAAAAGAAGAGTATACTACAAGTGCTACAATACGTCAACAATATTCTCTTCCTAGGGTATGTCTGCCAAGGACAAGTCTGCGATACATATTCCTACTCACAATTGGCTTTCATGTTCTGCAGACAGCACCACTCAGTGGATACACTGATCAACAAGTAAATTTATTCACAATGGGATATGTCTTGTCCACACCTTAACGTATAGTTTGGAAAAAATACTGCTTCTGAGTTAGTGTACTTATTCAGTTATTAAGTTTATTCTTCAACAAATGAAAAAATTAAATCTTTAGGAATTTGGATGACATCAGTAGAACTGCTACAAAACATGGGAGTGTTTTGTAGCAGTTCCAACATACAGTGAAGTAGCTTCATAGAGTAACTGAATCAGCATGGATGAATGACGGAAAGCCGATAGATTGGACAAAAGCAGTCATTATTCCAATCCATAAGAAATGAGACAGGCAAGAGTGCAATAATTCGACGGGGGTAAGTCTATTAAGCTTATCAGGCCAAGTCATACTAAATAGAATTACAGAATAAGTGGAGGATATTATCAAGGTGTTTGAGTTGACTAATTGTTGCCACTCGATGTCGGGAGAGGACCAAGCATCTGATCTACAGAGACATGTAGTCAGTTTGTCCAACATCAACAACAGTGATGAGATATTCCTTCTATTGAATCGATAAAAGCCATATCTCATCACCATCAACTATATCAAAACCTCGATAACACAGATTTACTGATAAAGTCAAAATTGAAACATACTTTAAGTCAGAAGTAAAAGAAAGCAATAAAGCATACGTACATGCAATATTTATGTTTTTTATTTTATCAGCAGCCTCATTCTGTCCCAACAGATAGAGCACGTCCACCGTTTTACGCAGCGCTTCAACATATCTTCTCTTAAGCAAATCCAATAGCAAGCGACTTTGGCGAGATTTCAAGCTCACAACTTTTACTCTTTCTACGTGACTTTTCGTTATGCATCTTTCCTGCATTAACTTAGTAAGGAGGTCTGTTGAGCAGAGTAGACGATCTTCAGCACAGAGATGAGCTCTCAGTCTGCTGATCTGGGTTATCTGAGAGGAAGAGAGCGGCGAATTGGGACATCCGCTCTGATTCTGTTCTATTTCATCGTCACTAGTACCTACATAAAATAAAAAAGTAAAAGCTGATATTAACGTCAGTTTCCTCACTATAAAAAGAGATATCAGTGACGGGTGAGCCCAGGATTTAAACCACGCATAGAGTGATCCGCGACATACCAACATCGCCACGGGCTCCAGCCAGAGAGGAGAGGAAAATAGAAGCCAGAGATTACAAATTAGATTCCAGGATAGGGTAGGCGAGAACCCTGTATCTTCAGAGAGAACCTCTTGACCTTGATGAAGTGTACGTTAGTCAGGTCATTTCAAATTGAAAGGATTACTTTGTTAGATACCATTTTCTGTGGGGATTCTGCTTATAACTAGATGGGCCCCCTATACTTTCCTCAGCTTTGACTAACATTTACTGGGCAGGGGCGTCATTTCATGAGAAACTATCCTGTTTACCCTACTATATAATGCATTAATATGTTATGTTTACATAATATAAATTGGACTATATATTTGTCGTAGAATTATTAATATTGTACTTGTATAGGTCTCTGAGATTTAGTACCTTTTTGATCACGTATATACTGTTCCAGATGCTCTTGTCCACTGTATACAAGAGCTGCCAACATATTTTCAACTTCATCCGGAGAGACATATTTCGTCAGGCGTCGATTAAGCAAATCCAGAAGATGCTCATTCTGCTCGTAATAGTTGTTCTGCAGCTGCTCAATTGAATAACATTGACGATCGCTCAGCACTTCTCCTTCCACCAGATAATCGAGAAATTCGCTTGAGCAGTCCAAACGCTCTGACAGGAACTGAAAATATTTCTGCAATGGATTTGACATATTCAAATAGCTGTATGGTTCACAGTTCAGTCTTCAAGTGGACGTTTATAACCAGTGATTAACCACCAACGTTTCTATACTACTCTACACGTACTATAGTCATCCTGTCGATCCGCTATGTTTACAACAGGTTCCGTGGTGCATGTACAATAAGCCTAATGCAAAGTTCTTCCAGTCAGAAATTTAATCTTTCAGGAATTTGGTTTTCTCATAAAGATAATTTACGAAAGCTAGAGCTTCTGATATTCACTAGAAACTCTGAATGTTTAATAAAGTAGAGTTAAACCTCAGCTTCCTGCTCGCTTGCATACCATAGAGGAGAAGCACTGATTTTGAGCCTTGAACCTACAGATCAACAACTTGCCAACAAGCCACCGGTTCAGCCCAGTTATAATTAATGGAACGAATTAACTGCCAGTTAAAACTTACTGAACTTTATTTTTTTTTTTATCGTTACAGACAGCATACCCTTCAGTATATCTATAATACTGTATTTAGTTGAAAAAAAATGTCATTCCCTACTGGCTTAAGTTTGAAAGATGCACATCAATACAACGGAAGAGGTATCAGCATGATTCCAGCAATGTTTCCACTAGTTAGGCTATAATATCAGCATTTTATATTCAATAATGTCACAAAATTCTAAATCCCTGTAAGTAGGCCAACATAATAGTCACATCCATTGAAGCTGTTCAACAGTACAGTTCATTGTCAAATCTGAAATTAGAGAATACAAAATATATCCAGATTAATAATGCTATCAGAAAACACATCGATTTTTAACTGCTTCTGTGATTTGCAGTTTTCCACAAAGTTAATACATAATTTCAATATTATTTTTAATATTCATTTCTGGAATATTGACAAAACATTTTTGTGTATAAATATTTTTGCATACCCCATAGATATCATGATTTATATGCACTGAAAGAATTATATATAGGCTTATGCATGTATATATATATATACATATATATAATATATATATATAATATATATATATATATATATATATATATATATATATATATATATATATAGGCATGAGCTGAGGATAGTAAGAGGGAACGCACCTTACCATGAAATATTTTCCACTAGGATAAAATGGTAATTAATCCATCTAACTGAGGAAGGCAATTGGAAACCACCTCAAAAGCCATACTTTTCAAAAGCTATAGGCTACATAAGGTATGGATACGGCATAGACTTTGTGAAGGGATTAACTTGTTGATCGAAGGATTGCTCTTATGGAGCGAGAAGGCAGAATTTGAGTATGAATATGTACCTTGAACCTGCCACTTGGCAGTGCACTGAAGAGAGAGACAGAGAGAGATCCCAATTTTAGGATTATTAGCCAAAGTGAATTACCTAGCATGTATCTATGCAAACTAGATAGACTACATTAAATTATAAACCCCACATTTGTAACCATTTCATTAATAAAAGATTAATAATAATTAGGCTTAAGTCCCTAAACATGCTAGCCCATCACGAAACAGGCATGGTTGTATTTGTTACATTTTTCCAAGGTGGTGGTTATAGGGTCAAAGGTTTGCCAGGGTCATCAGGGATTTGTCCTTGGAGAGGTTAAGACATTGACGTACATGACATTGCCTTATGGCGAGGTACCGGACTCTAAATTCTTATTCATTGATTGATTGATGGGGTTAAAACTTTAGCAGGGGGTTGCATATCTGCCATATAGGTCGAACCCCAACTCTGGTAAAAACCCCAACCCAATATAACCCTAGTAACACGAAGCAGGCCTAATTATAGGATTTTATATCCTGTAGGCTGTTAAGCATATAATACCTTAAATTATAATACAAGCTATCTTAGGCTTAACATAAGATAATATCGACTACAAACATTAAATTTAAATCCGACCATCTAAATAAGAAATTTTTTAAAATATTGTATCCGATTGAGAGTTGTTAATCTTAGAAATGTAAATTCACTATAGTTCCGGGTGCAAATTAGTTTTAAATTTCTAATATTCTATGCATTAATAGTAACTCAAGATATTAAATAGTATCATATAGAATATTTGATAATACTTGCTTAATCCCAATGAAAAGATTTTGCAGTTTGTCGGTGTTAAGTCAATTTTGTTTGTAATTTCTGGCATAAAATTATAAGTATCGCACGCCATTCAAAAAAATTAGGCCATGCAAAAATTTCAGTGTAATAAACAGCGTAAAAACCAGTGTAAATTCCCAAAGAAAAAAACTGGTCATTAGATACCGACCTCATTTGTCAATACCAACAACAATGCTCGTAAAACTTGTACATCTCCTAGCCATAATCCTAACTGTAATCCTACCACAACCATGAAACAAAATGCAGCACTGCATTAGCAAACGCTTAAATACCAATTCGTTCAAGTAAAAGTAAAAATAGATAATAAAATATTTTAGCCGAGATTATATATGTTAGACGATTTAATGACCCACTCACTTGTAAACATGAAGAGGAAGGCGGAAGACAGAGAAGAGTGGAGGCGTTAAATACTTTGAACCTCTCAGTAGGCAATGCACTAAGAGAGAGAGAGAGAGAGAGAGAGAGAGAGAGAGAGAGAGAGCACTTATTTAATTATTAATCATTCAATACCTATTTTAGTCATTTGATTTTAGAAATTTAAGCTATTCTAATGTATATTAATTATTATTTTCTTTCATTATGTTATTTAATTTTAATTTTATTAACTTATTTTAGTGCGATGACGTCCCTGACATTATCCCTGGATGAGGAAATGTTCGTTAGCCTAAACCTTTATTATTATTATTATTAATTTAATTTAATTTAATTTCTTATTTAATTAGGTGATTGATACGGCTGAGAAATATTCAATGGTTACATTTACATGCTAACACAATATTCGTGCATACTTGTGGTACTCGATCCTGCATCCACTCTTCATAAAGGTTCAATTTGAATTAAGTACGGCAGGCTTTGCTTTCCTAAATCTTCTTCAGTGCACTGCCAAGTGACAGGTTCAAGGTACATATTCGTACTCAAAGTCTGTTTTCTCGCTCCATAAGAGCACTCATTAGCTCAACAAGTTAATCCCTTCACCAAGTCTATGCCTTATCCATAGGCCTACCTTATGTAGCCTATAGCATGAGAAAAGTATAGCTTCTGAGGTAGTTTGCCGAAGCCTTCTTCAGTTAGATGGATTAATTACCTTTCCTATATAGCAGCATACAGTGGCGGATCCAGGGGGGGTCAGGGGGTCCGGGCCCCCCCTTAGGCCCGACGAAAAATTTTAAAACTATATTTTCATTATTTCTATGCAATTTCTAGGTGTAGATATGTTTTAAGGGCGTTATAGGGATAGGGAGGGGGGTATGCACGACGCAGGCCCGTCGTGCATACGTCGTTCCTACGTCGTGCATACGTCGTGCATTCGTCATGCATACGTTGTTCATACGTCGTGCATACGGCGTGCATACGTCATGCATACGTCATGCAATATTTGCAGTTGGTGATCGTTGTTTACTTAGTGAACCTTCAAGTGTACTTAGTGAACCCTTCACATGTACTTAGTGAACCTTCACGTGTACTTAGTGAACCCTTCACATGTACTTGGTGAACCTTCATGTGTGATTAGTGAACCCCTTCACGTGTACTGGTCATCTTCATGTAGGCCTATGCAATCGCTTTAATTTTTTGTTTGTCTGTTTCCAGCCAATCCGCTCTTTGGTGCTGACAGGATTGAAGCCACTATGGAGACGGTTCTAGAGCTTCCATTCCACAGAGGTACTGGAGTGAAGGGTGTGACCAGTTTGGATGGATTCTATTACTGCATCCTGGATAAATGTGATCGAGTCTTCAGGTTCCACTCGCAACCTCCATATCTGCCTGGAGAACCTATTGAGGTTAATATTCCACTCCGTATTGTTATATACAAGATGGAGTACATATTGTTAGTGTTATACATATTGTTATATACAATAGTGTTATACATATTGTTATATACAATAGTGTTGTACATATTGTAGTTGCTTTTAGCTTCTTTTTGGCTTCTTAAAAATACTTGTTATATTTTACCCTATAGCTAATCTATATATATATATATATATATATATATATATATATATATATATATATATATATATATATATATATATATATATCAGATATATATATATATATATATATATATATATATATATATATATATATATATATATATATTTATATATATATATTTATATAACATAACATCTATGCAAATACCTATAGCCTTTGGGCTGATTTTCTGGATTTTGGAATTTGCACAGTTTTTGAACCTTTTTATCTCACCGTTTTGTATTTGTCTCAATAGTGCTCGATGTTGTCATTGATGACAGTTTTACTTTGATTATTATTATTATTATTATAGTATATGCCGTGCGTGCAAATAAATTGCACAACTGATTTAAAAATAAAAGTACTTTGGACTGATTTTATGGATTTTTGAATTTTGCACCGTTTTGGACCTTCTTTTGCTGGCCGGCTTGATTTCGACTTTTTAGTGCTCGATGTTGTCATTGATGACTGTAGCACTCTAATTGCTGTTGTTATTATTACGCAGTGGTTAAGGTGTAGCAGCCTTTTAGAACTTGGAATAAGAAGATCCTCCTTAAGCTGCGAGCTTACGCGCAGCTTACGATCAGTTTACATTTTGATTGCCGCCATTTTCTTCTGTTTCGCTAATATTTTGACTTGGTCGCTCTCTGACACTGATTTCTAGTCTAACGGAACCACTGCTTTGATTGCGTCTGCGTTTGCCTTAAACTCTAATCTTGTCTAACCCTCTTATCTAACTCTAGTATTATCTAACACCAAATCCAAGAGTAGTGTGACATTTTAGGCATTCCATTTGTTCTGAAGCATGAGCAATAACATTCGATATTGGTGTAATATTGGTAGTAAGCATTTCGCTTCTCAGTCCAATTATAATTGTCATGTTAAAGCTTTTCACCTTCTTTTGCCATCTAGCAAGAGCGATAGCGTAAGATATTGGTGTAGCATTTGCAGTAAGCAGTTTGCTAATAAGTATAATTATAAGCGCCATGTTGAAGCTTTTCACACGTCAAATGTTTGTGTGAATGCAACTGGGAATGCTGGAGTGAATGTAAATTCAAATCAGGATGTGACGTGTGATGCTCCGGTGCGAGATAGTGTTAATGTGGTTCCAGTTCTAGGTAATGTGAATACAACTGCAGTGATTGGTGATGTCAGTGTAACTGAAATGGTTGATGATGTGAATGTAACTGCAATTGTTGATGATGTGAATGTAACTGAAATTGTTGCTGATGTGAATGTAACTGAAATAAGTGATGGTGTTAATGTAACTGAAATTGTTGATGATGTGAATGTAAGTGAGGTGCCTAGTGGAGCGAATGTAACTGAAGTACATATTAAAGAATTGAGTGTAGGTGAGCGATTTGCATCATATGAGGAGGTAAAGATGAGGATGAAGGAGGCTGAGACACTTCATCAGGTCACACTGCATATTTCTAGATGTTGTACTCTCAAATCCAAGGCAGGTTCCAAATGTCATAGCAGGAAGTTAGTGCCCACTGACTTGAAGTATTGCAGTGTGACTTATTCTTGCATTCACGGTGGTCGAAAGTATAAGTCTAGATCTACAGGAGCTAGATCAAATCTTAGGTAAGTTGTATGTACATTGACACAGAATTTTTTGACAAGACTTTTGAAGTTTATTCTTATGTGATGTAAGAATATCGGCATCGTCATTCCCTTTTAATCCCAGTTTAACAAGAGTCGGGATATGAATAGATCTTCTCCACTCCAGTCTGTCTTATACTGTATCATCTGTCAGTCCCTTGCAATCTCGTCCATTCATTTTAGAGAAATTTTTTAGCAATTTCTGGAGCCTAGGCGTTTTGTATGTTTTCTAGTTTTGTTAGTATGTATCTCTGTGTCTTGTTATGCACATTTTAGAACTTTCCGGCAAGGGTGTCCGGTACATTTCAGATTTATAATCTCTAAGGATGGCCAGTCACTCATTTTGACGAAGATTATGGATCGCCACAATCACATAGTGTCTAAGGTTAATTACTTTTAATAGTCAATACTGCGTAAATTATTTTTGAATTATTTAAATTCTTATGAAAGTTTTTGGGTGTACACTGGAATTCCGGAATAAATAGTAAAAAATTTTTAGTTTTAACAAATTCATTAATTTAATTTACGAGAAATGATAAGTCGTTAGCAGTTTGCTAATATTTGAAACTATGCTTTTCTAAATTATAAATGGTACAATAATTTAAAATTGGGCATTCATATGAATGATTTTTTTTGAGGGGTTGGAAGTCAGCTAGATAGGAGGGAAAAAAGATTTTAGAGAGTGAGTGTCATTGAGAAAGGTTTAATGTTTTTCAGGTTGCTTTCAGTCACTTACCACGGCAGAGAATGCTGGATGAGAGTGCTAGGAAAGAGGCTGTGGCATTATTTTCACTTAGGGCCGACAAGCAACTCGTAAGAGAGTATCTTAACAAAAAACAGGCAAACGTGTACTTTTACGAGATCTGTCTAACATTCGCTGGCATGGTAAGGAACCAGTTGGCAATCAGTTAACTGCTGCTGTTAGATTTCTGGAATGTCAACCAGGCAGCACGGCTAGATTAATTGTTCACCCTGACAGTAATGAACTTGTAGGTATCTACTACCAAGATGAAGCAATGCAGAAAGTCTTTAGTGACTTTCCTTAATTGTTGATGGTAGATGCTACATACAAATTAAACAATTTAAAAATGCCACTGTTTGTGATGATAGTTGTTGATGGTAATGGTGAAAGTCAGATTGCCTGCACGTTTTTAGCTGCGGATGAGAGAGAGTGTACTTTGCGAAGTATGATTAGTTTATTTAAGAGCACTAATCCTGACTATGAAAAAGTAAAGTGTATAATGACTGATAAAGACATGGTAGAGCGGAATGTTTTGAGGGAGGAATTGCCTGATGCATCTTTGGTTATTTGTTTGTATCATGTGCTGCGAACATTTAGGCTGAGGTTACCTGTGAGAGGATGGGTTTGCGTAGCGAGCAGAGATTGTTGTGTTTAGATATGTTACAGGAGATAGTACATAGCAGGAATGCCCAGAAGTATGATGAGAAAGTTGCTCAGCTGTTTGCGACAGGCATCAGCACAGTCATACGGTACTTTGAGAAGAACTGGCACTGTATAAGGGAAGAGTTTGTCGAGTCACTGAAGGCTGGACGAGGCACACTGTGTAACAGGACAAACAATCGGTTGGAGTGCATCAACAAGAAGATTAAAACTGTTTGTCGAAAGTATGTTTTCATTGATATTTTGAATTTTATTGTTTGCAGACTGCGCTTGCTGTTTTTATTAACATTGGTATTTTATTTCACTGGATTTCAGTTACTGAAAGGAAGAATGAATGTGCCAGAAATTAGACTAGATCCACTGATTATAAGATGTGTCCACTTACGTAGATTTTCAGTTCAAATGGAGATATCTGTACCCTGAATCCATACAGTAAGGTCAAGGACAAATGTATTAGCATAAGTCTCTCAAAGTGATGAAGTACCCAATTACTCAAAGTATAAATTTATGTGAAAAAGCCATAATTGTATACCAAAGTTGTACTATGCTAATTGAATCAATTTATCTTGGTAGTTAACAACGTCATGCTATTTTTTGTTGATTTTGCAGTTTCCTTTAAAATTGTTGTATATTAATTTTATTAGAAATAGTACTCTGAGCGAGTTCTGATATGATTGTTTGATTGAGTGTTTGTACTTATTAGGGTGTGTTTGTAAGTGACAATTGTTATTTTAACTCTTTAATAAGTATGTTTTTAAAATTTTTCTTATATCTAAACGTAAAATTTATCAGCAAGTAGGCCTAAGTGAAATAATTGTTCTAAACTTTAGCTTTTACGTTGTTAGTGTTAAAGACTTACAGTGTAACTTATATTGTGTCTAAAATATTGTGTGTTATTGGCTTTAGGTGGTGTGCAAGTTACAACTTGCATCGTTTATGTTACTTGTATCTATGTTGATGTTATTCAAAGTTTTTAAAGAAAATTAAATGCATTTATTTAAAATTTAAAAATGACATAAAACAAGTTCTTTATAACTACATAGGAGTGTATGATTATATGTACATAATATATTTGTGTGTATCATTGAACGCATATATTAGTGTGCCTTATTGTGTGTATCAGGGGTGTACCAGATCCCGGTTCCGTCTGACCGGACTCCGGCAAATTTTGCCAAATCCAACCGGATTTGTCACGGGATTTGGTACTCATTTTTAATATAAAAAGTTATAAATTGATATTTCAAAACTTGTTGCAAAATTTATCTTAAAGAAGCAGAACATAAGACTTAATGATAGTTATTTGCTTACAATAATAACCTAGTTGATGTCATATGATGATACTTTGATAGAGTTTATTTTGATTTTTTTTAAAATCCGGTTCTGATTCCGTCGGATTTGAAATGATCAAATCCGGTACACCCCTAGTATCTATATATCAGGGTGATCACTCATATGGAAAACCTGGACTTCTTAAATTTTTCAGTAAAAAAATAAAGAAATATTAAAGACACATACGGTCCAGTTGAAAAATTACACAGGCTACTTTGGTTCTGAACAAAAAGTAATCAGAAATATGTCAGCACTTCAAAAGTGTTAAAATTAAATAGCAATGTGTATAATGTTTTAAAATCAACATTAACGGCTGAGATAGACGTCGATTCTATGATGGCACTAAAATTGTCAAGGCGCACTGGAAAAGTCAGGGAATTTGATGTGGTTTGGAAAGTGGTCACCTTGATATACGTATAGTTAAGGTCTAGTTAAGACTAGTTAAGACTTCTCCGTGGGCTGACACCTTGACGTGGTGGAGAGGCTTAATGGCCTGTATGCTGCAAAGTTGTACATGTCTTGTACATGTCTTGTACATGTCATACAGGCCAGACTAAGTGCAGCCGTCCTTTACTTATAATATAAAAATATAATTGTGTTTAAATAATTCATTTATTTCAGCTAGTCAACTCGCACTCTACTTCAGCTGGTCAACTTGAGGGAAATGTGAACATTAGTGGCACCGTCAATTTTCCTGACTAGGCCTATATGCATTTAGATTTGTTAAAATATTCTATCATTCCTGGACAAACAAACTATCAATGAGAAAAACTGAAATAATAGAATTGATAGACACTCTCCTCATTGTTTGATGTATTTTGGTATTTATAATCTGTTTATTATATTTGTTGTTCTACTCCATAATAATAACAAGTTAACGGTTAAACTTTAATTTGATCCTGAATATTTCTTTTGAAAAAGGTACTATAACTCAGAAAGTTTCTCATTTATTCAATTTATTCATTCTGTGACAGTATTAGTTATCCTTGATTAGTATTTAATTCTTGACTGCCTGATTTCGTGTCATGATTAGTATATGTATGTTAACGGTTAAACTTTAATTTGATCCTGAATATTTCCTTTTAAAAGGTACTATAACTCAGCAAGAAAGTCGATGATATGAAATTTAATGTGACGTAAAATATTGCAAAAGTAATCAGAGGTGGAGTGGAGAGCACAGTCGTACTGCCTCCAACGTGACTGTAATGCTGCAATGCCTTGGAATGAGCACCATGCTTTATTAAGGAGCCTAATAAGTGGCCTAATATCAATTATGCGAGTTGCAAAACGGTCATGGTACATTCGATATACAGTTAAATTTACGTTTATGTGAAGAAAACAAATTGTTTGATTTATGTTAAAATTAAAGGTGCAAATTTAATGACTAATGTCTTCCAAAACAGTTCTGCACTGAACAACGTCCACAACAACCCTGCACTGAACGCCGAAAATTTACAACGGACATAGGCTTACAAATTTGGTAAAACAACTTATTGTGTAATTAGATAATATGTTTATTTTCAGCAAAGACACAAAAAGCATAAACCACATACAATGCATCAACAATATATATACAAAATCCTTGCTCCACCCCTGCGCAAGGCGTTATTCCTTTGAATGACCTCACCTGTCATTGTCATTCTCAAATATAGAGATGTCAAAGTTCATGGCCTTTGGTTAAGGAAACAAGTGGCATTCCTATTTAACCATTAGTATAACATCTGTCTGCCGTTTCTTCTAGGGCTGACACTTCACGTTAGATTAATAGAGAGCTAGTTTCAGTTTCAGCAGCTTTTGTAACTGGTTCAGTGATATCTTCAACTTGTTGAGAGGCTTGTTTTGTACTTATTTCCTCTTCACTCGTGTCTGCAGCTCTGGTCTACAAATAATAATAAAAGTGTATAATTATAAGCGTTAAACTAATTAGTTTCTTCATGACAAAAGGACTAATAGTGACAACTGGTTATAAACTCCGATATTAAGAAGCATTACGCCACGCTAGCAATCATCTTATCCAGACTTTCACCAGTAATGAAAAAAGTGCATTAAAATTAAGTTCTTCATAAACATAGTTGACAACATTGGAAATGTATAGGACTGTCTACAAACTACACAGAAACTGAGATTTTGTGAACTATAAGATCTGCAGTGTGATGTCATAAGGTGTATACAAAGCTTGTTCATCAAACTATTCTTTTCAGAGTCAAAAAATAATGAAATAAAATCAGTTCATTTAAGCAGTGTAGATACGTTTTCTATACGTTTATGCATACTCTTCCAATGCTAACTAATAAGTCGCCGAGGGTTACCTCACGGAAAACACCCTAGATTTAACAATTCTTCAATATATAGTGACTAGATTTGGCAGGGATGTGTCAAATTGGATTATCTAGTGGAGTGTTGCAAGGTAATAGAAAGAATTCATACTTTCTGAAAATATTTCAAGGGGTGTCATTTTCTACGAAACAGTTTAGATGCATTTACTATCGATTCACTTACCACATTTTTGGAAGCCTTTCTCTATGAGAGCACAGACGGTTTGTTCTGCTTGTGGTCACCTCAGCTTGTGCCACACTCTCCAATTTGATGTGCCCAAGAAGAAGAGTTAGAATCCAATCCATATTTCCTTCATCTCATAGAGTGGCTGCATGACCTGCAATACATTACATAAAATATTTAAGAGAAATTTGTCAAGCTGGTAACTAGAGCTGTGATATTCAATGTCGTCATAGACTGACTGGACCGTGTGTGAGAGGCAGCACTCATCAGAAGAACTTGGGCACCTGATGTGTACTGTGTAGCATTGCTTTAACATATTTTAACTATATCCTTGCAAGTCTGAGCAGACGATGTTAAAATCTCTTCAAGATCAGAATCGGATCATTGTACCACCTGATCTTAGTGCAGAAGTTACTAAGCACATGACCTGTAACACTTTAAGATTTGCTGGTCTAACGCTTGACATCTCCGATAATTATAATTATATACAAATATAATTATAATTTATCTTACAACTGAGACACAAATCATGTGACAACTCCTTCAGTAGGCCATACATGCAGTCCAGAGTGACACTTCACACGAATACTAACAGTGGGAATGTTATCCACACAATAACGATAGATAGATAGATAGTGACAGATATTTACAGAAGTATATATATATACATAATAATAATAAACAAATAACACATTATATTGAAATGATCAACCACATTACAATCAATCACTATTGCTACCACATGTTTAAACCGTTAGGCAATTTATTTACTTTTCCGTGTAATAAGTCCAGTGAATGTCCAATATTTTCCTCTCAGATCAGCGCGGCTTGGATTCGAACACACGAGAGTTCAATTCACTTCAGGGTCTGTCATTTAAAACTTCACAACGTTATCTGCACCACTAACCACTACGCCATTACGTCATACAAATAATTAAATTAAATATTTAGAAATAAATCATTCATTGTATTGAAACTCTGTGTATATAACTAATAAATCCAGAACAATTTTTTTACAATTGCAATATACTACATAGTATTTTCTTTTTATCGTTATATATATCTCTCTTCAGTGCACTGACAAGTGGCAAGTTGAAGGTACATATTCTTACTCAAAGTATAGATGTATTTACTTTGAAATCACTTACCACATTTTCGGAAGCCTTTCTCTTTTGAGAGCAAAAGATGGTATGTTCAGCATATGGTCGCCTCAGCAGGTGCCAGACTCTCAAATTTGATATGTCCAGGATGAAGAGTTAGAATTCAATTAACTTTTTTTTAACTCATGGAGTGGCTGCATGACCTGCAATACATTACATAAAATATTTAATGAGAAATTTGTCAATCTGAATGTGAATATTAATTGATAGCTTATTAAGGCATCGCAGCGGTACTGGAGAGATACAGCACACACTGCATTAATTCAAGTCACAAGGAACTAAATGAACTGCCGCATTAAAATAAACAAACTTTATAGTGAAATGATCAACCATGTTGATATCTATCATTTTGAATAACACCACATGTTTAAAACTTTAGGCAATTGAGACCATTTTCCGTATAACCAGACCAGTGAATGTCCGAGATTTTACTCTCAGATCAGTGCAGCTGGGATTCGAATCCACAACAGTTCAATTAACCTCAGGATCTGTCGTTTAAAACTTAGTGACGTTACCCCTACGCTATTAAGACATTCTATTATTAGGCTACTGCGACATTCAAATAATTAAATAAAATAATTCGAAATAAATAGTTATACTTAAACTCTCTGTATGTATAACTAATAAATCCTGAATAATTTTTTTACAATTGCAATATACGTACATAGTATTTTTTTATTTATCGTTATATATATCTCTCTTCAGTGCACTGACAAGTGGGAAGTTAAAGGTACATATTCAAACTCACCGCTTTCTCGCTTCATAAGAGCACTCCTTAGATCAACAAGTTAATCCCTTCACAAAGTCTATGCCTTATCCATACCTTATATAGCCTATAGCTTGGCAAAAGTACGGCTTTTGAGGTGGTTTCCCGTTGCCTTCCTCCGTTAGATGGACTAATTATCATTTAATCCTTGGGGAAAATATTTCATGGTGAAGTGGGTCCCCTCTTGCCATCCTCAGCTCCTGCCTTAGTCGCCACTTATGTACACGCGATACCTATTCTAACCACACCCGAACACAACACGTTATATATATATATATATACACGCATATATATATATATATATATATATATATATATATATATACACGCATATATATATATATATACACGCATATATATATATATATATATATATATATATATATAGGCCTACTCATACGTACGAAAATTATCAAAATCCAAAAAGGTGACACCGGAGGGTACATAAATAGCGCAAGGATCTAACAGCTGATTTGTCAGCTGATCGTAAGCATAAGGAGGATTTTCTTATTCCAAGTTCTAAAAGGCTGCTACACTTAAACCACTGCGATAATTTTATGCCAGAAATTACAAACAAAATTGACTTAACACCGACAAACTGCAAAATCTTTTCATTGGGATTAAGCAAGTATTATCAAATATTCTATATGATACTATTTAATATCTTGAGTTAATATTAATGCATAGAATATTAGAAATTTAAAACTAATTTGCACCGGGAACTATAGTGAATTTACATTTCTAAGATTAACAACTCTCAATCGGATACAATATTTTAAAAAATCTCTTATTTAGATGGTCGGATTTAAATTTAATGTTTGTAGTCGATATTATCTTATGTTAAGCCTAAGATAGCTTGTATTATAATTTAAGGTTGCTTAACAGCCTACAGGATATAAAATTCTATAATTAGGCCTGCTTCGTGTTACTAGGGTTATATTGGGTTGAGGTTTTTACCAGAGTTGGGGTTCGACCTATATGGAAGATATGCGACCCCCTGCTAAAGTTTTAACCCCATCAATCAATCAATCAATAAGAATTTAGAGTCCGGTACCTCGCCATAAGGCAATGTCATGTACGTCAATGTCTTAACCTCTCCAAGGACAAATCCCTGATGACCCTGGCAAACCTTATACCCTATAACCACCACCTTGGAAAAATGTAACAAATACAACCATGCCTGTTTCGTGATGGGCTAGCATGTTTAGGGACTTAAGCCTAATTATTATTAATCTTTTATTAATGAAATGGTTACAAATGTGGGGTTTATAATTTAATGTAGTCTATCTAGTTTGCATAGATACATGCTAGGTAATTCACTTTGGCTAATAATCCTAAAATTGGGATCTCTCTCTCTCTCTCTCTCTTCAGTGCACTGCCAAGTGGCAGGTTCAAGGTACATATTCATACTCAGATTCTGCCTTCTCGCTTCATAAGAGCAATCCTTCGATCAACAAGTTAATCCCTTCACAAAGTCTATGCCGTATCCATACCTTATGTAGCCTATAGCTTTTGAAAAGTATGGCTTTTGAGGTGGTTTCCAATTGCCTTCCTCAGTTAGATGGATTAATTACCATTTTATCCTAGTGGAAAATATTTCATGGTAAGGTGCGTTCCCTCTTACTATCCTCAGCTCATGCCTATATATATATATATATATATATATATATATATATATATATATATATATTATATATATATATTATATATATGTATATATATATATACATGCATAAGCCTATATATAATTCTTTCAGTGCATATAAATCATGATATCTATGGGGTATGCAAAAATATTTATACACAAAAATGTTTTGTCAATATTCCAGAAATGAATATTAAAAATAATATTGAAATTATGTATTAACTTTGTGGAAAACTGCAAATCACAGAAGCAGTTAAAAATCGATGTGTTTTCTGATAGCATTATTAATCTGGATATATTTTGTATTCTCTAATTTCAGATTTGACAATGAACTGTACTGTTGAACAGCTTCAATGGATGTGACTATTATGTTGGCCTACTTACAGGGATTTAGAATTTTGTGACATTATTGAATATAAAAATGCTGATATTATAGCCTAACTAGTGGAAACATTGCTGGAATCATGCTGATACCTCTTCCTTTGTATTGATGTGCATCTTTCAAACTTAGCCAGTAGGGAATAACGTTTTTTTCAACTAAATACAGTATTATAGATATACCGAAGGGTATGCTGTCTTTAACGATAATAAAAAAAATAAAGTTCAGTAAGTTTTAACTGGCAGTTAATTCGTTCCATTAATTATAACTGGGCTGAACCAGTGGCTTGTTGGCAAGTTGTTGATCTGTAGGTTCAAGGCTCAAATTCAGTGCTTCTCCTCTATGGTATGCAAGCGAGCAGGAAGCTGACGTTTAACTCTACTTTATTAAACATTCTGAGATTTTAGTGAATATAAGAAGCTCTAGCTTTCGTAAATTATCTTTATGAGAAAACCAAATTCCTGAAAGATTAAATTTCTGACTGGAAGAACTTTGCATTAGGCTTATTGTACATGCACCACAGAACTTGTTCTAAACATAGCGGATCGACAGGATGACTATAGTACGTGTAGAGTAGTATAGAAACGTTGGTGGTTAATCACTGGTTATAAACGTCCACTTGAAGACTAAACTGTGAACCATACAACTAATTGAATATGTCGAATCCATTGCAGAAATATTTTCAGTTTTTGTCAGAGCGTTTGGACTGCTCAAGCGAATTTCTCGATTTTCTGGTGGAAGGAGAAGTGCTGAACGATCGTCAATGTTATTCAATTGAGCAGCTGCAGAACAACTATTACGAGCAGAATGAGCATCTTCTGGATTTGCTTAATCGACGCCTGATGATATATGTCTCTCCAAATGAAGTTGAAAATATGTTGACAGCTCTTGTAAAAAGTGGACAAGAGCATCTGGAGCAGTATATACGTGATCAAAAAGGTACTAAATCTCAGAGACCTATACAAGTACAATATTAATAATTCTACGACAAATATATAGTCCAATTTATATTATGTAAACATAACATATTAATGCATTATATAGTAGGGTAAACAGGATAGTTTTCTCATGAAATGACGCCCCTGCCCAGTAAATGTTAGTCAAAGCTGAGGAAAGCATAAGGGGCCCATCTAGTTATAAGCAGAATCCCCACAGAAAATGGTATCTAACAAAGTATTCCTTTCAATTTGAAATGACCTGACTAACGTACACTTCATCAAGATCAAGAGGTTCTCTCTGAAGACACAGGGTTCTCGCCTACCCTATCCTGGAAATCTAATTTGTAATCTCTGGCTTCTATTTTCCTCTCCTCTCTGGCTGGAGCCCGTGGCGATGTTGGTATGTTAGCGATGTTATTCGACCGCGGATCACTCTATGCGTGGTTTAAATCCTGGGCTCACTCGTCACTGATATCTCTTTTTATAGTGAGGAAACTGACGTTAATATCAGCTTTTACTTTTTTATTTTATGTAGGTACTAGTGACGATGAAATAGAGCAGAATCAGAGCGGATGTCCCAATTCGCCGCTCTCTTCCTCTCAGATAACCCAGATCAGCAGACTGAGAGCTCATCTCTGTGCTGAAGATCGTCTACTCTGCTCAACAGACCTCCTTACTAAGTTAGTGCAGGAAAGATGCATAACGAAAAGTCACGTAGAAAGAGTAAAAGTTGTGAGCTTGAAATCTTGCCAAAGTCGCTTGCTACTGGATTTGCTTAAGAGAAGATATGTTGAAGCGCTGCGTAAAACGGTGGACGTGCTCTATCTGTTGGGACAGAATGAGGCTGCCGATAAAATAAAAAACATAAATATCGCATGTACGTATGCTTTATTGCTTTCTTTTACTTCTGACTTAAAGTATGTTTCAATTTTGACTTTATCAGTAAATCTGTGTTATCGAGGTTTTGATATAGTTGATGGTGATGAGATATGGCTTTTATCGATTCAATAGAAGGAATATCTCATCACTGTTGTTGATGTTGGACAAACTGACTACATGTCTTTGTAGATCAGATGCTTGGTCCTCTCCCGACATCGAGTGGCAACAATTAGTCAACTCAAACACCTTGATGATTTCCTCCACTTATTCTGTAATTCTATTTAGTATGACTTGGCCCAATAAGCTTAATAGACTTACTCCCGTCGAATTATTGCACTCTTGCCTGTCTCATTTCTTATGGATTGGAATAATGACTGCTTTTGTCCAATCTATCGGCTTTCTGTCATTCATCCATGCTGATTCGGTTACTCTATGAAGCCACTTCACTGTATGTTTGAACTGCTACAAAACACGAGAGTGTTTTGTAGCAGTTCTACTGATGTCATCCAAATTCCTAAAGATTTAATTTATTCATTTGTTGAAGAATATGCCAACCTAAAACTGCGTGTGTCGTAAGAAGCTACTGAGAATAAACTTAATAACTGAATAAGTAAACTAACTCAGAAGCAGTATTTTTTTCCAAACTATACACTAGGGTGTGGACAAGACATATCCCATTGTGATTAAATTTACTTGTTGGTCAGTGTACCCACTGAGTGGTGCTGTCTACAGAACATAACATACAGAAAAGCCGATTGTGAGTAGGAATTTGTATCGCAGACTTGCCCTTGGCAGACATAATCTAGGGGAGAGAATATTGTTGACATACTGTAGCACTTTTAGGATACTCTTCGTTTTGTGAATCACGATACTTGCAGGTTATCTATGTATATTAGGAGGTGATAAATAGTATCTTTATCTAGTCGTTCTCTAATTATAAAACTTAACGTGATTCGATACTAAACTTATTTGATACTTATAGACATTGCGCAAGTACACGTGACTTTTCGCAATGATTCAAATATGAGCGGTAATCATGGAAGTTCTTCTTATGACAAAAGTCAAGGAGATTCCAGACACCCACCTCCTTCTCAAGACCGAGGCGACGAATCTGGTGGACTTTCAGAGACGGTTTCTGGCAGAGGAAATATTCCTCTTGGATCTACTGCTGCTGTTAATCAGTCCTTAAGCCATGGAGATTCGGAAGATCGTTTTGCTGCTTGTGATATGTCCCTCGAAACTCATGGCATTAGGAAGTCTGATTTGGCGTCCTGTAATACGATTACTAAATCTGCTGCAATTCTTCCTTCACCTTCAACTTGCACTGGTAACTCACCAAACGAAATATGTGCCATTAATAAAAATAACAACTGCTGCATAGAAAGTCAAGACAAAGAGATTATTCCAGAGAAGTATTCACGCAATGGATTCATCAGCGAAAATCAGAAGAATTTGTTAACTCTCTCTAACAATCAGCGCGAAGAAGGGGCCATGATGGCTGCTGCTGGTGTTGAGAACTGCCAAGTACAGTACACAGCAAAAGTAAGACTAAATGTCACTGGAACTTCTGTTCTATGCACTGGTGCTACCAATATTAATTTTGTTAACAACATATTCGGTGCTGTGAGAAACACACATCGAAGCAGCTCTTCGGATTGCGATGACGATTCTGTAGAAATTATTGCACGACAAGGCACTGAAAATAAATCTAATAGATCATACGTTGAAAATGAAGCAAAGAGCGCAGTTTGTACTGAGAATAAGAGTTTGGATGAAATTGAGAAGGGATTAATTCCGGATTTAAGGAGACGTTGCATGCCGTTCTTTGAAGCCCTGAATAGTGGAAAAGATACAGAACAACTCGCAGTGAAATATCCTATTCTTTCTAAGCTATCTCGCCTTTGTCCTGAATTACTTGAAATCGAGCATGGTCAAAGTATTATTTTCAATTTCTATTGTCAGAATATAAGCTCAATGCGGAATCTAATTCAACTTTATGAATCTCAAGTGCTGCAGGAGCTGATCACGTCCTTAATAAGGGATTCTATTCATGAGTCGAAGGAATATGAAGGTTTAACTGTTGTCAGTGTGCAAATATATAAGTCTGATTTGGAGGACATGAAGCGATGGTGTGAGAAGCTTGCTCGGAGTGTGGTGCAGGAGCTGCCAGGCACTGATGAAACAAGTACTACAGCGAGGGAGATCAGCACTGAGGGTCCTCTCTGTGGGAATTCTTCATCGCTATTGGGTATTTCTGGTGATTGTGGGATAGCAAGCAATAATCAACCGTCCTCTTCTACTTACGACGAATCGTTTGGTGTGAATATCTCAGTGACTCCATCAATACTATCTCTTATGTTGTCTGAATATTCTTTACCTCTTTCCCCAGTTTTTCCTTCACTAGATGACCCTGATTTTGAGAAATTTCTGTATGAATTTGGATCTGAGATAGTATTCTGCGAAGAAGGGATAATGAAGCGTGATAGCACGGGCCTACCCAAAATGCTCACCTTATATGACGTACATGGTCTTTCCCAGGTATTTTCTGAATGCTTCTATTGTTTGCAACAATGCACAATTCATTGTTTTACTTGATGGTTTGGAATCGTATTTTCTCTTTTAGTGTATAGTTTGAATCAGGTGAACAAGCTGGCCTTGTGATTTGTTTTAGTTCAGTTATTTTTCCATAAAAAAATGATGATTCTGGACAATAGAGTGTCTTATGGTAGAAGCGGGTATTTAATTTACGAATCGTTTAATGCTAGTGCTGGAATTAGTAGGTACTCTATTTAAGTTTATTTTAATTCATTGTGATTGTTTTATGATCTTATGTGTATGTGTGTGTATGTATTTACATGTGATGCATCTTGATCCTGTGTGTTTTTGATGGATAAAGAAAATAATAAAAAAGATGTATAGGACATATATTACAACGAGGAGGATTTGATGAAGGATGTAATTGAAGTAAGACTGTAAGGAGAAAAGAGTTAGAGGAATACCAAGACAAGGGATGTATAATTTATATTTTATTAATTAGCCGAATTTACTAGTATATGTTTCTTTTAGCAAAAGCAATACTATTAATGATTGTTTTCTTTATATAAACATTTCAATTAGACTATGGTTTCAGTACTACCGAGATAATGAATATATGATGCTAATATCTAGGAAGTAAATTATTAAGATAACTATAATATATACGAGATATTTAAGATATCTACTTTACAAAAATAAGTAATAAGCTTATACGCCGTCTCAATAGTTTCTGGGAAGTTTTCTGTTTAATTTAAATTATTCATTCAATGTTTTAATGCACTTATCGAGTTTCAACATATACGGTTAATTAAAGACTTTTGCAACTCTCTGTTAACAATTATTCTGGTCATGTCCGCGTATCAGTAAAGATATAAATTGCAAATTCGTGTTACTAAATAATCTAAATACTATATAATGAGTGCTCTTCATAGTGCTAGTCTGATATACATATAGGCCTATAAGATCACAACTGCTGATTTACTCTGAGGTTCTTTTAATCATCTGGTTCATTTATAGGAACTTCCTGGTTCTGCTTCCAAACAGAGGCTATCAAAGAGTGGTAACAAAGATGTTTCAAAAGAGTTTATTGCAGAAAATAGAGGTTTTTAATTCTCATATTGTAATATGCTTTTTCACTATTATCAAAGAGGCAACTTGGTTAAAGAAAATCAATTTTTAGCACTCTGTTCTTCTTCAGTGCACTGCCAAGTGGCAGGTTTAAGGTACATATTCATACTCAAAGTCTGCTTTCTCGCTCCATAAGAGCACTCTTTAGATCAACAGGTTAATCCCTTCGTAAACTTATCCTTATCCATGCGTTATGTAGCCTATAGCTTGGGAAACGTATGGCTTCTGATGTGGTTTCCCGTTGCCTTCCTCAGATGAATTAATTACCATTTAATCATGGGGGAAAATATTTCATGCTGAGCTGGTCCTTTCTTGCCATCCTCAGCTCCTGCCTTAGTCGCCTTTTATGTACACGCAGCAGATTGTTTGAGGTTGCCCTATTCAGCAGTGGTCCAACCTCAGCCGAGCACAACACGGGAGCACCCGAGGAGATACACCCGAGCACAACACTAAAAGTACGCAATTGAAATTGTCAATCGAGTCGTACGTAAATACCTTACCATAGATTGAAGAGCGCAAAATTGCATTCTGGGATGTAATCAGAGTTCTTTGGAAAGTAGTTCCTTACTGAAAACATTTGAAAGAACAAGAAATAATTCAAGTGGGATTTATTTGCTTTGGGAACTCATATTTCGTATGGGATATTATGCATCGTATGTGAAACTACGTATTAAACAAGTTATTTTTAATGTCTTAACATATAATTTTTATCGATGTGTTGTAAAGAGAATATGACGCTGGAAAAGTATTTGTTTTATAATTATACTTTTCAGATGTGGTGATGAAAACAGATACTTTATGTCTTTCACCACGTGGGCTCGATAGGATCGAAGGCTTGACCTACTTGGATGGTTTCTATTACATCCTCCAAGCAAACATCTTGCACAAATTCGAAGCTGAGCCGCCATATTTTCCTACAGAGAAAATTGAGGTCAATTCTTCATTTAATCTGTTTTATTATTTTTTTAAAGAACTAATAGTAGTATACAATGCGGGATTACGCTACCACCAAGTCGTTCTGGAATGACCTCTTTTTTATAGCAATTTATTTACTATTTTTGTCTCACTCTCTCCCCATTTGCTCACCAAAAATACTAAATAAACTACTATAAAAATCGTTCCAGAACACCTTAGTAGTAGCGTAATACCGCATTGTATACTACTAAACTGATAAAGAGTATAAAATATATAAAATATTATTGTAGCGACGCCTAGGATACAATCGGTCTAATATGAATACCATCATCCATCACAACACCTTTTGTATATAAAGGAGATAACCCTACTTTATTCTGTTCATATGTTTTCATCTCGTTCTGATCAAACCGAAACCCTTTATTAAGTCCATTAATAACCTCACCTTTAAACAAGCATTGTATATATTTTTCTTTATTTATAATTATTATGCTATTATGCTATTTTACTATTATGCTTCGTAAACCTTTTGATGAAGCCTTATCTTTAACATTTCCCCATACATAATATGTTTTACTACATAAAGCCACCATACCTTCCCCTTCATATTCTATTTTAAACAATTCTGGAGTTCTTTTACTATATTCATCTGTTGAAAACCATTTATGTTTTTCCTTTTCAAACTCATCCTTTAAATCTGGTTTAATTAATTTCTCAAAATCATCACTCATAGCCATATAAGCCGAATCTGTATCCATCTCTATATACTGGAAATCTGATCTATCAATATATTTATCTATACAATCATAATAAAACTGTAACATCCTTAACTTTGAGTCATCATATATACTACAAGCAATTTGTATAGGCATATCTTGGTAAACCTTTCTAGCTCTTTTAGTTACTTCGTACACCCCGTTGTATTCTTTTGCACCATAAGAAAAGTGATCGTTTTTAGCTCTATTGAACTGTACTTCAGTGCAATATTTAACCTTTTTGAATTTATTCTTATTCAAACCCGTTCTTCCAAAAGCTGCATTACCAATAAGTTTACACCCTTCAGCAATTATTGCATACTTTGTATCTCTATCTCCTTTTCCTCTTTCATCTGATACCCATTCCATAAAACCCTTCAGTACTCTTCCCCTCTTAGCTTCAATAACTCCATGTAATTTACTAACAACACATCCATGTTCTATTAACCATTTTAGTCTTGTAGATTTAATTAATATCTTTTCTGCTTTTAATGTAGCCATAAGTTTTTTACTTTTCGTAGGTTTTCTATCCAACTTCTCAAGTAAAGCTTGTGTATATTCTCCACATACACTTTCATCATACTCCCTATTTTAAAATATTGGACACATCTCACTAAAATAATTCCATTTATCTTCAGGTACTTCAATATCAACTTCCATAAATCCAAAGAACTCCCCAGTCATACCCTTGCGGGATCCAGGATTTACATCCTGCATAAGTTCTTTTTCATACTTTACCCAATCACTAGTTTCTTGCCAATATAATTTATCACAAGGCATTTCTTCACCTATACAATATAGATATAGAGCATTTGCATCATAACCAACTATTTTCTTAACAGTTTTCCTTGCTTCTTTGTTGTAACCCCATTCTTGTTTAGCCATATTGTAATTTACTCTACTAATCTTCGTTTTATCTTTTTCATGATACCTATGAAATACATTTGATGCACCACCAGTTATATTTTGTTTTAATTTATAAAAAGCATCCTTATTTTCTTCACTAAATAACCATATCATAGGATTATACTTTTCCCATCTCAATAGTGCTTTATGTCTATAGAACTTTTTATATAGTTTATCTGATCTAGCTTTATTACATTTCTGACAAGATAAAACACAGTTATCTTTAACGTGAGGTTTTTTACAATTTATCCTATCTAATGACCAAGTATCTCTACATAGAAAACTCCAACAATAATGACAACGATAATTATCTCTACTGAATACATTTCTAACATCTTCAACTGTCACATTTTGACTTGGATCTCTTTTCTTATCTTCATCTTGTCTTCTATAATTACTTATTCTTTTCTCTAATTCTTCATGCTCGACATCAATAAAGAGACAGTAATAATTAGTTTTTTTAGTATCTACTAGATATTTTTCAAACCCCAATATTTGCCACTGATACAGAATGTTTTCAGCTAAACCAGGAAGTGAAAATGCATCTTTATACATATCTAGTTTAAATGTATAATATATTTCCTTTTGTTTTAAACATGCTTTTAACATTGGTCTAACATCTAAATTATTATACCATCTCAATAAATCTTTAACAAATACTATTTTCTTTTCCTTACATAATTTCATAAGTTTACTAAAATCTTTTTCTTTCATCTTTTCGTCTTTTAACGATGAATAGAAATCCTCTATTTTTAAATTCTTAACTAGGTATTCAAGTTTATCATAACTGTCAAGCCATTCATAAGGAAACTAACCCTTTTGTTCATCAATATCATAGGACTTAATAAACTTACTTAAACTTGATCCCGGTGCACAGTAATTCATTTGATCCAGAAATAAAAAGCTAATTGTCTTTATCCCTTTATATCTGTTCCCTTCTTTAATAACAAAAGGTGTTTTATCTCTAGCTAATATTTCATTTATGAATCCTTCATTAGTTAGTAAGTTAATATCATAAAATCCACTATTAAACCCCACAATCGGTATAATAGAACAGTAAGATTCAACTTCAGATTTATCTTTTTCATCTTCTATACAATCTAATAATGGTTTCATTTGAATAAACATTAGTTCTTTAGCCTTTGCTGCAACTCTATCAAAATATTCAAACATAAGTTTAGTTAAATCTCTTGGGCTTTGAGATAATATAAATTCTTCTTCTTCCATATTAAACCCTGGTACATTAGTTGCTATTGATACTGAAACTGGTATATGTCTAGTAACGTACTTTAATTTACTTTCTTTTTCTTTTGCAAGTGGAATAGATACCTTGTTTTGGTCATCATAAGCATATTGTTTAACCAGTCTTTTAAATCTAGTGCTGTCTATTTCAATCATTTTCTAAGTTTCTGGATCTCTCACTATTACTCTCTCTACTAGTTGTCTCATTTTCTGAAGAAGCAATTCCAAATCAAACGTCATCATATAAGGATATTTATAGTCTACATCTACACCATAATAATCAGACAACTCTACAATTTTATTTCTTTTCTTTTCCCATAACTTTGGATACTTATTAAATATATCTATTTGCTCTAAAGTACAAGTATGTCTTTGTAAATCCCAATTATCTTTAAACCTCATATCACATCTTGTACATAAATATTTCTTGTTACCGAACTTTATGAAATCAGTAATATATGAGAAATGATTAAGATAAAGATTTAAATAAATGGGGCATCGAGCTGCATTGAATGGTGATTTACGAACGAATGAAACAGATCCGTCTTCATAATAACTAACTATAAGTATAGCATAGCGCTTATTAAATTCTTCATAACAATCTAATTTATTAATGTAATCAAACCCCACATAACCATTAATTGCTTTTCTACCATTATAGAAGTTAGTAAATAACTCTCTCATCACTGTATACCCCCGATCTGGTCTATACCCTTCAGCTATTGCCAAACATGCCCAAAAGCATATTATTCTCTACCTTTTCTAAACCTATAAGAGTTCTACATTAATATATTTTGGCAACTCAATATTAGCTCCTATTAGGAAATCCAATCTAGTGATTTCTACAGCCATAAGTGTATATACCAAGAAGTATTATATCAGAATCTTTAAGAGTTTCTGTCAAACGGTTTTTTATTTTTTCTTGTGTTACTCTATGTTTCAGTTGTTTAAGATATTTAAATCCTTCATTACAAAAAGCTCATCAAAAAAATAACTATTAGTACCAGGTTTGAAAAGACTTATTTCCCCATTCTTAATAGTTACATAACCAAAGCTAATATTTAGTTTTATTGCATTATTTTCTTTATGATATATTTTATCAAAGCTTTCATAAATCTTATTCAAAGAATCTATGTAATTGAAACAATATAGTTTAAAATATTTACTTTCATTCTCTTCACCATAGATATTTCTTTCTTTAGCTACCATCTCTCTCTCACCATTTCATCTGAATCTGATTCATTAAATGACCAATATGATCCATTTAATATAGAGATTTCTTCTCCATCACGACTAATCATAATATTTTTTTCTTTATCATGCTCATGTATCTTAAGTAGCATTTTAAATGCACGACCACCTATTTTAATCTGTTTTCTACTTACTGGACTAAAAACAGTTTTAGGTTTTTGTTCTTTATTACCATCAAGAGGAGTAAACTTCTCGGTTTTTTCATCATAACTATATTCCTTGAGTAGTTTTTTAAATGCAGGATGCCCTACTAAAATCTTTCTATTAGTTTCTGGACTTTTCACAAAAACTTTAACTTTATCTTCTTCTTTCGCAACAGGATTATTATTACTTATATTTATAAAACTATTGGTCTCTTCATTGTAAGTATATTTCCCCAGTTTAAGGAACTTTTTAAATGCACGACCGCCTACGTTAATCTTTCTGTTATTATCTGGTCTTTTCACACGAACTTTAGTGCTAGTACCTGCATGACTTTTTTTCGTGACATTTGAAAATGTCGAAGCATCATTTATCATACTTTCAATATTTGTAAATTCGTCATTTGTTATTTTATACGTCCTAATACACCTTCAACCTTGTTCATAGTTAAATTACTAAATTTCTTCAGGTTTTCTAACTCTTCTTTTGTCAACACCATTTATTAGGTAAAAGATTATATAAAAGAATTTTTCTTTCATTAAATAAATTGCTAAATAAATGGGAGCTTCTCTGAACAAAGTTCAGGTTGCAGATATTGCGACTATTTTAGTTGGAGATTTAAGCCGAAGAGTTAAAAAGTATGATAGAGAGGAAGAGAGGCAACAATCTAAAATAAGGGCTGTAAAGAAATATGCAACTAAAAAATATTACTGTGAAATTTGTGATAAAACCATGACACTGCATAATTACTCTAGACATATTGAGTCCAATAAACATTTACAAAATTCCATCGCTAATAAATGACTACATCTAATGTTACAATTAAATCTTATCTACCTCTAGAAAAGAGGGGAAGATCTAAGTTACAACAGGTTATGACTTTAAAGACTTATTAATCACCAATAGCTACCCAGTGACATTGATCTCCAGGTTTATAGTGACCTTCTACAAAATATTGAAAACCATCCTTTGTAGTATTACACGGGTTAATGTGCAGAGCCCAATCCTGACCATATCGAGCTGATCTCACTAACTGACAAATAACAACTGGAGGTTTTGTGAATTTATTAGGAGTAAATCCTGATCCACCGCTAAATCTTGAACTAGTATATTTTGCTGTCCTACTTCCATTTAATAGGTAAATAAGTAATACAGTATTTTCAAGTTATTCAAACAAAAACTTGAGATAAATGTTAAGTCTTTAATAGGTCAAAATACTCAACTTCTAGTTGAGCTGAACAAAATTCAGAATAGACAAAGGTTTTATTTTTACACCTCCATCACCATTATCATTGTTTTAGTAGCATGTATAGCAAGGAATCATTTAAATAAACAAAACCCAAATCAAGTATGAGTAAGTTTTTATAAAGTAAAAGTTGCAGTTCTTCATTAGCGTTATCAGGATCAAATTCTTTTACAGTTTTATTTAAAAATCTTCTGTATCTTTTCCTTGTACCTTTTTCAGGAGCTAAAAAGAGTTGTTCTTTAAGTAGAGCTGCCTTTAACTCTTGAAATATATCTTGAGATAAAAGTTTTATCAACTTTATCATATTAACTTTTAAATCCACGAATACAGAACTCTCTTCAATATCTTCCATATTTCCTGCAAAGATATTTTTGTAAATGTTATACATAGATATAGCATAAGTCAAGGAATTAGTGAATTGCTTTGAATTGTATTGATCTAGTAAATCATTTTTCATTAACAATAAAGAAATAACTTCTCCAATTTTACAAAGTTTCTCAGCAAGCGTATCATCTATCGTACCATTAACGAGTACGTATAATTTATTAGAATTCATATTCAGTTCTTGATTCCTTGTTTCAAAATATTCTTTTGTTATACAATCATGAGCATCTACAGGATTTCCAACATTAGTTATACGATTATTATTCATGTCTAAACTATCAGTCATTGAATCTCCATTTTTACTTAGTTTTGAATTTAAAACAGGTTGCACAGTTTCTTCTATATGTAGATCGGCTAGTTGCACTGCAGCTAGAGTAGTTTCTTTTTTAATATCATCACAATACCCCTTTGTAGCTACATCATTATTATTAATTGGTAATTTTACATTTGTTATTCTATTATCATTTAAACTGATATCATCAGTAATATTTCTATCAAGTTTTGTATCAACAATTCTGGACAATGTTTTTTTATTTATTATTTATTTATCATACGTACATGATATCACAATCTGCAGACACAATAGACAGTTAGAGCGCATGAACGGAAATAAAGGCCCACAAGTGGCACTTACATATTCCGAATTTTAAAATAAAAATACAAACATTTGCATTAACTATTAATTAATAATGTTCAATAAAATCCTTAGTATGGGCCATAATTATGTACCAAGATAAATTTAGCGGAACAAGTAATGACATTGTTAAGGAAATCAACAATATACACGCACAAATATCTGCACACAATGACAATGAAAGCTTACTAATTTAGGTCCTGCCCCTGATCTACTCATAAAAATTCAATATTAAAAACGGCAAATGCACTAGAATACTTACGACAGTTAAAAGTTAGATTCTTTTATAGAAAAAGAAGAAACAGAAGATAAAAGAATGATGTAAAGCAATCACTTTAACTCTTTAGGTATTTGCTTACATTAATACCCTCCAGACATCTTTTAAAAGAGTTTAGGGAAGGCGCATTTACAACATTAGAGGGTAGAGAATTCCAACAAGAAATGCATCGGTTTTTGAAATGATATCTTTCAGCATTAAAATAAAATTTATTCATGTACAAACTTGAATCATTATTTCTTGTTACCCCATTCTTGAAAGCAAAAAACTCCTCTATAGGTAGATCGACCAATCCAGTGACAATTTTATAGTATAAACACAGGTCAGAGTTAAACCTTCGTTGCTCTAAAGATTCGGAAGCCAAAACTTTTAATCTCTCCGAATATTGCAATCCTATCATACCACTTAGCCGTTTAGTGAATCTTTTCTGAATTGATTCTATCAGAACAATATCACATTTTCTGTATGGAGACCATAGATTAGAACAATACTCGAGAATCGGGCGTACAAAAACTGTGAACGCTATAATAACAAATTATTTCTGGACTTAAAGCAATGCAAAATTTTTGAAGTCTTTTTTCTGGCTTTATTGCAAATATCTTTTACATGTGAAGAAAACGATAAATCGCTTGTAAACCTCACTCCCAGGTCTGTCACATCTTTTGATTTAGATAAGGCTGCAGAATTTAGATTGTAATTAAAATTATATATTATAGTTTTTTGGAAAGAGTAGGAGATCACCTGGCACTTTTCTACTGCAAGGCTAAGCAGCCAACGGTTAGACCAACTACAGAGAGAATCAAGAGACTTTTGAAAGTTTTCACAATCGGAAAGAGAATTTATTGAGGCGAAGCACTTTGCATCATCAGCAAATAAGAAAAGGGAGTTCAGTTCAGGACAGCAGGAGCTTATATCATTAATATAAATAAGGAATGGGATTGGCCCCAGAACACTGCCTTGGGGAACTCCACTCTCAATGGTAGACCAGTCCGAATAGCATCTTCCTATTCGAACTGTCTGGAGTCTGCCAGTTAAAAAGGACAAAAGCCATTTCATTAAATTTCCGGTCACACCATAGGCTAGCAGTTTATGGATCAACTTATTATGGCTTATGGAATCAAATGCCTTGGAGAAGTCAAGATAGACGGCGTCAATTTGACTACTGCTAATTAAATTAACAGATATGCTATTAAAATAACGGAGAAGTTGTGTATTGGTTGACCTCTTAGGCATGAACCCGTATTGTCTAGAATATATGAGGTCATTTTTCTTTAAGTACTGTAATAGATCGTCCTTAATAATGCTTTCCATTAGTTTGCATATTAATGGAGGTGAGGGAAATAGGACGATAGTTTTTTTTGTTGCTTTTGTCACTTTTTTTAAAAATAGGGACAACAATAGAACGTTTCCACATTTCAGGTAATTCACCAGCTTTCATTGAAATGTTAAATAGCATTGAAAGTGGTTTAGCAATTACTTGACTGATCTTTTTTAGAGGAGATGCAGTTAAACCATCGAAACCCGGGGAGCATTTATTTTTTAATTTATTAATTTTATGTTCCATCGAGAAATCAGAAAAATAGACACTATTTTTGGAAAGGTTACTTTCCAACACTTTTGACACAGAAAAGTTTGGAAGACTGCCATCATCTTTAGTGAATACTGAACAGAGATAATCGTTTAGCAAGAACTAGAAATTACTTTTAAAACTAGAATCATTAACCTTTGGTTTATCTATAGAACCAGATTTTAAAATAGAGATATTACTCATTTACTTATGAAGGAACGTAGTGACTTGTTACTTTAGTAACTATAAATAATAATGATGCAATACATCAATCATGGAGTTACACTTACATCAGGACAGGCAACTAAAATCAAACATGCGTGTGATAAAGGTACTGAAATTGTAATAAGACTATCTAAAAAGAATTTAACAGGAGATATCAATCTTCCTTTAACAAAGACTCAGTTAAATAAAATTGAGAAAGCTAAGGCTGGTGTGGAACTAACCCTTAGTAAAACTCAACTTAAGCATATGGAAAAAACTGGAGGATTCCTACAATACCTCTTCAAAGCAATTCCGTATGTTTTGGATGTTTTAGGAGGATTAGCGGGTGGAACAAGTGGTATGGGTATTTCGAACAAACAGGTGGCTGGGAAAAGATTACCTAAAAAAGGAGGAACATTATGGGGACAATCAGAGCTTTCTTTATTAAATTCTAATCCAATATCATTTATGGAATACCCTTATCAAATACATTAAAGTCATATGGTTTAGAAGGTAATACAGAAGGACTTAGAGGTGCAAAGTGGGGTAATGGTTTATACTTAGAAAGAGAAGGATCAGGCATAATTAGTGATGCTGTGAAGCCAATACCATTGGTTGGAAAGATCTTATCTGATCTCTTAAAGAAGATCGGTTTAAGAGGTAATCCAAAAGGACTTAGAGGTGCTGTGTGGGGTAAAGGTTTATAATTAGAAAGAGAAGGATCAGGTTCTTTTTTAGGAAAAAAAGATGTGCAACTGTTAACTTTTCCTAAATTTCTAAGTAAATTTCCTTTACCACTAAAACCTTTAAGTAATTTTGATATTATAGAAAAATGTAAATCACGTAAGGTAAAAAATTTAAAGGAGTTTTTATGAGAGATGAACTGAAGGGTAAGGCCAGCACTAGCGAAAGCCTTATATTAAATATGGATGATAGTAATGGGCAAGGAACACACTGGGTTAGCCTTTATGTTAAGGGTAAGAATTGCTATTACTTTGATAGTTTTGGTTTTGAACCTCCATTAGAAGTTAAGAATTATTGCTCAGGAAAAAATAGATATTTCAGTACATATAAAATACAAACTAGAGATGAAATCATATGTGGTCATTACTCTATTTATGTTATTAATGAACTTAACAACGGGCAAAGTTTTCATGATATATTAAGCGAATTGTTCCATATAAATCAGAACAAAGTTCTGCGTCAACAAAGTTAAAGAACTAGTGGCTCTAAACACAGACTTTTCACAAATACTTAATAAAATATATGATAATAAAAAACACAGTAAGCATGCTGATATTTTTCCTAAAAATATATTTATGATAATAGCTGGTAGTACGGGATGTGGAAAAACTAACCTGATGCTTAATTTCTTACTAAATGAAGTTCTAAAATACAATGACGTGATGATATACACTACAACCCCTTTTCAAGATGCTTACAGATATTTACAGGACAGTAACGAGGAATTTAAACAACGTAACAGTGTAACAAATGACATTATTACTTTGTGCAATCCTAATGAGTCGAGTATTTTAGGTCCTGAAGAACTTGATAAAGATAAAATCCATATTGTAGTTTTCGATGCTGTTATGAGTGAGGATCAAAAAGTTATGACAGATTACTTTTGTAGAGGTAGACACAACGATGTAAATGCATTTTATTTATGTCAAAGTTTGCATCATTTAAAGAAGCATGGAATACGTCAAAATGCTAATATATTTATTTTATTTCATCAAGATAAAAAGACAGTAAAATATTTCTATGATACACATATATCGGGTGATATGGGGTTAGAGGAGTTTGAAAAACTTTGTGATAATGCATGGTCTAAAAAACACGGTTACATTGTTATCAATCTTTGGGAACCTCCTGAATGTGGGCGATATCTCTCAAATTATGATACATTATATGTTCCTAATAAATACAAAGAATTACATAAAATACATAGAAGTACATAGAAATAGATATAATGACTTAAGACTAATTTTAAATCAGTAAATATTATGGTTAAATTTGATCCTGCTACGTACAGTAAGATTAAGAATGAGGTTAAGGAAATGTTCCGAGATGAAAAAGTAGGGAAACAACAAACATATGAGAGTCAGTCAGAATTATTCCTACCAATTATAAATAACACTAAAGAAGCTATGCAGACAATTTCTGATGAGAAACAAAGCTTAAATAATATTTTAGCACTTCGAGATAATGACCAAAGACTTGCTTTAAGGCAAGCAATACAAGACATGTCAGGTCTTACAGACGTATTTACAGAACCAAAGGAATCTACTCCTAAAGCTCCAAGAGTTGACTTAAACAGAGGGTTTGATCAATCGGACTTGGAAAATTTACAAGACTTAAGCTTACCACTCCCACATGAGGCGTTTTCTAACATTGATGAAATACCTGGAATTCTAAAGGAAGTTACAACCAAAATAAAAAGTTTAGCACAAGAATTTAGAGAAGATCGATTAACTAAGAAGTCAGATATAGGGAAAGAGATGTATCAATCACAAAGGAATACTTTAGATAAATATAAAACTAGGTTAAAGTATATTCAGGAAAGTAAACAAGTAGTTGGTGAGGGTAAAAAGAAAAAGAAACTTGTTAAGAAGAAATGTGGAAGAGGGAGACCTAAAACAAACTACGCACTAGTATATAATGATGCAAAGGATTTACTTCAAAAATTAGAAGAATATATTGCATCGTATCATGCAGGTAATAATGGAGTTTATAATACAATTATTACTATTTTAGATGAATTATTGAACAATAAAACTATCTCTAAGGATACCCACGATCAAATCTTAAAGAGTAATAAGCTTTAGTGACCTTTGGTCACGTCCTAAAGTACAGTTACATTACATGTAACGTCTTTTATATCTTTTTAAATAAAGATATATAAATACAAATGGCAAAGCTAACATTGACCAGTCATACAACCGATTTTACCACAATTCTAAATCCACCAATATATCTTAATACAAGCAAAAGATATGAAGCAGCCTTTCTATCACTATACACTTATAACGGTATACCAAATATTACAGAAACTAATAATAAGTTTACATACTCTACAGATAAGGGAGTTAGTTGGAAAACTATTACATTTGATAAAGGTGCTTACTCGTTGGATGGAATTAATGTGAAAATACATCGAGAAATGCAGCTATCAGAACAAAGTTCTGATCCAGAGATTGTACTTGACTTTTACAAACCAACGTTTAAAACAATACTTGTCATATCTAATGAAAACTATATGGTTGATTTTGGAGTGGAAAATTCAATAGCTAAAATTTTGGGATTCACAAATGAAAAGTTAGGTGTAGGTACTCATCAATCACCAAACGTTATAGATATAGAAAAAGTAAACTCAATACTGGTACACTGTGATATCATTATTGGTACTTATGTTAATGGTTCTAGATCAAATGTTATTTATAACTTTACACAAAGAGTCAGTCCAGGATATAAAGTAATAGAGAGACCAAGTCCTGAATTAATATTTCTTCCAGTTGTAGGAAGACCTGATATACAAAGTATTAGGATCTGGTTGACAGATCAAGATAATATACCTATTGACCTAATGGGAGAAGAAATTACTATTGATATACTGATTAGAGAAAAGTTGTAATATAAATGATTATGAAAAAGAAAAATCAAATGTACACCCCTTCGGGGGTCCAGAACAAACTTCTGTAGACATCCAAAAGAAAAATGGTATACGGTTCTGGCTTTGTATGGGATATCCTGAAAGGGATTGGTCGTTATATATTTCAAAATAAGAATTTGATTACTAAACCAATGTTAAAGGCTGTAGGAGAAGTAGGAGGCTTGGCTGTTACAGAAGGAAGTAAAGCTTTAATTAATAAACTCTCTACTGATAAGAAGAAAGAGTTAGATCCTAGTTCACAACAAATATTGGAAAGATTGACGCTGGGTTGTGGTATTAAAAGATTTTAAACTAGTAAATGCAGACTGAAATAGATAATGATGCACTTATATTACAAAGTGAAATACTTGTTGATAACAGTATTGAAATAAAAGATTATAAAACTTTCATTCCTCAAAGTAAAGCTGATTTTAATAACTTTGGGCATACAATTGAAATTAGAACTCCTGCTAGCGATGCTTATTATATTCCTTCTCAAAGTTATATTGAGGTAAAGGGTCAGCTAGTTAGAAACGATAATAATAATCCTTTTGCAGCTGATGCACAAATAGCTTTAATTACAATGCTGTAATGTATATGTTTTCAAGTCTTGAGTACAGGTTAGGTGGGCAAATAATGGAAGCATTGAATTTTCCTGGACAAACTACATCAATGTTAGGTTATCTAATTTATTCAGATGATTTTAATAGTAGTACAGGTCTTAAACAATGTTGGTCCAAAGATACATCTTCTAATGCCGATAGTGAGGAATTTAATGCATCTGCTGCTGCACCTGCAGCAGGTTATAGGCCTACTAGAAATAATAATTTTAATCAGGGTTTTTCTGTTCGTAGGAAACTTCTTATGAGTTCTGATCCTAGAGGAAACTTCTCATTCATTATAACTTTTTCTCACATTTTTGGATTCTCAGAATATGACAAGGTCTTATATAATATGGAACACATTTTGAAATTCACAAGAGGTAGCGATGATTTACCAATACACAGGGCAAATGGGGTTCCTGCAGGTAAAATATTATTAAATGATATTAGATGGATTATTCCGCAAGTAATACCATCTCCAGTTAAAAGAACTCAACTCTTAGAATTAGTGAAAAATAAAGCACTAATTCCATTACATTTTTGTGCTAGAAGCGATGAGCATACTACTGTAAATCCAAATGTTCGTAGTTTTAACTGGACGCTAAATAGTTCAGCTGGTGTAGAAAAACCTAGATGGATAATACTTTCCTTTCAAACTGATAAGACTCCTACCCAAGAACAAAACCCCGCACTATTTGATCATGTCAATTTAAGTTCAGCCTGTGTTAAATTAAATGGAGATAGATATCCATCAGACTACATAGATATAGATTACACAAAGCATGATTACGTGAAACTTTATGAAATGGCTGAAAATTTTAAGAAAGATTATTATGGAATAAATAATTTAATAGGTGGTAATCAAATAAATCTACTTAGTTACAAGGAGTTATATCCTATTATAGTATTTGACGTAAGACATCAAAGTGAATTAGTAAGATCTAATGTAATGACCAGTAGTCTAGAACTAAAATTTGAACAGCCTATACCTGCAGAAACTCATCTACACGCTATAATAATATCCGATAGATTATTTAGATTAACATCTGATGGACAAACACCAAGGATGGAAAGTTATTAAGGCTTTGGAGTCAGTAAATACTGACAGTCTGTCAGATCTTTCCCGGTTTTAAAACCGGTAAATCAGAACAAAGTTCTGCGACAACAAAGTTGGAGATGTACTGTTTAAAATGTAGAACAGTAACTGATTCAACAAATATACAAGAAAGAGTTTCTAAAAATAACAGAATAATGTTAATTGCTGTATGTATACTATGTGGTAAGCAAAAATGTAAATTCATCGCAGCCAAAAGCGGCCAAGGTGTATTTAATGACGTTCTATCAAAAATCGGAAATACTGTTGATGAACTACATTTACCGACAAGTCAAGGAGAATATGTAAATAATGGGTCCTTTAATAATCAAAATAAGTATTCTTATTGCGGCCCTGGTACAAAGTATGAACAGAGGAATAGAGAAGGATACAAGGGAGTTAATGAGTTGGATAAAATGTGCAAGTTACATGATCAGTTTTATACAGACAATACGGATACGGCTAGTAGAAACATAAGCGATGAAGCTTTAGCTCATAGGACCTATGAAATTTCTAATGATCCTAAATTTGACAGTACTCAAAGAAACATGGCAAGATTAGTATATCATATTATGAAGAATAAAGCAAGATTTGGGCTTGGTATAAATGAAAAAAACTGGAAGAAGGGGTCTTAACTGGCCCCTTTGAACAAATGGCTGAAGAATTACATAAACCTGTTAGAAGGAAGTTTGAAAGGAGAAAAGTAGAAGTTTATGCTGTGGATGATATTTGGGGTGCTGATCTAGTGGATATGCAAGAATGGAGTAAGGTAAATAAAGGTTATAAATACATGTTAAATGTTATTGACGTATATTCAAAATATGTATGGAGTGTACCTTTGAAAGATAAAAAGGGTGAAACTGTGACTGAAGCGTTTAAACATATAGTAAAGGATTCGGGTAGGAGACCTAGACGTATATGGGTGGATCAAGGTAAAGAATTTTATAATAAAATTATGGATCAGTGGCTACAGGAAAATAATATAAATAGATATTCAACTTATGGAGAGCATAAATCTTGTAGTTGAAAGGGTGAATAGGACGTTAAAAGAAAAGATGTGGAAAAGATTTACAGCTGAAAATACTAGAAACTGGGTTGATCAGCTAGATAGATTGATTACTGAGTATAATAATACGGTTCATAGTAGTATTGGTATGACTCCTGTTAAGTGTAGTAAGTTAACTAGTTTTGAAACGAAACCATTTACTGAAAAGGGTTTAGTAAAACCAAAGTTTAAAGTTGGAGATAAAGTAAGAATTAGCCGAATAAAGGGTGTCTTCGAGAAAGGATATCTACCAAATTGATCTGAAGCTGTTTATGTTATACTTGAAGTAAAACGGACAAGTCCTAGAAACTAGAACTTACATTTTAAAAGATACAAGGGATGAAGTCTTAGAGGGTAGTTTTTATGAAGAAGAATTACGAAAGACTAAACAAGAAATATATAGAATAGAGAAAGTAATAAGGAAGAAGAAAATTAATGGTGTTGAACAAGCTTTAGTTAAGTGGATGGGCTATAGTAATAAGTTTAATGAATGGATATCCGTTCAAAACTTATATAGGCCTAATACATAGAAAAGAGACCCGATTAATCTAATCACGGTTCAAGATTTATATAGGCCTAATGTATATAGAAAGGTTGCTGCGTAAAATGGAAGGGATACTTGCCGTAAATTGTTGAAGAGGTAAAATGCAAAATGTAAAATTCAAGTTTTTTGTTAGCAACGTTTAACTATACATCAAGTACTAAATGCTTAATAACTTTTTTTGAGACAGCACAATTTTGGAGGTTTAGGATTAGGGCCTGGCATGAGTGGGAATTGAAATCACGACGGGCATAGCCCACTAGATCCACAATCTGACGCCTTAACAACTCGGCCATCATGCCTCCTTGTTAGCTGCTTGTTAAAAGCGCGATATGTGCAATCACTATGAACGGCGCGTTAGCGATATTGAGACAGTATGACAACGTAATAATTCTAACACCTACTGTCTGGTGTTGTTATCGAGTAAATGACTCATCTCAATGGTACGTGCAACTATGCAGAATATTTCACAGAAAGTTTCACTGAAAGTTTCACTAAAACTTTCACGATGAGATATTATATAACATTACACAAGATTAAATACTGTATATAAAGCGTAAAACTTAAATATCTGAGCACGATAATAAATAAAAGATGCATTAAACGGCGCCAAGCCAATAACCCTTGGCTAATGTTACAAGGCTAGCAAACCGGAAGATTGAATATATACAATATCTGTTTAAAGGTGAGGTTATTAATGGTATTAATAAGGGTTTTCGGTTTGATCAGAAAGAGATGAAAACATACGAACAGAATAAAGTAGGGTTATCTCCGTTATATACAAAGGGTGTTGTGATGGATGATGGTATTCATATTAGACCGATTGTATTCTAGAGACTTTTGATCGGTTTAGCTTGTATGAATAGAGATTAATATTATATATATATATATATATATATATATATATATATATATATATATATATATATATAATACTTTTTATCAGATAGAAGTAGTATACAATGCGGGATTGCGCTACTATTTTGCATTTCTAGAACGATTTTTATAGTAGTTTATTTAGTATTTTGGTGAGCGAACGGGGAGAGCGAGACAAAAATAGTAAATAAATTGCCATAAAAAAGAGGTCGTTCTAGAAATGCAAAACGGTAGCGTAATCCCGCATTGTATACTACTACTAATAATTAGCATTTTTGGATCGCCGTAAGGCATAACCTTTAATTAAAGGAATGCAAAGTACAAAACTTTTATTTAACTGAAGATTTGAGCTTGTTTAAACTTCCATTTCTATAACCCCGTAAATTTATAGCTAGCGATGCTTTAACGTCAGTCAGGAATTATAAAAAAAGATACTAAAGAATTCATAACACCCTGCTTAATGTTCTATTTAATGTTCTGGGATTTAGTGCACTTGGTTCAGATTGCACGTCAATTATATTATCGACGTTAAGCTATATCGACCTATGTTAGAACTTTGTGGGTGACCACAGTGGAAGACCGAGTGTTGACAGCTTCTTCTTCAGTGAACTGCCAAGCGGCAGGTTCAAGGTACACATTCATACTCAAAGTCTGCTTTCTCGCTCCATAGGAGCACTCCTTAGATCAACAAGTTAATCCCTTCATAAAGTCTATGCCTTATCCATACCTTATGTAACCTATAGCTTGGGAAAAATATGGCTTCTGAGGTGGTTTCCCGTTGCCTTCCTCAGTTTGGTGGATTAATTACCATTTAATCCTGGGGGAAAATATTTCATGGTGAGGTGGGTCCCTTCTTGCCATCCTCAGCTCCTGCCTTTAGTCGCCTCTTACGTATACGCGGCAGATTGTTTGCGGTTGCCCAATTCTGCAGTGGTCCAACCACACCCGAGCACAACACGGGGCAGCTTAGGAAGGAAAAATCCCTGGGTGATGGAAGGTTATTCTTAAATCAGCGTGTGCTGCAATTGATGTGCTGCCATCAAAAGACAACGATTACTAATAACCAATGAGAGAAAGGAGGAAATTATCCTTAAACCAGCATCAGTGCTTCCTGACCCAGTGTGCTGTTATGTTATTGTCAGGGAAGGGTTCTAAGGGTGAACCCTAGCCTGGACCAGGTTCATAAATTCCATAACTCTGAACTTAAAGTTAATGATCTATAATAGTAGATAACTACTTTCCATTTGTAACTTCTAATTACAGTTAAATTATAACAGACACATAGGTAATGTATTATAAATGAAGTGTATTTAGTTCACTTCAATTATATTTTATTTTATTCAAACACAATACAAGGAAATAATATATTACAAGAAACTGAAAATTGTCCTTATATGACAAATAACGGAATTAAATCTAATGATCAAATAATATAATAGAGTTGAAAATAACTTAATAATATACAAACTAAAATGAAAGAACCGAGAATACTACTAATTAAATACCAGATTACAAAAAGGTTGAGGAGTACTTCGTTATGGAGAAATCGCAACACTCGTCACCAAATCCTATCTCACAAGAACATAAAGGCAAACTAGTTCCTATTCAACGTCCTCACCTCTTCCATAAGAATATACCTAATGACTACAGCATCTAACCATAGGATCCTATCTTAATGAAATGACACAAGTCTATCACAACTTCCTTGAGTTCAAAATCCCCAACTCAACTTCGGGCCTTCTCGAAGTAACTATCAGCAATGCACGACCCTAGAACCCTCAGCTCCCTATGGCCGTTTAACGTCCTGTTATCTTCACTGGCAGTTTCTAATAAACCACAATAAACCCAACTCAGGGGTTACCTATTCATAGGACTTTCCCCTCTAAATGATTCTAACACTTCCTAGGCCTTTCTTAACATACAACATGTGAAACTTTAATCCATACAATCAGATATAACCTTACTATCTCATGTGGATCGATACCTAGTCAAAACAAATGTACACTGTAACCAAATAGTCACTAGCGAAAAATATAAAGTCTAATAAGATTTATCTGAAGTCTTAAACTAAAGTTTATCAACAAATCAAATCAAAGCTCCTCGCTTGCGGACACTCTCCAAGTCCCAACACTCGTGTTCACTCCAGCCACAGACCCAGGCACGGAACAATAGGCCTACAGGGTAAGAAACTTGCCCTGTGCTAGTAAAGTACAAAGGTCATTGTGGAGTATATTGTAATAATTAGTATTATCTCTACTCCTACCTCGACAGTTATGTTATTCCTTTTCTGTCTTTTGGCAAAAGCCTTAGCAAAATCTAAATGCAAATCGTCACACAATTTTCTTAATCCAATCCTTCGGATACTAAACCTCTAGAAAATCTAATATTAATTTGATTCTAATAAATCCACGGTGACAATAGGCTATTTCTTTTCCATTTTGACTACGTACAATTTTATTTAAATTTTTTTATAGATCTTAACTGATTTATTTGTTAATTTACATTTCAGACTCCTGCCCGCTATGCTAGAGACGTTGTGGCCTGTCCTATCATGAAACGGTTGTATGTTGGAGATATAGTTTCTGCTTGCATCTGGTGCATTGATGCAGCCAATTCTGAGGGCCGTATGATTGTCAAGAGTGTTCACTGGCTATCTACATTTTGCATCACACGTGACAGGCGTATTTTGACTGTAGACCAACAGTTCAATGTACAGGTTGTTAATAGTTCTGCAATTTTTTATAGGCCTATCTATGCTTTAACTAATTAGAGATTTTTGCTAAAATTTATAACTTACGCTTGTGAATATTATGTCTTAGTATTTAGTGCGCAATTTAATAAGCATATGAAACAGACTTGTGTTATATACAACAAGCCTATACCTATAATAAATTATAAGTCTATGGCCATATGCTGGTCCAAGTTTTTAGTCTCTAACCAGCACGGCGTAGAGTGGAACCTAGGCCCTACATGGATTCAATTCACTACGGGTTCCGAATATTGATATACATGTATCTTGTAGTTAGCTGAGGCTTTAAAACCCTAACTGTTTAGACCTTCAAATAACGGAATGTATTAAATAACTGAGTAAATAATAATATTAATAAAGGTTTAGCGTCCGTTTCCTCATCCAAGGATAATGTCAGGGACGTCCCCACAGCACACATCACTACAGATAATTTCACCCAAATCAATCTGCAAAAGAATTGTGCTGAGAAGTAAGGTCCTAAACGAAAGCCAGTCCGGTGATCAAAAAATGGTCAAGGTAGATTGATTATGTCTACGGTGGGAAAAGGTAAGTCTTAAGCTTACTACAGAAAGTTGTAAGAGAAGAACAAGAGCTAAGATAAATAAGTATAGAGTTCCAGATTGTGGGTGATGCATAAGAAATAATAATAAATACATGATATCATATATTTCATCTCCGGTTACAGACTTCAATTATGGTATTAGGTCTATATCTATTTTGTGATGGTTCCAGATTTTCTCCTCCGATGGTAAACCTCTTTTGATTGCTGATGGATCAGCACTTCGATCTCTCAAGAGTGAGTATGACGATGTAATGGATGTGCTGATGAAGCCCAGTGGTAACCTGCTGATGACCTGCGGAAAATACGATGATTCCTTCCGAGCAATCGTTGAAATTAACAAAGATCTAGAATTTGTCGAGAGAGTTGTCTTCATCAGCCTTGATCGGCCGCCTGTTTTTGGAAGGGCGAAGAATTTGCTTGATCAGAGTAAATGTCTTCAATCGGAAGATAAAACCGATGAAAGCAAATATGCTACACCAAATAGTTATCTTTCTATCTTACACTTACTTGCAAAAGAAACCTCTAAGTATTCTGAAAAGTGGCGAAGAATGACGCTTGAGAGATATAAAATAGAATTGGATGAATATATAGACGAAGTAAAGTCTATTTCAGCTCTCAGGGACATACTTTATACTGATACATCATCAGCATCCAGTTACCCTGGAGAAACATTAAACCAGAAGTCGTCCAAAAATGTCTTTCCGAGAGAAGAAATTGAGAAATTTGCGAAGGACCCACAAGTTGTCAGAGACTCAAAGCTAGACGAGTCAGATAAAGTGGATTCACGTATCAGAAAAATGCATGAGTATGAGTGTTCACTTTGGATGCGTCGCTTGTCAATGCTTTTAACCGATGTCAAACAACTGCAAGAAATAATTGACAATGAATGCAAACCCCTACATAGTTTCTCTAGACCTAAGCTTCGAAAAGAATTTCCTTTAGAGCATTTGCCTTATGAAGATATGAATAAATTGTCGCCACGTACAGCCCCAGCGTCTATAAGTGCAGGTTGGAAGCAATCGAAAGCTGCTAAAAATCCTCTTGACGAGTCTCGATTAAAATATGTACCAATGTTGTGTAGCGACAAGGTTGAAGAACTTGAAAGCCTTGCATCTGATCCTTCAAGTCTATTAACTTATTCTTCCTCTACCAGTAATAGTGCTCGAGACAAATTAACTAAGCTAAAATTTGATCTAATCGACGTAAGACAAAAAATGAATCAATTGAGGCTTGAACTTGGATTTAAACCTTCCTGTAATATAGTTGTGACTACCCCGCCACCGACATTATCGGGTCCATCAGCAACAATAGGGCCTTCTATATCACCAGTGTCTTCAGCGTCATCCTTGTCGTCTACTTCAGATATACCATCTGCAGCACCGGTGCCATTAGCATCATCTGTGCCATTAGCGTCATCTGTGCCATCATCATCTTCAGTGCCATCATCATCTTCAGTGCCATCATCATCTTCAGTGCCATCATCATCTTCTGTGCCATCATCATCTTCTGTGACATCAGCATCTTCAGTGCCATCATCATCTTCTGTGCCATCAGCATCTTCATTGTCATCATCATCTTCAGTGCCATCATCATCTTCAGTGCCATCATCATCTTTAGTGCCATCATTATCTTCTGTGCCATCATCATCTTCAGTGCCATCATCATCATCTTCAGTGCCATCGGCATCAGTGTCATTATCATCTTCAGTGCCATCATCATCTTCAGTGCCATCGGCATCTTCTGTGCCATCATCATCTTCAGTGCTATCATCATCTTCTGTGCCATCGTCATCTTCAGTGCCATCATCATTCTCAGTGCCATCAGCATCTTCAGTGCCAACATCATCTTCAGTATTATCATCATCTTCTGTTCCATCATCATCTTTGGTGCCATCATCATCTTCAGTGCCATCCTGTGGATCAGTGCAATCAATGACCTTTCGTGACTTGATATTTGCAAAGTCACCTGTTGCTTTCATGAGACCTAGGTATATGGCGCTGGGTCCCCCTGACTCAGATTCTTTCTTCGTCTGCGATCACGACAACGGCTGCATTCTGTTGGTATCTGATGACATGAAGACGGTCAAGGTTGTCCTGGATCAGAATAACGGATGTCCACGTAATCCAGGAAGAATTCATTACGATGCAGAACATAGGCGACTATTAGTTGCATCTGACGTCAACCGAGAAATCCTTATATTCCAGTTGTAGGTGAAATTACTAGAACAGTTCTTGTGGACTCTCTCTCTCTTAGTGCACTACCTACTGGCAGGTCCTTGGTATATAACGCCTCCACTCCTCTGTCTTCCGCTTTCCTCTTCATGTCACATATGAGTGGGTTTTTAAATCATCTAACATACCTAATCTTGGCCTGCCTCTTTTTCCTTCCATTCTGCCTTCTATGACTTCTTTTAATAGACTTTCTCCATTTAGAATGTGTCCTATCCAACTCTTCTTCCTATTTCTTAATACATTTGTCAACCATCTATCTGTATCAACTCTCTCCAGAACTTCCTCATTTGTAACCTCTTGAGTCCAGCTAATCCTCGCCAATCTTTTCCATATCCATATTTCTCAAGCCTCCAGTTTCCAAATTCTTCCTTCCTTAAGGTCCATGTTTCACATCCATACAATAGCGTGTTTCAAACCAAGATTTTCACTATCTTTCTTGTGGACTCTTAAATTCGTTAAATGTGTAGTAGTGCCAATGGCCGTTTTGATACATACTGTATATAGTTGGTATGTTATGTACAATAATAAGTAAAAAGTAAAAGAAAACAAGTAAAAGTACTATGGAAAAGTCTCAAATAGGGGATTGACTGATGGATAATATGATGTAGGACAGAGGATTTGAGAAAGTCTATTCGTCGTATCCCGACCCTAGTTAAACTGAGATTCGAGAGAAGAAGAAGATGATGATGATGATGATGATGTTATGTACAATAATAATATTTGTATAGAGTAATTTTGCTGTTGGCTCAACAAATACTATTGATCTGTTTTCAATTGTCCAAAGTTATCAATGTTTTGTGAAAAAATAGCACAATTGACGCTGACACACAAACGATGATGTTCATTGAAATGAAAATGAGTTTTGTCTTACGCCGCTGTATTCTCTAGTGTGTAGAGACAAATAATATTTAGTTTTTTTGCTCTTTACTTGTACTGATTTTCTGGATTTTGGAATTTGCACCGTTTTGGACCATTCATTTTGCTCGCCGGCTAAATTTTGACTCAATAGTGCTCGATGTTGTCATTGATGACTGTAGCACTCTAATTGTTGTTATTATTATATTATGTATATATATAATATAATTTAATTATATCTATATATATATATATATATATGTATATATATATATTTGTATATATATATATAAAACAACAATTAGGCCTAGTGAAGTATTATGTACATAGGCCTATATAATAGTAGTAGGCTTATGTACTTCTATAATAATAACAATATAGTGAAGTATAGAGTATATACGCATAGTACGTTAAAAATAAACTGTATAGTATAGCATTGTCATACTATGCAGGGCTTGAGATGCGGATACATCAAAATATTTCTAGCAAAACTCTGAAATATTACCACCCGAGCAAAATTTTGAAATATTGCCATCCGAACACAGTTACAAAGATAATATATAAATAACACATTTTCAATATTATAGATAATATACATTTATTTTTATTAAGATTTTAGTAAGTGCTTATTACTTTAAATCACATTCTTTGTGGTTTTAGGTACAAAGATGATATATGTGTTATTTTATCAGCATTTGTAAGAATAATAAGATTTTACATTCAATTAGGCTTGGAACGGTATTCCTTTATTTCTGGGCATGTGTTAGTGTCTTTGTTTCGATCTTTGTGTCCTTTCTTTTCACGGGTAGCCTACTGAATGAAATAGATCATTAGATTTAATTACATTACAATTTCTAATGCATTATCTAAATTGTAGGTATCTCTCATGGCTCAATCTATACATAGCCTTTCTGATTATGATAATTTTCAGTTTGGGTTTAAGTCTGGCCATTCAACCGGATATTGTACTCATGTGCTAAAGCAGACTATCGAGTATTATAGACATCATGGAAGTCATACTTTTACCTGTTTTGTTGGCTTTAGTAAAGCTTTCGATAAAGTTAATTAGTGGAAATTGTTTGAGAAATTACATGATGATAATATTAACACCAGTACTATATATATTCTTGCATTCTGGTACTCTAAACAGCAATGCTTTGTTCGATGGCGTAATTCTGTTTCTACTTGTTTTTTTACTTTGGAAATGGTACGCGTCAGGGAAGTCATCCCATTTCACCGTATTTGTTCTCTAGATATATACGCGATATGTTTAAGGCTGTCGTAGATACCGGGATTGGTTGTGCAATTATTAATTGATTAATTAACATTCTAGCATGGATCTATGCTGATTATAGGAATCTCTCATAGCTCAATACACGTCCAAAATTAACGTGTTGTTTGTAAGTCCTCTCGACTTCAATTTCGCTCTCTTTCTCTTCTACGCAGTCTTCACTGGCTCCCTGTTAATCAACGCATAAATTATAAAATAGCTCTATTAACTTCAAAACTCTGCGATTTGTCAAGCCATCTTACTTATCTGAAATTCTTCTTCCCTATCGTCCCTCACGTGCACTTCGCTCCACCGATGCCAATCTTCTCTCAGTTTCAAATATTCTCACGTCATTGGGCAGACGTTCATTTTCTTACGCAGCACCCACAATCTGGAACTCTTTACCTGCTAATCTTCGCTCTTGTTTTTCTCTTTCAACATTCTCTAGCAAGCTTAGAACTTACCTTTTCCCACCATAGACATTATCAATCTACCTTGACTATTTTTTGATCACCGGACTGGCTTTCGTTTAGGACCTTACTTCTCCTCAGCACATTTCTTTCGCAGATTGGTCTGGGTGAATTGATCTGTAGTGATATGTGCTGTTGGGGACGTCCCTGACATCATCCCTGGATGAGGAAACGGACGTTAAACCTTAATTATTATTATTATGATTATATCGGCTCCCTCTTTGAGAGCTTTACAGTAGGCCTATTTAATGTAACGCTAAAGTTATTAACATGTCTTTTAATATTGATAAAACTGTCGCCATGATATTTATTCCTAAGGATCGAAATTGGAATATAATAGAGGACTTTCTAAGATTTAAGTTGGACTATATTTTAATTATGTATCTCAGTTTAAATATTTAGGACATATTGTAACCAATGATGGTCGAGATAATAACGATCTAGAGCGTGAAATACGTGGTATGTTTATGCGTACGAATGTATTATAGCGTAGATACAGTATGCTTGCTGCTCTCTTAATGTTAAGAAGGTCCTGTTCAAAGCCTACATATGTATGAGCTTCTTGATGTAGGACTATGGTCGTCGTTTACAATAGGTTCAAATGAGAAGTTTTGATCTTGCTATAATAAACAATTATATGCTGATTTGCCTATTCTTATGTGCAATGTCGACTTTCATCAATATAATTGGATTTTTGTTTGTTCGTTGGCCTATGCTCAATAATAGATTGTTTGAAGTGAGTATTTCCATTCAACTAACTGTAACTCTGTGTAATTGATGGTGGTTTATTTTTGATACTACTTTTATGTTTATGCTGTTTGATTTGTTTGCTTTATTCTTGTTCCTGTCAAATGTTGACGAATAAAGTAGTGTGCGTGTATATATATATATATATATATATATATATATATATATAAATGTATTATAACTATATTTTTAATATAAACGTTACAGTGGCTTAACCATCGCGCTGCTGGAAACCGGATTACCTAGTTTTGTTTTACTTTCCAATTACAGATTAAAGTTTAAAATGTGCTTGCTGGATAATACGAATATGCTAGTTACGTGTTTTGATGTTCTGAGCTTATTGTAGGTTTATATGCTTAGTTCTATAACTATAAGTAGTTTTCTTAGAGCTCCCTTTAAGCACTGAATATTTGCTTTTCTGGTTCTTGTTGCATTGTTGTATATGTATGGCTGGAGCCTATGGCGATGTCGGTAAGATATTCGACAGCGGATTAGTATGTGCGGGTACAAATCCTGGCTCGCCCGCCACTGACATCGCTTTCCATTGAGGAAACTGACGTTAACATGGGCTTTTTTATTCATGTATAGGTTATTATGCCTGAAGTAAAGCAATAAATAAATAAAATATCGTCCAGAGAAATGAGTAATATTGAAACAATGCATATCAAAAATCCCGGGCATGAGTGAGCATATCTGTTTAAATGCTTAGAAAGGGTCATTAACTTTGTTGAATGAAGAGTTGTTTAGCCTTTAGCGCCTAATAGATATGAGCATTTAGTAGATTACCTGCGTTTGAAAGCTTTTAGTGTTAAGTATAACTGAAATATTACAAAATATCATAACGACGTCTCTTACATATTGCATGTAATTTAGTTTAGTTGGCCTACATGTATTTAAATTATTTTTGTATTTAGTTTTTAAATACAATTTATTGTTGTGCTTCTGTATAAGTATTTTAAAATATGAATCAGATTTAAGCTCAATATTGATGCAGATATTTTGAGTAGGTCTATATTGGCCTTACTATAAATATTATAGAATAATGTATATAACTTGTTGCTATTAAAACAACATACATGTATTTTATTGCTAAATCATATATAGCCTATATTTTATATAAATCATAGGCCTATTAATATAAATCATACAGCCCTATACATGTATTTGCCTTATAAATGCCATTAAATGGTATAGATTAATGTGTATAGGTTGGTGTTATTACAACAACATATTTTATTGCTAAATCATATTAATGTATATAAAATAAAGAAGCTTATTGGAGATCTTCTGAATCTGCTGACTTTTCCACAAAGGATTTTTCCTTAGCTAGACCTAACCTATAAATTCATTTGTGTAAACCAAATAAACAGTTTCTAAGGAATGCCCATGTGCATGATTTATTTATTAAATTTGTAATTGTAATCTTTTTGCTAACGATATACATCTTGTGTAAATCTTTAGATCATCAGATAGTAGTAAATATAGAGGTACTCTCTGAAGCTGTGTCTAAACTACCAAAATCTCACGAACACATAACAACTGAGGATATATGACGATTTTAGTTGTCTCTTTCTCTCTCCCTCTCTCTCTCTCTCTCTCTTAGTGCACTGCCTACTGGCAGGTCCATGGTATATAACGCCTCCACTCATCTCTATCTTCCGTTTTTCCCTTCATGTCCACATATGAGTGGATATTTAAATCATCTATAACGTTCGTTTTGCTATACCATTATTCTTGGGGGATCCTGCTTATGACGAGGTGGGCCCCTTTACCTTCCTCAGCTTCGACTAACATTTAATGGGCAGGTGCGTCATGCCCTGAGTTTACCCAATACCCTGTTCAGTTTTGTATTACTTACAATCTATTGTCACTTAATTATTGATTGTCGAAATTGGTCAGTGTTTAAGAGCGTTAGGTAACGTAGGCTAATGAAATTTCAAATGGCTGTACCTGAGGTCCTGGGATCAATTCTTGGTAGAGCTGATCACAGGGTAACATTTCGGCCATTAACAAGACTGGTGTCATTGACTGAAGTGGTTAAATGTAGTGTGGTGTTTTGTGTTGGCATCACATAACTCGTTGAATGGAAAAATTCAGTTTTCTTAAAAGTTTGTAGGCTATTTTAATGAAGAATTGAATTTTTGATGAAGTGCCTGTTACGATTATAAATAAAATGATTTTTTACTATTATTGCTATGCAACCTTTTTATTTGTTTCATGTCATAATAAACTTAACAATATTATACTGGTTAAGGAAGTCACAAAAACCTGTAGCACCCGTTTTTAAAAAAAGTAAACAACAAATACAGTATACTCAACTAGAACGTTTGTCAAACAGTTATGGTTATGATTATGAGTAAAATTATTCATTTAATGGTTTTTTTTAAATATAGCTCTAACATTTAGTGTATTACACAAATGGAGTGTACAGGAATATAAGTTTTGTTAATATTCTGCCCTTCAAGGAAGGTAACAGAGAGTACAAACAAACTACTGCAGAACAGAACACTGTTAAACAACACAAAATATTCGATTATAAATTATAGAAAGCATGTAGCTTGAGGATCCAGGAAGTAGACTGGAGTCCAGGCACGAGCTACGGGTCCAGTTGTCCGAGTAGAATGTTTTAATAGCGTAGTGGTAACGTCATGAGGTTTTAAACACAGATCCAGAGGTGAATTGAACCCTCGTAGGATAGAATACCAGCCGCGCTGCTCTGAGAGTAAAATCTCGGACATTCACTGGACTGGTTATTCGGAAATTGTCTAAATTGCCTAACGGTTTAAACATATGTGGTATTAGAAGTGATAGATATCAACATAGTTGATCATTTCACTATAATGCGCGTTTTTACTTATAATAGTAGAAGAGAAACATTTTAAACAGCCTAAATTAAGATAACTCGACCGTGGATCAGTATGTGCGGGGTTCAAATCCTGCGCTCGCCCGTCACATCGATTTCGAGTGAGGAAACTGACGTTAACAATAGCTTTACCTGCTTCTAAGTTGTAAGTTAAAGAAATCACGTGTTAAGCTCTCTACTGAGCTAACAACATATCGCACTATTTCAGTGCGAGCAGGGAAACAACAGAGTAACCAGTATTAGCTAACGAGCCAAGAGCTAACAGCGTAGCCTAAGGTTCAACTCTATAGGGCTAATAATAATAATAACACGCACTATAGTGAAACGATCAACTATGTTGATATCTATCACTTTTAATACCACATGTTAAATCCGTTAGGCAATTTAGACCATTTTCCGTGTAGCCAGTCCAGTGAACGCCCGAGATTTTACTCCCAGATCAGCGCGGCTGGGATTCGAACCCGCGAGGGTTCAATTCACCTCAGGTTCTGTCATTTAAAACTTTTAAATTTACTATTATTTCTATGCAACATTTTTATTTGTTTCATGTCGTAATAATAATAATAATAACAACAATTAGAGTGCTACAGTCATCAATGACAACATCGAGCACTACTGAGTCAAAATCAAGCCAGCGAGTCAAATGAATGGTCCAAAAACGGTGAAAATTCCAAAATCCAGAAAATCAGTCCAAAGTAATAAACAACAAATACAGCATAGGCTACTTAGAAAGTTTGTGAAACAGTTACGACTATAAAATTATTAATTTAATGGTGTAAATACTGATATAGCAATAAAGAGTAGCTGACAGTGTATCATTTATAGCAAAGGACAATATTACACATAACTGTAAAAACACACTACATTATAACACATAATAATAAAACAATATTACAGTATAACACATAATTACAAAACAATATTACAGTATAACACATAATTGCAAAAACACACAACATTGTAACATATAATTACAAAACAATATTACATTATAACACAAAATTATAGTATAACACAATATTACAGTGTAACACATAATGGTGAATATAGACTATATATAAAGAGCAGCTAATTGCGCATAATTTATACAAAACAATAACAACAAACATTACATCACATAAGCAATGTATAAACATATATGTAATGTGACAAGTCAACGAGACAACTAGACGTAGCTTAAAGAAGAAAAGACACAAGTATTAACAGCTTCAGAAAAACCAAAATTTGACCCCCCGCACATACTGAAGAGAGCTGCTAATTGCGCATCATTTATACAAAACAATAGCAACAAACATTACAACTCAACCACTTGGAGTCGGATAATAAGTAAATTTATTAATTAATTAGTTAAGCCTAATTATTAATAAACAAGTAACCACATCCGATGAGGCTTATCAAATTTAACCCGAAACCATTGTGATACATCGAATTCAACTACACACTGTAGCTTATATTTATTCATTAATTAGTTTATCTATTAATAAAAAATAGCCTATAAAAATTAATTTGTTAATTATAAGTCAATAGAATAAAACTGAATCCTAGTTGAAAGATTGGTCAGAATCACAATACATAGAATATGAATTCGAGCAGTTTCCAAATTTCACTTTAAACTTTTTAAAGTTCATCTTACGGCTACTTTTTCAAAAACTGTACGATATGCAAAAGAGTTGGGCACATTAGCATATTAATGCATATCAATGCATATTAATGCATATCAATGCATATTAATGCATATTAATGCATATTAATAATTTAACTTAATTCATTACTTAACGTAAATAAATACATAGCAAACACACTTAAACTGGCTGGAGCCAGTGGCGAAGTCAGTAAGATACTCGACCGCGGATCAGTATGTGCGGGGTTCAAATCCTGGGCTCGCCAGTCACTGACATCGCTTTTGAGTGAGGAAACTGACGTTAACCTTAGTTTCTTTACCTTAGCATTAAAGTTTTAACAGTTTGTAAATATAACAAATATTATGCGGGAGCACATTACTTAATATAGATTAAATTGTATTGCAACTGTAGTTAGTGAGCATTAGACCCATAGCCCAAATATAAAAACGTCAAAGCTGTCCAGTCTTGCAAATACAATACTAACACACACTTTGAACACTGTGGCCCTATAATATATACATAGAACACAAAATGAATAAAGACTTTGAATAGAAATGACCGAGCGAACAGAAAGTAAACATAGATCTTACCCTGAGCGATTTTACTACAGTGTACCTCATTAAAACTCGAGCTTAATGTTTTAACCTATATGTTTTTGACAGAAGTACATACAACCTAGGCATAATATAGCAATTAATATATAATCTGCACTTAATTCCCGTGAAGTTACCCGTGTTGTGTCCCGGTTGCTGAAGAATGGACCAATCGTAGACTGCACGTGCCGTAAAAGGCGACAAAGCACTGAGATCCGAACCAGCGTCAGCATTCGGTTGGTGAGCGCCTAGACTCCAGAATGCTACACAATTTTCTAAGACGAATGGAAAAGTTTACGACACGTGCAATCTACGCTCGGTCTATTCTTCAGCAACCCGGACACAACGCGGGTAACTAAATTTACTGCATTACTCAACCTAATTAACTTAAATGCAGTAATTAACCAAGTCGAATTCTAAGCTTCTATTGCAAGATTTAACAGTACAGATGTCATCAATTGACAACTACTATATGAAATATAAACACATGACCACATAATTTTATGCCCACATAATCACATGCCCACATAATCACATGCCCACATAATCACATGCCCATATAAACACAGAAAATATTATTTAGCAGAGTTAGAGCACAAAATCACAAGAAATAAATCTTACCCAAGATTTTCTGATTTACACATAATTGTCACATTTTGCAAGATATTTTTTGTCCATAGAAAGAAAGTACTTAGGCATTTAAGGCTTGAAAGTACTTTATGAAGCCTTAACCTAACTTGACTAAATAGTAAGTCTCAGTTGAAATATGTCCTTAGTAATATATCTTTAAAAACTTAAAGTATCTAAATAAAAACGTAGATATGTAAGCATTTAAACACTTTGGTACAAGTTTAGTATCACTGGTTATTACAAGAAAAATGATTAATTCACAATCTCTGATTATATTTATCAAATCAAATAAATTATAGTTTAGAACAGATCAATCAAATAAAAGACACCGTTAAATGAAAACAGTTCAATCAAATAAAATACATCGTCAAATGAAACTGACAAATTAAATAAAACACATCGTCAAATGTAACTTTACAATAAAATAAAACACATCCTCAAATGTAACAAATGGAACAAAAATATCGCATAAAACAGATCAACCAATTCAAAAAGCAAATAATTCAAACAGATCAAAAATCAAACAAATAAATCCCATCAAGCAAACTCAGCAAATCAAACAGATAAAGCAAATCAAACAGAGAAAACAAATCAAATATACAGAACAAATCAAACATATAAATGAAACAGACAGAACAAATCAAACAGATAGAACAAATCCAACATATACATTAAACAGACAGAACACATCAAACAGATAACTCAAACAGATAAATCAAACAGATAAATCAAGCAGATAGAACAAATCAAACAGAGAAACAAATCAAACAGATAGAACAAATCAAACAGACAAACCAAACAGATATAACAAATCAAACAGATAAATCAAACAGATATAATAAATCAAACAGACAAATCAAGCAGATATAACAAATCAAACAGACAAATCAGACAGATATAAAAAATCAAACAGATAAATCAAACAGATATAACAAATCAAACAGATAAATCAACACGAGCTCGGTCAGGACATCTACACTTGGAAAACACGAAGTTCGCGGACCATCTGATCGCCCACGAGAAGTCTCCTATATTCGGCATCGCAGTGAACCCTGAACGGCTTGGTAGGACAGCCGTTCTCACGATCCAGCACAACTCTCGAGGTCGTCAGGTCTCCAGACACGAGCAGCACTCGACTGTTGTCGCGATCACATACGAATAAAGTGTCCGAATCCCGAGGTCCGTGAGCCAAGTAGCGAGGACTCCTGAGCTTGGCTGGAGCGAGACAGAGAAGTGGATCGACCTCTCCAGGTGTAGATGGAAAAGATGGGGATGATGAAAGAGGTACAGGTGGAAAAGATGAGGTTGATGTAGGAGGTGTAGATGGAAAAGATGAGGATGATGTAAAAGATGCAGATGGAAAAGATGAGGATGATGTAAGAGGTTTAGCTGAAAAAGATGAGGTTGATGTAAGAGGTGTAGATGGAAAAGATAAGGTTGATGGAAGAGGTGTAGCTGGAAAAGATAAGGTTGATGTAAGAGGTGTAGATGGAAAAGATGAGGATGATGTAGGAGGTGTATATGGAAAAGATGAGGTTGCGGTGAAAGGTACATCTGGATAAAATGAGGTTGATGTAAGAGGCACATCTGGATAAACTGTGGCTGACCTTTGAGGTATAATAGAAGAGGCACTGGCAATGTTCTGAAATTTGGGTAATTTTGAAGATGCTCTGCTTAACATACGAGATTTCAAATGGTGTAATTTGTTTCTTAGACTGTCGCACCCAGCCTTTAAGTTTCCCAAAGTACCTCCGTCGTCATATGGCGCTGAAGGAAGTGGAGTTTCCTGCAAAGCAGCATAAAGTTGGGCTTCGGCAAGGACGGCCTCATCTGATGGCGTTTGAGCCTTTTGGAAAAGGGGAGATGGTTGTGATTTTGGCTTTCTTTTAGGATGAAGTCCTTGATATGGAATAATTTGACTGAATGCAGCTGAAGATGATTCTGCGCCTTTTAACTCAGAGGCCGAAGATGGCTTTATTTTCTGAAAACCAGAAGCAGGATCTATTTCCTTAAATCCTGAAGAAGATGGTTCTTTTTCCCTGAATCCTGAAGGAGATGGATCTCTTTCCTTAAATCCTGAAGAAGATGGTTCTTTTTCCCTAAATCCTGAAAGAGATGGTTCTATTTCCATGAATCCTGAAGAAGATAGATCTATTTCCTTAAATCCTGAAGAAGCTGGTTCTTTTTCTTTAACTCCAGAAGAAGATGCAGTTTGCAGTTGAAGTGTCCGCCGATGGAACCACTCCATCAACGCTGCTCTGCTTTCCAACTTTTGCAGATCGAATCTAAACCTGGACAGTCGATCAATCAAAAATGCAAGTGGCATCATTCCACAAGGAAGAGACGTCACAGGATCAAGTCTACTGCTGTAGTGTTCCTGCTTGTCCTTGAAGTGACGCCGGAGTGAGGGCACGAATGAATAGAACGTTTCCATTTCAAATTCAGTTTTATTCAGTTTAAGTACTAACTGATCCATTTCTAATTCCAATGGATATGTAATGGTAATGGTAACGGATATATGTAATGTTAATGGTAATGGATATGTAACGGTAATGGATATGTAATGGTAATGGATATGTAATGATATTGGATATGCAATGGTAATGGTAACGGATATATGTAATGATAAATGATATTGGATATGCAATGGTATTGGATTCACTGCACATGTGACATTACCATTAAAATAAGAATCTTACGAAAAGTTCAAGAATATAAATTCGATGTTAGTGCCAAAGCGCTATAAAAACAGCTCTCTCAAACTTTTTCTCTCAAAAGTACTCCAACAAAGGTTCTCTCTCTAAACTGTTCTCAAAAGTGCTCTCTTATAACTGTGCTCTTACAAAAATTCTCTCTCAAAACAACACCTTTTTCAAAAGTACTCTTTCAAAAGTGTTCTCTCAAAAGTGCTCTCTCAAAACAGCACCGTGATAGCAAAATTATTTAAGTTGACCTGGTTGATATTGACATTGATTGATTGATGTTTCCTGAGTGGCATGTTTCACACGCTCCTGCAAGACACATTATATATATATATGAGCTAGTGCATTGCAGAAATAACTGATTCATATATATCAAGTATTCTCACATCATTGGGCAGGCGTTCATTTTCTTACGCAGCACCCACAATCTGGAACTCCTTACCTGCTAATCTTCGCTCTTGTTTTTCTCTTTTAGCATTCTCTAGCAAGCTTAATACTTACCTTTTCCCATCATAGACAAAAGCGAAATCAAAACAGATCATCTCATGCAAAATTTAAATTGTCTGAGACAAACCCCTGTCGTAGTTTTATAGTTGTTGAATTTTTGTTTATATAATCCTGCTAAGTGTAGGAAGTTATGACTTCATAAAAGCAGCCGAATCAACATGGAATAAATAGCCGGTATCGTTGCGAAAAGAACTCGGAATATTTTCCTTTAAATTCAAGCTTAAAATATGTTTATTTAGTGGAGTGGATTGGGACTAGTGTGCTGCCATCTTTTTCCCGTACCTTCCAGTTGCCTTCCTTAATCCAGTCGCATCTTACGACACGTGCAGTTTACGGTTGGTCTCTATACTTCAGTGTCCCTGACGCAACACGGGAATTTTTTTATTATACTAAGTTTAGTGTTGCAAACGCTATTACACTTAGTACTCCGATGCTTACTTAGTCATCCACGTATACATAGCCGTTGTTGTTGTTCTCTTTCAGATAATCTTGCCCGATGAAATTTCTACTTCATCAAATGAAAGACTAATCTCTAGGCTTTTACCAGTTAGACTAGATCCTGAGCATAGACTAGATCTTGAGCATCCGTGGCACGTGCTGGAGAAACCCAGCGGAAATTTGGTGATCTGTTGCGGTGATCTAGACGATTCTTTCCATGGAGTGGTGGAGTTGGATCAGGAAATGGTAAAAGTTGCTCAATTTTCCAGTACTACATTTGATCCGCCTTTGGTAAAGGAACAACCAAAGACCACTCAGAAAAATCTAGAAGCATTTTTACATCTGGAAGAAAAAGGTGAGAGTGAATTTCAAATGAAATCTGGTATACTGAAACCACAAACTCTTTCTAGTGAAAAAGGACTGCAAAGTACTGAATCAGGTCCATCGAAGGTACTGGAAACTGGTGACGTAAGAGAACTTATACAACTGGAATTAGAAATGGATCAGTTAGTACTTAAACTGAATAAAACTGAATTTGAAATGGAAACGTTCTATTCATTCGTGCCCTCATTCTGGCTTCACTTCAAGGACAAGCAGGAACACTACAGCAGTAGACTTGATCCTGTGACGTCTCTTCCTTGTGGAATGATGCCACTTGCATTTTTGATTGATCGACTGTCCAGGTTTAGATTCGATCTGCAAAAGTTGGAAAGCAGAGCAGCGTTGATGAAGTGGTTCCATCGGCGGATACTTCAGCTGCAAACTGCATCTTCTTCTGGAGTCAAGGAAAAAGAACCAGCTTCTTCAGGATTTAAGGAAATAGATCTATCTTCTTCAGGATTCATGGAAATAGAACCATCTCCTTCAGGATTTAGGGAAAAAGAACCATCTTCTTCAGGATTTAAGGAAAGAGATCCATCTCCTTCAGGATTCAGGGAAAAAGAACCATCTTCTTCAGGATTTAAGGAAATAGATCCTGCTTCTGGTTTTCAGAAAATAAAGCCATCTTCGGCCTCTGAGTTAAAAGATGCAGAATCATCTTCAGCTGCATTCAGTCAAATTATTCCATATCAAGGACTTCATCCTAAAAGAAAGCCAAAATCACAACCATCTCCCCTTCTCCAAAAGACTCAAACGCCACCAGTTGAGGCCGTCCTTGCCGAAGCCCAACTTTATGCTGCTTTGCATAAAACTCCACTTCCTTCAGCGCCATATGACGACGGAGGTACTTTGGGAAACTTAAAGGCTCGGTGCGACAGTCTAAGAAACAAATTACACTATTTGAAATCTCGTATGTTAAGCAGAGCATCTTCAAAATTACCCAAATTTCAGAACATTGCCAGTGCCACTTCTATTATACCTCAAAGGTCAGCCACAGCTTATCCAGATGTGCTTCTTACATCAACCTCATTTTATCCAGATGTACCTTTCACCGCAACCTCATCTTTTTCAGCTAAACCTCTTACATCATCCTCATCTTTTCCATCTGCATCTTTTACATCATCCTCATCTTTTCCATCTACACCTCCTACATCAACCTCATCTTTTCCACCTGTACCTCTTTCATCATCCCCATCTTTTCCATCTACACCTGGAGAGGTCGATCCACTTCTCTGTCTCGCTCCAGCCAAGCTCAGGAGTCCTCGCTACTTGGCTCACGGACCTCGGGATTCGGACACTTTATTCGTATGTGATCGCGACAACAGTCGAGTGCTGCTCGTGTCTGGAGACCTGACGACCTCGAGAGTTGTGCTGGATCGTGAGAACGGCTGTCCTACCAAGCCGTTCAGGGTTCACTGCGATGCCGAATATAGGAGACTTCTCGTGGGCGATCAGATGGTCCGCGAACTTCGTGTTTTCCAAGTGTAGATGTCCTGACCGAGCTCGTGTTGATTTATCTGTTTGATTTGTTATATCTGTTTGATTTATCTGTTTGATTTTTTATATCTGTCTGATTTGTCTGTTTGATTTGTTATATCTGCTTGATTTGTCTGTTTGATTTATTATATCTGTTTGATTTATCTGTTTGATTTGTTATATCTGTTTGGTTTGTCTGTTTGATTTGTTCTATCTGTTTGATTTGTTTCTCTGTTTGATTTGTTCTATCTGCTTGATTTATCTGTTTGATTTATCTGTTTGAGTTATCTGTTTGATGTGTTCTGTCTGTTTAATGTATATGTTGGATTTGTTCTATCTGTTTGATTTGTTCTGTCTGTTTCATTTATATGTTTGATTTGTTCTGTATATTTGATTTGTTTTCTCTGTTTGATTTGCTTTATCTGTTTGATTTGCTGAGTTTGCTTGATGGGATTTATTTGTTTGATTTTTGATCTGTTTGAATTATTTGCTTTTTGAATTGGTTGATCTGTTTTATGCGATATTTTTGTTCCATTTGTTACATTTGAGGATGTGTTTTATTTTATTGTAAAGTTACATTTGACGATGTGTTTTATTTAATTTGTCAGTTTCATTTGACGATGTATTTTATTTGATTGAACTGTTTTCATTTAACGGTGTCTTTTATTTGATTGATCTGTTCTAAACTATAATTTATTTGATTTGATAAATATAATCAGAGATTGTGAATTAATCATTTTTCTTGTAATAACCAGTGATACTAAACTTGTACCAAAGTGTTTAAATGCTTACATATCTACGTTTTTATTTAGATACTTTAAGTTTTTAAAGATATATTACTAAGGACATATTTCAACTGAGACTTACTATTTAGTCAAGTTAGGTTAAGGCTTCATAAAGTACTTTCAAGCCTTAAATGCCTAAGTACTTTCTTTCTATGGACAAAAAATATCTTGCAAAATGTGACAATTATGTGTAAATCAGAAAATCTTGGGTAAGATTTATTTCTTGTGATTTTGTGCTCTAACTCTGCTAAATAATATTTTCTGTGTTTATATGGGCATGTGATTATGTGGGCATGTGATTATGTGGGCATGTGATTATGTGGGCATAAAATTATGTGGTCATGTGTTTATATTTCATATAGTAGTTGTCAATTGATGACATCTGTACTGTTAAATCTTGCAATAGAAGCTTAGAATTCGACTTGGTTAATTACTGCATTTAAGTTAATTAGGTTGAGTAATGCAGTAAATTTAGTTACCCGCGTTGTGTCCGGGTTGCTGAAGAATAGACCGAGCGTAGATTGCACGTGTCGTAAACTTTTCCATTCGTCTTAGAAAATTGTGTAGCATTCTGGAGTCTAGGCGCTCACCAACCGAATGCTGACGCTGGTTCGGATCTCAGTGCTTTGTCGCCTTTTACGGCACGTGCAGTCTACGATTGGTCCATTCTTCAGCAACCGGGACACAACACGGGTAACTTCACGGGAATTAAGTGCAGATTATATATTAATTGCTATATTATGCCTAGGTTGTATGTACTTCTGTCAAAAACATATAGGTTAAAACATTAAGCTCGAGTTTTAATGAGGTACACTGTAGTAAAATCGCTCAGGGTAAGATCTATGTTTACTTTCTGTTCGCTCGGTCATTTCTATTCAAAGTCTTTATTCATTTTGTGTTCTATGTATATATTATAGGGCCACAGTGTTCAAAGTGTGTGTTAGTATTGTATTTGCAAGACTGGACAGCTTTGACGTTTTTATATTTGGGCTATGGGTCTAATGCTCACTAACTACAGTTGCAATACAATTTAATCTATATTAAGTAATGTGCTCCCGCATAATATTTGTTATATTTACAAACTGTTAAAACTTTAATGCTAAGGTAAAGAAACTAAGGTTAACGTCAGTTTCCTCACTCAAAAGCGATGTCAGTGACTGGCGAGCCCAGGATTTGAACCCCGCACATACTGATCCGCGGTCGAGTATCTTACTGACTTCGCCACTGGCTCCAGCCAGTTTAAGTGTGTTTGCTATGTATTTATTTACGTTAAGTAATGAATTAAGTTAAATTATTAATATGCATTAATATGCATTAATATGCATTGATATGCATTAATATGCATTGATATGCATTAATATGCTAATGTGCCCAACTCTTTTGCATATCGTACAGTTTTTGAAAAAGTAGCCGTAAGATGAACTTTAAAAAGTTTAAAGTGAAATTTGGAAACTGCTCGAATTCATATTCTATGTATTGTGATTCTGACCAATCTTTCAACTAGGATTCAGTTTTATTCTATTGACTTATAATTAACAAATTAATTTTTATAGGCTATTTTTTATTAATAGATAAACTAATTAATGAATAAATATAAGCTACAGTGTGTAGTTGAATTCGATGTATCACAATGGTTTCGGGTTAAATTTGATAAGCCTCATCGGATGTGGTTACTTGTTTATTAATAATTAGGCTTAACTAATTAATTAATAAATTTACTTATTATCCGACTCCAAGTGGTTGAGTTGTAATGTTTGTTGCTATTGTTTTGTATAAATGATGCGCAATTAGCAGCTCTCTTCAGTATGTGCGGGGGGTCAAATTTTGGTTTTTCTGAAGCTGTTAATACTTGTGTCTTTTCTTCTTTAAGCTACGTCTAGTTGTCTCGTTGACTTGTCACATTACATATATGTTTATACATTGCTTATGTGATGTAATGTTTGTTGTTATTGTTTTGTATAAATTATGCGCAATTAGCTGCTCTTTATATATAGTCTATATTCACCATTATGTGTTACACTGTAATATTGTGTTATACTATAATTTTGTGTTATAATGTAATATTGTTTTGTAATTATATGTTACAATGTTGTGTGTTTTTGCAATTATGTGTTATACTGTAATATTGTTTTGTAATTATGTGTTATACTGTAATATTGTTTTATTATTATGTGTTATAATGTAGTGTGTTTTTACAGTTATGTGTAATATTGTCCTTTGCTATAAATGATACACTGTCAGCTACTCTTTATTGCTATATCAGTATTTACACCATTAAATTAATAATTTTATAGTCGTAACTGTTTCACAAACTTTCTAAGTAGCCTATGCTGTATTTGTTGTTTATTACTTTGGACTGATTTTCTGGATTTTGGAATTTTCACCGTTTTTGGACCATTCATTTGACTCGCTGGCTTGATTTTGACTCAGTAGTGCTCGATGTTGTCATTGATGACTGTAGCACTCTAATTGTTGTTATTATTATTATTATTACGACATGAAACAAATAAAAATGTTGCATAGAAATAATAGTAAATTTAAAAGTTTTAAATGACAGAACCTGAGGTGAATTGAACCCTCGCGGGTTCGAATCCCAGCCGCGCTGATCTGGGAGTAAAATCTCGGGCGTTCACTGGACTGGCTACACGGAAAATGGTCTAAATTGCCTAACGGATTTAACATGTGGTATTAAAAGTGATAGATATCAACATAGTTGATCGTTTCACTATAGTGCGTGTTATTATTATTATTAGCCCTATAGAGTTGAACCTTAGGCTACGCTGTTAGCTCTTGGCTCGTTAGCTAATACTGGTTACTCTGTTGTTTCCCTGCTCGCACTGAAATAGTGCGATATGTTGTTAGCTCAGTAGAGAGCTTAACACGTGATTTCTTTAACTTACAACTTAGAAGCAGGTAAAGCTATTGTTAACGTCAGTTTCCTCACTCGAAATCGATGTGACGGGCGAGCGCAGGATTTGAACCCCGCACATACTGATCCACGGTCGAGTTATCTTAATTTAGGCTGTTTAAAATGTTTCTCTTCTACTATTATAAGTAAAAACGCGCATTATAGTGAAATGATCAACTATGTTGATATCTATCACTTCTAATACCACATATGTTTAAACCGTTAGGCAATTTAGACAATTTCCGAATAACCAGTCCAGTGAATGTCCGAGATTTTACTCTCAGAGCAGCGCGGCTGGTATTCTATCCTACGAGGGTTCAATTCACCTCTGGATCTGTGTTTAAAACCTCATGACGTTACCACTACGCTATTAAAACATTCTACTCGGACAACTGGACCCGTAGCTCGTGCCTGGACTCCAGTCTACTTCCTGGATCCTCAAGCTACATGCTTTCTATAATTTATAATCGAATATTTTGTGTTGTTTAACAGTGTTCTGTTCTGCAGTAGTTTGTTTGTACTCTCTGTTACCTTCCTTGAAGGGCAGAATATTAACAAAACTTATATTCCTGTACACTCCATTTGTGTAATACACTAAATGTTAGAGCTATATTTAAAAAAAACCATTAAATGAATAATTTTACTCATAATCATAACCATAACTGTTTGACAAACGTTCTAGTTGAGTATACTGTATTTGTTGTTTACTTTTTTTAAAAACGGGTGCTACAGGTTTTTGTGACTTCCTTAACCAGTATAATATTGTTAAGTTTATTATGACATGAAACAAATAAAAAGGTTGCATAGCAATAATAGTAAAAAATCATTTTATTTATAATCGTAACAGGCACTTCATCAAAAATTCAATTCTTCATTAAAATAGCCTACAAACTTTTAAGAAAACTGAATTTTTCCATTCAACGAGTTATGTGATGCCAACACAAAACACCACACTACATTTAACCACTTCAGTCAATGACACCAGTCTTGTTAATGGCCGAAATGTTACCCTGTGATCAGCTCTACCAAGAATTGATCCCAGGACCTCAGGTACAGCCATTTGAAATTTCATTAGCCTACGTTACCTAACGCTCTTAAACACTGACCAATTTCGACAATCAATAATTAAGTGACAATAGATTGTAAGTAATACAAAACTGAACAGGGTATTGGGTAAACTCAGGGCATGACGCACCTGCCCATTAAATGTTAGTCGAAGCTGAGGAAGGTAAAGGGGCCCACCTCGTCATAAGCAGGATCCCCCAAGAATAATGGTATAGCAAAACGAACGTTATAGATGATTTAAATATCCACTCATATGTGGACATGAAGGGAAAAACGGAAGATAGAGATGAGTGGAGGCGTTATATACCATGGACCTGCCAGTAGGCAGTGCACTAAGAGAGAGAGAGAGAGAGAGGGAGAGAGAAAGAGACAACTAAAATCGTCATATATCCTCAGTTGTTATGTGTTCGTGAGATTTTGGTAGTTTAGACACAGCTTCAGAGAGTACCTCTATATTTACTACTATCTGATGATCTAAAGATTTACACAAGATGTATATCGTTAGCAAAAAGATTACAATTACAAATTTAATAAATAAATCATGCACATGGGCATTCCTTAGAAACTGTTTATTTGGTTTACACAAATGAATTTATAGGTTAGGTCTAGCTAAGGAAAAATCCTTTGTGGAAAAGTCAGCAGATTCAGAAGATCTCCAATAAGCTTCTTTATTTTATATACATTAATATGATTTAGCAATAAAATATGTTGTTGTAATAACACCAACCTATACACATTAATCTATACCATTTAATGGCATTTATAAGGCAAATACATGTATAGGGCTGTATGATTTATATTAATAGGCCTATGATTTATATAAAATATAGGCTATATATGATTTAGCAATAAAATACATGTATGTTGTTTTAATAGCAACAAGTTATATACATTATTCTATAATATTTATAGTAAGGCCAATATAGACCTACTCAAAATATCTGCATCAATATTGAGCTTAAATCTGATTCATATTTTAAAATACTTATACAGAAGCACAACAATAAATTGTATTTAAAAACTAAATACAAAAATAATTTAAATACATGTAGGCCAACTAAACTAAATTACATGCAATATGTAAGAGACGTCGTTATGATATTTTGTAATATTTCAGTTATACTTAACACTAAAAGCTTTCAAACGCAGGTAATCTACTAAATGCTCATATCTATTAGGCGCTAAAGGCTAAACAACTCTTCATTCAACAAAGTTAATGACCCTTTCTAAGCATTTAAACAGATATGCTCACTCATGCCCGGGATTTTTGATATGCATTGTTTCAATATTACTCATTTCTCTGGACGATATTTTATTTATTTATTGCTTTACTTCAGGCATAATAACCTATACATGAATAAAAAAGCCCATGTTAACGTCAGTTTCCTCAATGGAAAGCGATGTCAGTGGCGGGCGAGCCAGGATTTGTACCCGCACATACTAATCCGCTGTCGAATATCTTACCGACATCGCCATAGGCTCCAGCCATACATATACAACAATGCAACAAGAACCAGAAAAGCAAATATTCAGTGCTTAAAGGGAGCTCTAAGAAAACTACTTATAGTTATAGAACTAAGCATATAAACCTACAATAAGCTCAGAACATCAAAACACGTAACTAGCATATTCGTATTATCCAGCAAGCACATTTTAAACTTTAATCTGTAATTGGAAAGTAAAACAAAACTAGGTAATCCGGTTTCCAGCAGCGCGATGGTTAAGCCACTGTAACGTTTATATTAAAAATATAGTTATAATACATTTATATATATATATATATATATATATATATATATATATACACGCACACTACTTTATTCGTCAACATTTGACAGGAACAAGAATAAAGCAAACAAATCAAACAGCATAAACATAAAAGTAGTATCAAAAATAAACCACCATCAATTACACAGAGTTACAGTTAGTTGAATGGAAATACTCACTTCAAACAATCTATTATTGAGCATAGGCCAACGAACAAACAAAAATCCAATTATATTGATGAAAGTCGACATTGCACATAAGAATAGGCAAATCAGCATATAATTGTTTATTATAGCAAGATCAAAACTTCTCATTTGAACCTATTGTAAACGACGACCATAGTCCTACATCAAGAAGCTCATACATATGTAGGCTTTGAACAGGACCTTCTTAACATTAAGAGAGCAGCAAGCATACTGTATCTACGCTATAATACATTCGTACGCATAAACATACCACGTATTTCACGCTCTAGATCGTTATTATCTCGACCATCATTGGTTACAATATGTCCTAAATATTTAAACTGAGATACATAATTAAAATATAGTCCAACTTAAATCTTAGAAAGTCCTCTATTATATTCCAATTTCGATCCTTAGGAATAAATATCATGGCGACAGTTTTATCAATATTAAAAGACATGTTAATAACTTTAGCGTTACATTAAATAGGCCTACTGTAAAGCTCTCAAAGAGGGAGCCGATATAATCATAATAATAATAATTAAGGTTTAACGTCCGTTTCCTCATCCAGGGATGATGTCAGGGACGTCCCCAACAGCACATATCACTACAGATCAATTCACTCAGACCAATCTGCGAAAGAAATGTGCTGAGGAGAAGCAAGGTCCTAAACGAAAGCCAGTCCGGTGATCAAAAAATAGTCAAGGTAGATTGATTATGTCTATGGTGGGAAAAGGTAAGTTTAAGCTTGCTAGAGAATGTTGAAAGAGAAAAACAAGAGCGAAGATTAGCAGGTAAAGAGTTCCAGATTGTGGGTGCTGCGTAAGAAAATGAACGTCTGCCCAATGACGTGAGAATATTTGAAACTGAGAGAAGATTGGCATCGGTGGAGCGAAGTGCACGTGAGGGACGATAGGGAAGAAGAATTTCAGATAAGTAAGATGGCTTGACAAATCGCAGAGTTTTGAAGTTAATAGAGCTATTTTATAATTTATGCGTTGATTAACAGGGAGCCAGTGAAGACTGCGTAGAAGAGAAAGAGAGCGAAATTGAAGTCGAGAGGACTTACAAACAACACGTTAATTTTGGACGTGTATTGAGCTATGAGAGATTCCTATAATCAGCATAGATCCATGCTAGAATGTTAATTAATCAATTAATAATTGCACAACCAATCCCGGTATCTACGACAGCCTTAAACATATCGCGTATATATCTAGAGAACAAATACGGTGAAATGGGATGACTTCCCTGACGCGTACCATTTCCAAAGTAAAAAAACAAGTAGAAACAGAATTACGCCATCGAACAAAGCATTGCTGTTTAGAGTACCAGAATGCAAGAATATATATAGTACTGGTGTTAATATTATCATCATGTAATTTCTCAAACAATTTCCACTAATTAACTTTATCGAAAGCTTTACTAAAGCCAACAAAACAGGTAAAAGTATGACTTCCATGATGTCTATAATACTCGATAGTCTGCTTTAGCACATGAGTACAATATCCGGTTGAATGGCCAGACTTAAACCCAAACTGAAAATTATCATAATCAGAAAGGCTATGTATAGATTGAGCCATGAGAGATACCTACAATTTAGATAATGCATTAGAAATTGTAATGTAATTAAATCTAATGATCTATTTCATTCAGTAGGCTACCCGTGAAAAGAAAGGACACAAAGATCGAAACAAAGACACTAACACATGCCCAGAAATAAAGGAATACCGTTCCAAGCCTAATTGAATGTAAAATCTTATTATTCTTACAAATGCTGATAAAATAACACATATATCATCTTTGTACCTAAAACCACAAAGAATGTGATTTAAAGTAATAAGCACTTACTAAAATCTTAATAAAAATAAATGTATATTATCTATAATATTGAAAATGTGTTATTTATATATTATCTTTGTAACTGTGTTCGGATGGCAATATTTCAAAATTTTGCTCGGGTGGTAATATTTCAGAGTTTTGCTAGAAATATTTTGATGTATCCGCATCTCAAGCCCTGCATAGTATGACAATGCTATACTATACAGTTTATTTTTAACGTACTATGCGTATATACTCTATACTTCACTATATTGTTATTATTATAGAAGTACATAAGCCTACTACTATTATATAGGCCTATGTACATAATACTTCACTAGGCCTAATTGTTGTTTTATATATATATATACAAATATATATATATACATATATATATATATATATATAGATATAATTAAATTATATTATATATATACATAATATAATAATAACAACAATTAGAGTGCTACAGTCATCAATGACAACATCGAGCACTATTGAGTCAAAATTTAGCCGGCGAGCAAAATGAATGGTCCAAAACGGTGCAAATTCCAAAATCCAGAAAATCAGTACAAGTAAAGAGCAAAAAAACTAAATATTATTTGTCTCTACACACTAGAGAATACAGCGGCGTAAGACAAAACTCATTTTCATTTCAATGAACATCATCGTTTGTGTGTCAGCGTCAATTGTGCTATTTTTTCACAAAACATTGATAACTTTGGACAATTGAAAACAGATCAATAGTATTTGTTGAGCCAACAGCAAAATTACTCTATACAAATATTATTATTGTACATAACATCATCATCATCATCATCATCTTCTTCTTCTCTCGAATCTCAGTTTAACTAGGGTCGGGATACGACGAATAGACTTTCTCAAATCCTCTGTCCTACATCATATTATCCATCAGTCAATCCCCTATTTGAGACTTTTCCATAGTACTTTTACTTGTTTTCTTTTACTTTTTACTTATTATTGTACATAACATACCAACTATATACAGTATGTATCAAAACGGCCATTGGCACTACTACACATTTAACGAATTTAAGAGTCCACAAGAAAGATAGTGAAAATCTTGGTTTGAAACACGCTATTGTATGGATGTGAAACATGGACCTTAAGGAAGGAAGAATTTGGAAACTGGAGGCTTGAGAAATATGGATATGGAAAAGATTGGCGAGGATTAGCTGGACTCAAGAGGTTACAAATGAGGAAGTTCTGGAGAGAGTTGATACAGATAGATGGTTGACAAATGTATTAAGAAATAGGAAGAAGAGTTGGATAGGACACATTCTAAATGGAGAAAGTCTATTAAAAGAAGTCATAGAAGGCAGAATGGAAGGAAAAAGAGGCAGGCCAAGATTAGGTATGTTAGATGATTTAAAAACCCACTCATATGTGACATGAAGAGGAAAGCGGAAGACAGAGGAGTGGAGGCGTTATATACCAAGGACCTGCCAGTAGGTAGTGCACTAAGAGAGAGAGAGTCCACAAGAACTGTTCTAGTAATTTCACCTACAACTGGAATATAAGGATTTCTCGGTTGACGTCAGATGCAACTAATAGTCGCCTATGTTCTGCATCGTAATGAATTCTTCCTGGATTACGTGGACATCCGTTATTCTGATCCAGGACAACCTTGACCGTCTTCATGTCATCAGATACCAACAGAATGCAGCCGTTGTCGTGATCGCAGACGAAGAAAGAATCTGAGTCAGGGGGACCCAGCGCCATATACCTAGGTCTCATGAAAGCAACAGGTGACTTTGCAAATATCAAGTCACGAAAGGTCATTGATTGCACTGATCCACAGGATGGCACTGAAGATGATGATGGCACCAAAGATGATGATGGAACAGAAGATGATGATAATACTGAAGATGATGTTGGCACTGAAGATGCTGATGGCACTGAGAATGATGATGGCACTGAAGATGACGATGGCACAGAAGATGATGATAGCACTGAAGATGATGATGGCACAGAAGATGCCGATGGCACTGAAGATGATGATGACAATGAAGATGCTGATGGCACTGAAGATGATGATGGCACTGAAGATGATGATGGCACTGAAGATGATGATGGCACTGAAAATGATGATGACAATGAAGATGCTGATGGCACAGAAGATGATGATGGCATTGAAAATGCTGATGTCATAGAAGATGATGATGGCACAGAAGATGATGATGGCACTGAAGATGATGATGGCACTGAAGATGATGATGGCACAGATGACGCTAATGGCACAGATGATGCTAATGGCACCGGTGCTGCAGATGGTATATCTGAAGTAGACGACAAGGATGATGCTGAAGACACTGGTGATATAGAAGGCCCTATTGTAGCTGATAGACCCGATAATGTCCGTGGCGGAGCAGTCACAACTATATTACAGGAAGGTTTATATCCTAATTCAAGCCTCAATTGATTCATTTTTTGTTTTACATCAATCAGACCAAAATGTAGCTTAGCTGATGTGTTTCGAGCACTAATACTGGCAGAGGAATAATAAGTTAATAGACTTGACGGATCAGATGCAAGGCTTTCAATTTCTTCAACCTTGTCGCTACGCAACATTGGTACATATTTTAATCGAGACTCGTCAAGAGGATTTTTAGCAGCTTTCGATTGCTTCCAACCTGCACTTATAGACGCTGGGGCTGCAGGTGGCGGCAATTTATTCATATCTTTATATGAAAAACGCTCTGAAGAAAATTTTGATCGAGGCTTGGGTTTAGAGAAACTATATAGGGGTTTGCATTCATTGTCGATTATTTCTTGCAGTTGTTTGATATCGGTTAAAAGCACTGACACGCGAAGCATCAAAACTGAACACTCATGCATTTTTCTGATACGTGAATCCCCTTTATCTGACTCGTCTAGCTTTGAGTCTCTGGCAACTTGTGAGTCCTTCGCAAATTTCTCAATTTCTTCTCTCGGAAAGACATTCTTGGACAACTTCTGGTTTAATGTTTCTCCAGGGTAACTGGATGCTGATGATATATCAGTATAAAGTATGTCCCTGAGAGGTGAAATAGACTTTACTTCGTCTATATATTCATCCAATTCTATTTTATATCTCTCAAGTGTCATTCTTCGCCATTTTTCAGAATACTTACGATGCTTACGTTTTCCTTTTGCAAGTGAGCGTAAGATAGAATGATAACTATTTCGTGTAGCATATCTACTTTTATCGGTTTTATCTTCCGATTGAAGACATTTACTCTGATCAAGCAAATTCTTCGCCCTTCCAAAAACAGGCGGCCGATCAAGGCTGATGAAGACAACTCTCTCGACAAATTCTAGATCTTTGTTGATTTCAACGATTGCTCGGAAAGAATCATCGTATTTTCCGCAGGTCATCAGCAGGTTACCACTGGGCTTCATCAGCACATCCATTACATCGTCATACTCATTCTTGAGAGATCGAGATGCCGATCCATCAGCAATCAAAAGAGGTTTACCATCGGAGGAGAAAATCTGGAACCATCACAAAATAGATATAGACTTAACACCAAAATTGAAGTCTGTAAACTTAGATGAAATATATGATATCATCATGTATTTATTATTATTTCTTATGCATCACCCACAATCTGGAACTTTATACTTATTTATCTTAGCTCTTGTTCTTCTCTTACAACTTTCTCTAGTAAGCTTAAGACTTACCTTTTCCCACCGTAGACATAATCAATCTACCGTGACCATTTTTTGATCACCGGACTGGCTTTCGTTTAGGACCTTACTTCTCCTCAGCACAATTCTTTTGCAGATTGATTTGGGTGAAATTGTCTTAGTGATGTGTGCTGCGGGGACGTCCCTGACATTATCCTTGGATGAGGAAACGGACGTTAAACCTTTACTATTATTATTATTATTTACTCAGATATTTAATATATTCCGTTATTTGAAGGTCTAAACAGTTAGGGTTTTAAAGCCTCAGCTAACCACAAGATACATGTATATCAATATTCGGAACCCGTAGTGAATTGAATCCATGTAGGGCCTAGGTTCCACTCTACGCCGTGCTGGTTAGAGACTAAATACTTGGACCAGCATATGGCCATAGACTTATAATTTATTATAGGTATAGGCTTGTTGTATATAACACAAGTCTGTTTCATATGCTTATTAAATTGCGCACTAAATACTAAGACATAATATTCACAAGCGTAAGTTATAAATTTTAGCAAAAATCTCTAATTAGTTAAAGCATAGATAGGCCTATAAAAAATTGCAGAACTATTAACAACCTGTACATTGAACTGTTGGTCTACAGTCAAAATACGCCTGTCACGTGTGATGCAGAATGTATGTCCCCAGAAAACACCCATGACAATCATACTGCACTCAGAATTGGCTTCATCAATGCACCAGATGCAAGTAATATCTCCAACATACAACCGTTTCGTGATAGGACAGGCCACAACGCCACTAGCATAGAACGCAGTAGTCTGAAATGTAAATTAACAAATAAATCAGTTAAGATCTATAAAAAAATTTTAATAAAATTGTACGTAGTCAAAATGGAAAAGAAATAGCCTATTGTCACCGTGGATTTATTAGAATCAAATTAATATTAGATTTTCTAGAGGTATAGTATCCGAAGGATTGGATTAAGAAAATTGTATGACTATTTGCACTTCGATTTTGCTAAGGCTTTTGCCAAAAGACAGAAAAGGAATAACATAACATAACAGCACACTGGGTCAGGAAGCACTGATGCTGGTTTAAGGATAATTTCCTCCTTCCTCTCATTGGTTATTAGTAATCGTTGCCTTTTGATGGCAGCACATCAATTGCAGCACACGCTGATTTAAGAATAATCTTCCATCACCCAGGGATTTTTTCCTTCCTAAGCTGCCCCGTGTTGTGCTCGGGTGTGGTTGGACCACACCCGAGCAGAATTGGGCAACCGCAAACAATCTGCCGCGTGTACGTAAGAGGCGACTAAAGGCAGGAGCTGAGGATGGCAAGAAGGGACCCACCTCAGCATGAAATATTTTCCCCCAGGATTAAATGGTAATTAATCCACCAAACTGAGGAAGGCAACGGAAAACCACCTCAGAAGCCATATATTTCCCAAGCTATAGGTTACATAAGGTATGGATAAGGCATCGACTGTAGTTAAAGCATCGCTAGCTATAAATTTACGGGGTTATAGAAATGGAAGTTTAACAAGCTCAAATCTTCAGTTAAATAAAAGTTTTGTACTTTGCATTCCTTTAATTAAAGGTTATGCCTTACGGCGATCCAAAAATGTTAATTATTAGTTCTTTAAAAAAATAATAAAACAGATTAAATGAAGAATTGACCTTAATTTTCCCTATAAGATAATACGGCGGCTCAGCTACGAATTTGTGCAAGATGTTTGCTTGGAGGATGTAATAGAAACCATCCAAGTAGGTCAAGCCTTCGATACTACCGGGCCCACATGTTGAAAGACATAAAGTACCTGTTTTCATCACCACATCTGAAAAGTATAATTATAAAACAAATACTTTTCCAGCGTCATATTCTCTTTACAACACATCGATAAAAATTATATGTTAGACATTAAAAATAACTTGTTTAATACGTAGTTTCACATACGATGCATAATATCCCATATGAAATATGAGTTCCCAAAGCAAATAAATCCCGCTTGAATTATTTCTCGTTCTTTCAAATGTTTTCAGTAAGGAACTACTTTCCAAAGAACTACTTTCCAAAGAACTCTGATTACATCCCAGAATGCAATTTTGCACTCTTCAATCTATGGTAAGGTATTTACGTACGACTCGATTGACAATTTCAATTGCGTACTTTTAGTGTTGTGCTCGGGTGTAGCTCCTCGGGTGCTCTCGTGTTGTGCTCGGGTGTGGTTGGACCACTGCTGAATAGGGCAACCTCAAACAATCTGCTGCGTGTACGTAAAAGGCGACTAAGGCAGGAGCTGAGGATGGCAAGAAGGGACCAGCTCAGCATGAAATATTTTCCCCCATGATTAAATGGTAATTAATTCATCTGAGGAAGGCAACGGGAAACCACATCAGAAGCCATACGTTTCCCAAGCTATAGGCTACATAACGCATGGATAAGGCATAGAGTTTACGAAGGGATTAACCTGTTGATCTAAAGAGTTCTCTTATGGAGCGAGAAAGCAGACTTTGAGTATGAATATGTACTTTATACCTGCCACTTGGCAGTGCACTGAAGAAGAACAGAGTGCTAAAAATTGATTTTCTTTAACCAAGTTGCCTCTTTGATAATCGTGAAAAAAGCATATTACAATAAGAGAATTAAAAACCTCTATTTTCTGCAATAAACTCTTTTGAAACATCTTTGTCGCCACTCTTTGATAACCTCTGTTTGGAAGCAGAACCAGGAAGCTCCTATAAATGAACCAGATGATTAAAAGAACCTCAGAGTAAATCAGCAGTTGTGGTCATATAGGCCTATATGTATATCAGACTAGCACTATGAAGAGCACTCATTAGATAGTATTTAGATTATTTAGTAGCACGAATTTGCAATTTATATCTTTACTGATACGCGGACCTGAACAGAATAATTGTTAACAGAGAGTTGCAAAAGTCTTTAATTAACGGTATATGTTGAAACTCGATAAGTGCATTAAAACATTGAATGAAGAATTTAAATTAAACAGAAAATTTCCCAGAAACTATTGAGACGGCGTATAAGCTTATTACTTATTTTTGTAAAGTAGATATCTTAAATATCTCGTATATATTATAATTATCTTAATAATTTACTTCCTAGATATTAGCATCATATATTCATTAATTCGGTAGTACTGAAACCATAGTCTAATTGAAATGTTTATACAAAGAAAACAATCATTAATAGTATTGCTTTTGCTAAAAGAAACATCTACTAGTAAATCCGGCTTACCAAATATATGTCAAGCCAACATATTACCAAAAATTCTTCACGTGAAAATTTCTCCAATATCATAAATGCAGATTTTATTAAACAGAATGCTTTGTTCCCTAAAAGGAACCTATATAGATAGGCCTATTCAACTTTTCAGCAGAACGTGGATTATTTCAAAATAAATTTTCAAAAAGCGCAAGTTAAACCTTTATTGAAGAGTGGTGACGATAAAATATTGATCCAATGACGGTATAATATACAAGTGATTCAAAAGTTCACTCATAATTAGTCTAGCTAATGGACTCTTTGAAAGTTTATAGCAATGTAGAATAATTAACTTCTTTAGACCTTTCAAAGTTCTAAAAATTATCGGTGTGAAATTAATAAATTTCTCAAGACTATTTGGGTATTCGTGATAATGTTAATATAAGTGAAATTGAATTAAGAAGAAAATTTCTGCTCTAGATATGTATATTTGTTATAGATTTATAATTTTAGGAAAGCTTTTGACAAAGTTGATGTTTACATGCATATGACGCTTCACGTATATAAAAACATTACGACGAAAGGTTGAATGGTAGTCAAGTTCTAGATTGGATAAAATTGTAATTTAAAAGTCATTACAAATTTATATGCACTGAAGTTTGTATTAGGCAGCGAAACTAAATGTGGCGTAGTTAGTAGGCTTACCCAAGAGATCCGAGACATTTTGCTGTTCTAGGGTATAATAAATAATAGTAAAACTTTTGCTACAAGTCATGTAAAAATTTCAGCTTGCATTCATTTAAAAATGAAAGATTAAACGCCGCATTCGGTGATTACAAGTAAAGAAATTCGATGACAAAGTTAAAAGATCAATTTTAAACGCCCCATAAAAGCCATATGGTCTAAAACTAAACATTATCTATTGGGACTGTTCGCATTTGACATCGCCATATGAACTTAAAGTACAAAATTTCGTTGCCTTTCTTAGAATCACGAGGAATGCTGCCAGAGCGTCCTGGGATGTGAATCGAACCTATGGATTTCTGTTTGATTGGCAAACGCTAAATGAGCTCGGCCATCCAACCGATATGAATACATGAAAACAGTTTTTTTAAATTAATTATAAGCTTAAAAGCTATTAGCAAACCCGAGATGTATCCTCAACACCACAGTCTGCAAGCTCATAATCAGACTCCACTGCTGACCACAAGGAAATATCTGACGACGAAGATGACGATGAGGATGAAGACGATCTATTTTCAGATACTTTAGATCGAAGTGAAAAATAATCAACTTTTTCTTCGCAGGTAGAAAACTTTGATTTGGTGCCAGCAGTAACAGAATCTTCATGAATACCTTAAAGATACGAATTAAATGTTGTAAACAGCAGCTACCAGAGCATCTTAGTCGTACAGATAGATAAATTTACTAAGCTTAAGAATTATGAATTGATAGTTAGCCTACATAAGACATAAAAAGGATTACAAATTTTCTTGTAGTGCCTAATTTATTCAATATTCATCTATACTAAATATCAATCAACAATAAAACAGTAGGCCTAAGCAAATATTTAACTACATGTTAAATATCAAACAACATAAAATAAATTAAAATAAACACGCGTTTTAGTGAAATGATCAACTATGTTGATATCTATCACTTTTAATACCACATTTTTAAACCGTTAAGCAATTTACACCATTTTACGTGTAACCAGTCCACTGAATGTCCGAGATTTTACTCTCAGATCAGCGCGGCTGGGATTCCAACCCACGAGAGTTCAATTCACCTCAGTATCTCTCGTTTAAAACTTCATGGCGTTACCCCTACGCTATTAAGACATTCTGAAAACTAGAAATCAAATTTGAATTTAAAAAACCTCTAGATTTATCAAGCTCTGCCAACTGCGAAGTCCCTTCCTGATGGCTATCCGATAGCGACAGTTCATGCATAATATCAATCGTATCCTAAAAGTGAACACACAACAAAAACCCATATCTTAATGAACGTAGAATTACAAATATGCTTACATCGAAAAAATACGAAACGAAATGATATGAAAACAAATAACAGTAAAACAAAAAATGTAAAATGATAGTAAAGTTAACAATTTAATATAAAATTTCCTTCCTTAGCGAACAATAATATTTTACCGGCAGCTAATTCAGCCTTTCTTTTCATCTCTATATCTCTTTCTCTTCTTTCTTTCGAGTGAGGAAACTGACGTTAACCTTAGCTTTACCAGCTTTTATATACGAATATATTATTAAGTCATATAAAAATCATCCCTTGTCTCGGTATTCCTCTAACTCTTTTCTCCTTACATTCTTACTTCTATTACATCCTTCATCAAATCCTCCTCGTTGCAATATATGTCCTATACATCTTTTTTATTATTTTCTTTATTCATCAAAAACAGACAGGATCAAGATGCATCACATGTAAATATATACACACATACACACATAAGATCATAGAACAATCACAATGAATTAAAATAAACTTAAATAGAGTTCCTACTAATTCCAGCACTAGCATTAAACGATTCGTAAATTAAATACCCGCTTCTACCGTAAGACACTCTATTGTCCAGAATCATCATTTTTTTATGGAAAAATAACTGAACGAAAACAAATAACAAGGCCAGCTTGTTCACCTGATTCAAACCATACAGTAAAAGAGAAAATACGATTCCAATCCATCAAGTAACACTTTGAATTGTGCATTGTTGCAAATAATAGAAGCATTCAGAAAATACCTGGGAAGGGTCGTATGAGTCATACAGGTTGGGCGTTTCGGGAAGGCCCGTGCTATCAAACTTAATTAGCACTTTTTCGTCCTCAAATGTGTCAGATTCAGATTTATTCGTAAATTTCTCAAAATCAGATTCATTTAGTGTGGAGAAAACTGGGGAAGGAGATAAAGAATATTCAGACAACATAGCAGGTAGTATTGATGGAGTCACTGAGATATCCACACCAAACGATTCGTCGTAAGTAGAAGAGGACGGTTGATTATTGCTTGCTATCCCACAATCGCCAGAAATACCCAATAGCGATGAATTCCCACAGAGAGTGCTGATCTCCCTCGCAGTAGTACTTGTTTCATCAGTGCCTGGCAGCTCCTGCACCACACTCCGAGCAAGCTTCTCACACCATCGCTTCATGTCCTCCAAATCAGACTCGTATATTTCCACACTGACAACAGTTAAACCTTCATATTCCTTCGACTCACGAATAGAATCCCTTATTAAGGACGTGATCAGCTCTTGCAGCACTTGAGATTCATAAAGTTGAATAAGATTCCTCATTGAGCTTATATTCTGACAATAGAAATTGAAAATAATACTTTGACCATGATCGATTTCAAGTAATTCGGGACAAAGGCAAGATAGCTTAGAAAGAATAGGATATTTCATTGCGAGTTGTTCTGTATCTTTTCCACTATTCAGGGCTTCAAAGAACGGCATGCAACGTCTCTTTAAATCCGGAATTAATCCCTTCTCAATTTCATCCAAACTCTTATTCTCAGTACAAACTACGCTCTTTGCTTCATTTTCAACGTATGATCTATTAGATTTATTTTCAGTGCCTTGTCGTGCAATAATTTCTACAGAATCGTCATCGCAATCCGAAGAGCTGCTTCGATGTGTGTTTCTTACAGCACCATATATGTTGTTAACAAAATTAATATTGGTAGCACCAGTGCATACAACAGAAGTTCCAGTGACATTTAGTCTTACTTTTGCTGTGTACTGTACTTGGCAGTTCTCAACACCAGCAGCAGCCATCATAGCCCCTTCTTCGCGCTGATTGTTAAAGAGAGTTAACAAATTCTTCTGATTTTCGCTGATGAATCCATTACGTGAACACTTCTCTGAAATAATCTCTTTGTCTTGACTTTTTATACAGCAGTTGTTATTTTTATTAGTGGCACAGATTTCGTTTGATGAGTTACCAGTGCAAGTTGAAGGTGAAGGAAAAATTGCAGCAGATTTAGTAATCGAATTACAGGACGCCAAATCAGACTTCCTAATGCCATGAGTTTCGAGGGACATATCACAAGCAGCTAAACGATCTTCCGAATCTCCATGGTTTAAGGACTGATTAACAGCAGCAGTAGATCCAAGAGGAATATTTCCTCTGCCAGAAACCGTCTCTGAAAGTCCACCAGATTCGTCGCCTCGGTCTTGAGAAGGAGGTGGGTGTCTGGAATCTCCTTGACTTTTGTCATAAGAAGAACTTCCATGATTACCGCTCATATTTGAATCATTGCGAAAAGTCACGTGTACTTGCGCAATGTCTATAAGTATCAAATAAGTTTAGTATCGAATCACGTTAAGTTTTATAATTAGAGAACGACTAGATAAAGATACTATTTATCACTTCCTAATATACATAGATAACCTCCAAGTATCGGGATTCAAAAAAAGAAGAGTATACTACAAGTGCTACAATACGTCAACAATATTCTCTTCCTAAGGTATGTCTGCAAAGGGCAAGTCTGCGATACATATTCCTACTCACAATTGGCTTTCATGTTCTGTAGACAGCACCACTCAGTGGATACACTGATCAACAAGTAAATTTATTCACAATGGGATATGTCTTGTCCACACCTTAATGTATAGTTTGGAAAAAATACTGCTTCTGAGTTAGTGTACTTATTCAGTTATTAAGTTTATTCTCAGTAGCTTCTTACGACACACGCAGTTTTAGGTTGGTATATTCTTCAACAAATGAAAAAATAAAATCTTTAGGAATTTGGATGACATCAGTAGAACTGCTACAAAACACGGGAGTGTTTTGTAGCAGTTCACACATACAGTGAAGTGGCTTCATAGAGTAACCGAATCAGCATGAATGACGGAAAGCCGATAGATTGGACAAAAGCAGTCATTATTCCAATCCATAAGAAATGAGACAGGCAAGAGTGCAATAATTCGACGGGAGTAAGTCTATTAAGCTTATCGTCCTTAAGTGGAGGAAATCATCAAGGTGTTTGTTTGAGTTGACTAATTGTTACCACTCGATGTCGGGAGAGGACCAAGCATCTGATCTAAAGAGACATGTAGTCAGTTTGTCCAACATCAACAACAGTGATGAGATATTCCTTCTATGGAATCGATAAAAGCCATATCTCATCACCATCGACTATATCAAAACCTCGATAACACAGATTTACTGATAAAGTCAAAATTGAAACATACTTTAAGTCAGAAGTAAAAGAAAGCAATAAAGCATACGTACATGCGATATTTATGTTTTTTATTTTATCGGCAGCCTCATTCTGTCCCAACAGATAGAGCACGTCCACCGTTTTACGCAGCGCATCAACATATCTTCTCTTAAGCAAATCCAGTAGCAAACGACTTTGGTGAGATTTCAAGCTCACAACTTTTACTCTTTCTATGTGACTTTTCGTTATGCATCTTTCCTGCAGTAACTTAGTAAGGAGGTCTGTTGAGCAGAGTAGTCGATCTTCAGCACAGAGATGAGCTCTCAGTCTGCTGATCTGGGTTATCTGAGAGGAAGAGAGTGGCGAATTGGGACATCCGCTCTGATTCTGTTCTATTTCATCGTCACTAGTACCTACATAAAATAAAAAAGTAAAAGCTGATATTAACGTCAGTTTCCTCACTATAAAAAGAGATATCAGTGACGGGTGAGCCCAGGATTTAAACCACGCATAGAGTGATCCGCGACATACCAACATCGCCACGGGCTCCAGCCAGAGAGGAGAGGAAAATAGAAGCCAGAGATTACAAATTAGATTTCCAGGATAGGGTAGGCGAGAACCCTGTATCTTCAGAGAGAACCTCTTGATCTTGATGAAGTGTACGTTAGTCAGGTCATTTCAAATTGTAAGGATTACTTTGTTAGATACCATTTTCTGTGGGGATTCTGCTTATAACTAGATGGGCCCCCTATATTTTCCTCAGCTTTGACTAACATTTACTGGGCAGGGGCGTCATTTCATGAGAAAACTATCCTGTTTACCCTACTATATAATGCATTAATATGCTATGTTTACATAATATAAATTGGACTATATATTTGTCGTAGAATTATTAATATTGTACTTGTATAGGTCTCTGAGATTTAGTACCTTTTTGATCACGTATATACTGTTCCAGATGCTCTTGTCCACTTTTTACAAGAGCTGCCAACATATTTTCAACTTCATCCGGAGAGACATATATCGTCAGGCGTCGATTAAGCAAATCCAGAAGATGCTCATTCTGCTCGTAATAGTTGTTCTGCAGCTGCTCAATTGAATAACATTGACGATCGCTCAGCACTTCTCCTGCCACCAGATAATCGAGAAATTCGCTTGAGCAGTCCAAACGCTCTGACAAGAACTGAAAATATTTCTGCAATGGATTCGACATATTCAAATAGCTGTATGGTTCACAGTTCAGTCTTCAAGTGGACGTTTATAACCAGTGATTAACCACCAACGTTTCTATACTACTCTACACGTACTATAGTCATCCTGTCGATCCGCTATGTTTACAACAAGTTCCGTGGTGCATGTACAATAAGCCTACTGCAAAGTTCTTCCAGTCAGAAATTTAATCTTTCGGGAATTTGGTTTTCTCATAAAGATAATTTACAAAAGCTAGAGCTTCTTATATTCACTAAAAACTCTGAATGTTTAATAAAGTAGAGTTAAACCTCAGCTTCCTGCTCGCTTGCATACCATAGACGAGAAGCACTGAATTTGAGCCTTGAACCTACAGATCAACAACTTGCCAACAAGCCACCGGTTCAGCCCAGTTATAATTAATGGAACGAATTAACTGGCAGTTAAAACTTACTGAACTTTATTTTTTTTATTATCGTTAAAGACAGCATACCCTTCGGTATATCTATAATACTGTATTTAGTTGAAAAAAACCGTTATTCCCTACTGGCTAAGTTTGAAAGATGCACATCAATACAACGGAAGAGGTATCAGCATGATTCCAGCAATGTTTCCACTAATTAGGCTATAATATCAGCATTTTCATATTCAATAATGTCACAAAATTCTAAATCCCTGTAAGTAGGCCAACATAATAGTCTCATCCATTGAAGCTGTTCAACAGTACAGTTCATTGTCAAATCTGAAATTAGAGAATACAAAATATATCCAGATTAATAATGCTGTCAGACAACACATCGATTTTTAACTGCTTCTGTGATTTGCAGTTTTCCACAAAGTTAATACATAATTTCAATATTATTTTCAATATTCATTTCTGGAATATTGACAAAACAATTTTGTGTATAAATATTTTTGCATACCCTATAGATATCATGATTTATATGCACTGAAAGAATTATATATAGGCCTATGCATGTATATATATATATACATATATATAATATATATATATATTATATATATATATATATATATATATATATATATATATATATATACAGGCATGAGCTGAGGATAGTAAGAGGGAATCCAACTTACCATGAAATATTTTCCACTAAGATAAAATGGTAATTAATCCATCTAACTGAGGAAGGCAATGGGAAACCACCTCAGAAGCCATACTTTTCAAAAGCTATAGGCTACATAAGGTATGGATACGGCGTAGACTTTGTGAAGGGATTAACTTGTTGATCGAAGGAGTGCTCTTATGAAGCGAGAAGGCAGAATTTGAGTATGAATATGTACCTTGAACCTGCCACTTGGCAGTGCACTGAAGAGAGAGAGAGAGAGAGATCCCAATTTTAGGATTATAAGCCAAAGTGAATTACCTAGCATGTATCTATGCAAACTAGATAGACTACATTAAATTATAAACCCCACATTTGTAACCCTTTTATTAATAAAAGTAGGCTTAAGTCCCTAAACATGCTAGCCCATCACGAAACAGGCATGGTTGTATTTGTTACATTTTTCCAAGGTGGTGGTTATAGGGTCAAAGGTTTGCCAGGGTCATCAGGGATTTGTCCTTGGAGAGGTTAAGACATTGACGTCCCTGACATTGCCTTATGGCAAGGTACCGGACTCTAAATTCTTACTGATTGATTGATTGATGGGGTTAAAACTTTAGCAGGGGGTCGCATATCTGCCATATAGGTCGAACCCCAACTCTGGTAAAAACCCCAACCCAATATAACCCTAGTAACACGAAGCAGGCCTAATTATAGGATTTTATATCCTGTAGGCTGTTAAGCATATAATATCTTAAATTATAATACAAGCTATCTTAGGCTTAACATAAGATAATATCGACTAGAAATATTAAATTTAAATCCGACCATCTAAATAAGAGATTTTAAAAAAATATTGTATCCGATTGAGAGTTGTTAATCTTAGAAATGTAAATTCACTATAGTTCCGGGTGCAAATTAGTTTTAAATTTCTAATATTCTATGCATTAATATTAACTCAAGATATTAAATAGTATCATATAGAATACTTGATAATACTTGCTTAATCCCAATGAAAAGATTTTGCAGTTTGTCGGTGTTAAGTCAATTTTGTTTGTAATTTCTGGCATAAAATTATAAGTATCGCACGCCATTCAAAAAAAATTAAGCCATGCAAAAAATCAGTGTAATAAACAGCGTAAAAACCAGTGTAAATTCCCAAAGAAAAAAACTGGTCATTAGAAACCGACCTCATTTGTCAATAACAACAACAATGCTCTTAAAACTTGTACATCTCCTAGCCATAATCCTAACTGTAATCCTACCACAACCATAAAACAAAATGCAGCACTGACATTAGCAAACGCTTAAATACCAATTCGTTCAAGTAAAAGTAAAATTAGATAATAAAATATTTTAACCGAGATTATATATGTTAGACGATTTAATGACCCACTCACTTGTAAACAAGAAGAGGAAGGCGGAAGACAGAGAAGAGTGGAGGCGTTAAATACTTTGAACCTCTCAGTAGGCAATGCACTAAGAGAGAGAGAGAGAGAAAGAGAGAGAGAGAGAGAGCACTTATTTAATTATTAATCATTCAATACTTATTTTAGTCATTTGTTTTTAGAAATTTAAGCTATTCTAATGTATATTTATTAATTATTATTTTCTTTCATTATGTTATTTAATTTTAATTTTATTAACTTATTTTAGTACGATGACGTCCTGATATTATCCCTGGATGAGGAAATGGACGTTAGCCTAAACCTTTATTATTATTATTATTATTAATTTAATTTAATTTAATTTCTTATTTAATAGTTGATTGATACGGCTGAGAAATATTCAATGGTTACATTTACATGCTAACACAATACTCGTGCATACTTGTGGTACTCGATCCTGCATCCACTCTTCATAAAGGTTCAATTTGAATTAAGTACGGCAGGCTTTGCTTTCCTAAATCTTCTTCAGTGCACTACCAAGTGGCAGGTTCAAGGTACATATTCGTACTCAAAGTCTGTTTTCTCGCTCCATAAGAGCACTCATTAGCTCAACAAGTTAATCCCTTCACCAAGTCTATGCCTTATCCATAGGCCTACCTTATGTAGCCTATAGCATGAGAAAAGTATAGCTTCTGAGGTAGTTTACCGAAGCCTTCTTCAGTTAGATGGATTAATTACCTTTCCTACATAGCAACATACAGTGGCGGATCCAGGGGGGGTCAGGGGGTCCGGGCCCCCGCCTTAGGCCCGACGAAAAAATTTTAAAACTATATTTTCATTATTTCTATGCAATTTCTAGGTGTAGATATGTTTTAAGGGCGTTAGGGGATAGGGGGGGGGGATACAAGAGGGAACTTGAACAGTCCGACTACCTGGAATTTTTTCAAATATGGGCCCCACTAGGGGCCCATATAACGGAAGGGGGTCCCGAAAAATGTTAACCGTTTCACTAGCTCTCAATTTTCACTTTAGCCACTGTATAAGAGGAAAAAGGGTGTAAATAAAAAATCTGAACTCTCTCCCGGAACAGTGGTGAAAACCGCCTTGGCTGGGATCGAGGGGCTTAAGCCCCCCATCTTCCGCCAAAATTAGGTCACTTTTGCAATTGGTCCAGATCCACTGAGTTTCTTCAGAACCTCAGAGGTGAAAAAATTAGCCTACTTTTTTCTAAACAAATGTAGTACTTTAGGTTTTCCTCACATTTCAGTAGGCCTACGGGTATGAGGGGGGGGGGGGGGTAAGATACTCACTCTATGAGCCGAGCGTAATATGCTTAAAAATTGTGAGCCCCCCTCCAAACAGCATTTTTTCTAGTTGCGTCACGCCGTCACGCCCCGAAGAAGGCGTGGCGTAAGCAAAAATGTGTACACTGTTCAAAAAAAGTTTTCGCCCCCCCCCCCTTAAAACATTCCTGGATTCGCCCCTGGCAGCATAAGCAGTTAAAAGACTACCTTTTCCAAGTCTTATTTCCGTCCTGTGTTCTTGAGTTGCGATCAGCACGAAAAGATCCTTTTTCTTTAATGCTCAATTTTCGGACTGCATGGTTTTATTGGTTTTGAATTTTGCATCATTCTTGACACTTATTATGATTGGATATAGGCCTAATAGTGCTCGCTGTCGTCATTGACGACGGTAGCGTTCTGGTGGCTGTTGTTCGTGCTAGCAAGCACGGAATTAGGTTCTTGGAGATTTGTTATGCAACTCACAGTTTGGTTTTATAGTATGCCTACTAATAGTAATAATAATATTAAAATAATAGTAGTAGTTTGGTTTTATAGTAGGCCTACTAGTAGTAATAATAATATTAAAATAAGAATCCCCTTCTTTGAGGGTTAAAAATAATAATAATAATAAAATTAAAAAGTAATAATGACATTATTAATAATATAAAGGTTTAACGTTCCTTACCAATGCATGGCCTACATTAACTTAAAATAACTGAGAGATATATAGGCCTATAGGCCTACCATACCATATACTGCAAATACATGCATAGTGTGTTAGAGACGCAGAACGTTGTCTTTTATAGGTCGGTGTGTAGGCCCAAAACGCGGCCTTTAATAGACGTGAATTGCATTATCTGAATAAATATTTATTTAAATTAATTAAGAGATTATTCCATTTGATTTCAAATCATTGCTTTTAATAAACATTTGTATTACGGTAAAAACTAAATGACCTTATTTCTCCGAGAGTTTTTGAAATTGATATTGAATGTGAATAAAGTTATGTTAAAGTCAGCTATTTCTGCAATCTAGAATAATTATAGCGATTGACCATACATCCTCAAATTAATTTTAAATTTAGGCTACTGCAATTAAAAATATTTGAGCCAAAGTTTATTCTAGAATGTTAGGATTCCGCTGGATTGAGACGGGAAATTATTTTCTCATGTGCCATATATATTATTACAATTGAGCAATGCTGCCCTGGAATTATTCACTGAGGTAGTTTGCCTTCTGGATCCAGCATCAGCATCCCGAACTTCAAGTGATTTAGCTCTGCCATTAGCGCCACCATCACCTTGCGGCGATAAATCTGTTGCGATGTTTGCGTAGTTTGCTTTTGTCTCAATACATCTCCTGACGTCATTATTACAAAATGCATAGCTTACGTCATCCTTCAATACTGTGGCATTACAAAAACTAGAGCCATCATTTTGTGAAATATCACCGTCAACTCCTGGCTGAAAGTTTTCACTGAAATACTCTCCAACAACCGTCCAGTCTGGATCTGCATTAGAACCACGAGAATTAGTCACATTATTCCTGGCACAATAACGAATATCTCTAAAATCCTCATCATCAGTGCTTTGCACGTAATTATAGACATTGCTGACAGGTGTGGTAATCAACATTTTGTGACCGTTATTGTTGTTGCTAGAACTATTCTTTCCGGATTTCGAGTCGTCAAGATCAACATAACTATTTCGATCCTGCTGCCAACCTCTGTGACTCTCAAAAACATCACAATCAGTCAATCTTCTACCATTCAAATTTGGACTGATCCTTTCGGGTCTAACATCACAAGCCCTACCACGTATAGAGGCTGACCAATCTCGTCGCTCTTGCGACGGATCCTTTCTCTCAAAATCTTCCAGGAACCTTCCATCCGCAAGACTTCCGGCACTTCCGCCACCAGGACTCCCATTCAGTTTCCTGTCTGATCCGGTTCCTCGCATCTGTACGGCGTCGTAGTCTGGTGGAATGCTGGAAGGGTCGTGGGCGAGGTTGGGACAACTGTGGACGTGAACGTATGGGTCTTTCTCCTTCGTGTCGGACTCTCGGTTGTAGAAATAGTTGAAGTTAGAGACTATGACAGGTACGGGTAGGGCGATAGTTAACACACCTGTAATCAATCAATCAATCAGTTAATAAATCAATCTATAAATGACAAGTACGAGTAGAGCTATAGTTAGCACACCTGCAATCAATCAGTCAGACAGTTTATAAATCAATCTTGAAATACAGCTAAAAATAAAGCTAAGGTTAACGTCAGTTTCCTCACTCGAAAGCGATGTCAGTGACGGGAGAGCCCACGATTTGAACCCCGCACCTAATGATCCGCGGTCGAAAACACAAATATGTATAACACATATCTGTGTGTTTTATAGTAACACAATTTTTTTAACTAACAGAAATGCGTGTTATGCGTTTCATACGAACACAAATATGTGTTATGTGTTCTATACTGACAACAATATGTTTGATTTGGCTAGAGCCAGTGGCTAAGTCGGTAAGATACTCGAGTTAGTGTAAACACAAATAAATAACACGGCTGGAGGCAGTGGCGATGTCGGTAAGATATTCGACTGCGGATCAGTTATATGTTCAGGGTTCAAATCCTGGGCTAGCACGTCACTCACATCGCTTTCGAGTGAGAAATCTGACGGTAACATTAGCCTTAGCCATAACCTTATAAAACACATAGTCTACCGGTTACATAGCTTGATCGATGTCGTTTGTGGTTTTCTTGCTAAGTCGTCGTTTTACATGTAGATAGTGTGCCTTGCTGGGAATGCGTGAACTCAGGTCACCCTGAGTTTTTTCTTCGTTTACACTATTCCCTCCATCTTTCCATGATTATTCCTAATCGTTGCCTTTTGGTGGCATGTCGAGTGCCGCCGGTATGGATTTAAGAAAATCGAATAGTAGGCTTTGTCTGACTACTCTGTGAAGTCGTTCTGGAATGTAAGAGCGCACTTCAAGCGGTAGTGGTAATGGATATGTAACGGTGATGGTAATGGATATATGTAATGTTAATGGTAATGGATATGTAATGGTAATGGATATGTAATGGTAATGGTAACGGATATATGTAATGTTAATGGTAATGGATATGTAACGGTAATGGATATGTAATGGTAATGGATATGTAATGATATTGGATATGCAATTGTAATGGTAACGGATATATGTAATGATAATGATATTGGATATGCAATGGTATTGGATTCACTGCACATGTGACATTATCATTAAAATAAGAATCTTACGAAAAGTTCAAGAATATAAATTCGATGTTAGTGCCAAAGCGCTATAAAAACAGCTCTCTCAAACTTTTTCTCTCAAAAGTACTCCAACAAAGGTTCTCTCTCTAAACTGTTCTCAAAAGTGCTCTCTTATAACTGTGCTCTTACAAAAATTCTCTCTCAAAACAACACCTTTTTCAAAAGTACTCTTTCAAAAGTGTTCTCTCAAAAGTGCTCTCTCAAAACAGCACTGTGATAGCAAAATTATTCAAGTTGACCTGGTTGATATTGACATTGATTGATTGATGTTTCCTGAGTAGCATGTTTCACACGCCCCTGCAAGACACATTATATATATATGAGCTAGTGCATTGCAGAAATAACTGATTCATACATATCAAGTATTCTCACATCATTGGGCAGGCGTTCATTTTCTTACGCAGCACCCACAATCTGGAACTCCTTACCTGCTAATCTTCGCTCTTGTTTTTCTCTTTTAGCATTCTCTAGCAAGCTTAATACTTACCTTTTCCCACCATAGACATAATCGATCTACCCTGACCATTTTTTGATCACCGGACTGGCTTTCGATTAGGACCTTACTTCTCCTCAGCACATTTCTTTTGCAGATTAGTCTGGGTGAATTGATCTGTAGTGATGTGTGTGTTGTTGGGGACGTCCCTGACATAATTCCTGGATGAGGAAACGGACCCTAAACCTTTAATATTATTATCATTACTTAAAACAACGATCAGTTACCCACCAGCAATGGCGCACATGCTGCCCACAAGTCTACCCCAGGCGCTCTGTGGGGTCATATCCCCATAGCCCACAGTAGTCATGGTAACAACAGCCCACCAGAAAGCATCCGGGATGCTTTTGAACCCAGACTCCTTCGTGTTCTCTTCGTCGTGTTCAGCGAAGAACACAGCGCTTGAGAAGAGCACGACGCAGATGAAGAGAAAGAAGACGAGAAGTCCCAGCTCTCGCATGCTAGCCCTGATTGTCTGCCCCAGGATCTGAAGTCCCTTCGAGTGCCGCGACAACTTGAAAATACGAAACACCCGGACGAGTCGGATCACTCTCAGTATCGCCAGGGACATCGCCTGGTTGTTAACTTTGACCTCATCAGCGAGGACTGTGCTCAGGGTGATGAAGTATGGGATGATGGCAACTATGTCGATGAGGTTCATGAGGTTCTTGAAGAACTGGAGGTGATTGGGGCAGGAAGCGAACCTGATGAGAAGCTCGGAGGTGAACCAGATGATACAGGCGGTTTCGATGATGAAGAACGGTTCGCTGAAGCTTGGAATATCATCCTCATGTACCAGAGTGTCCGTACCGTTGTTCGTTGCGCTCGGTTCCATTCTGACCTTCTTGAACTCTGGCAGTGTTTCTAGACAGAAGGTGACGATGGAAAGGAGAATGACGCTGACGGAAAGAATGGCGACGATGCGGGCAGCCATAGAACTTTCTGGAAATTCAAAGAGTAGATAGACAGTTCTCTGGAATTTGTTTTTCGGAAGGATTCTTTCTTCTTCTTTGACTAGACCCTCGTCCTCTCTGTATCTCTCTATGATGTCGTCACCCAACTCGTAGAACTGGATTTCGTCTGAGAAAACCTGTAGCATAAGTACGAGCGAGTGATATTGATTATTGTTGTAAAATATCAATATATAAATATCTGAAATCTTATCTTAACCTATCTGATCTTATTTTATCTTATTTTATATTACTTATTATAAATTTCTGTGTCTCGTCAACAGGAACTTCCAAAAATACAAATCTGACTATTTCTACTAAGCTACCCTCCTTGCCATCTGGCTCATCAACAATAACTGCACAAATGAAAACCTGACTATTTCTACTACTCTAATCTCCAATCTGATGAAAAGATTATCTTATTTTTACTTATCTTAAATCTCTCTCTCTCTCTTTCTCTCTCTATCTCATCAACAGAAACTTTATAAAATGAAAACCTGACTATTTCTCTTACACTCACCTCCATAGGTACGTTGATAGGACGCCGCAGTCGACCACCGCTCTGGTAGTAGTAGAGGATGGCGTCGAAACTGAGGCGATTCCTGTCGAAGAAATACTCGTTACGTAGAGAGTCGTAGTAGCGACACCGCCTCTCTGAGTCCCCTAGCAGAGTGTCCGGGAATCTGTGATCATTCAATCAATCGATCGATCAATCGTTAAATCAAGTCCGAAAATCTATGATTAATCAATCAATCAATCGAATCCATGAATCAAGTCTGGGGATCTATGTTCAAACTATCATTGAGTCAACCAATCAATAAATCGATCAATTGAAAGTCAATCAAGTCTGGGAATTCATTCTCAATCAATCAATCAATCAATCCATCAATCGAAAGTCAAGTAAGTCCGGTAATCTGTGATCAATCAATCAATCAGTCAACCAATCAATCAATAAATTAATCAATCGAATGTCGATCAACTCGAGGAATCTACGTTAATCAATCAATCTGAGTATAAATCAAATGTTTAATATTTTAGTTGATGAATTAACTAATTAAAATTTTAGTTAATTAATCAAATACTCAATCACATGCAATAAATTAATCAAATTAAGTCGATTCCCATCGAAAAAGCTTTCGTTAAAGAGTGAGTAGTAGTATCTATATTCAATCTTGAAGTTTTCTTGAGCGAAGAGATTGTTTGATAAGTTAACGAGTTAATTCATTGATTGATTGTCTATGATTATGATGGATTGATTGCTTGATTAATTGAATGATTGTTTGAATAATTGATTTGTTGACCGACTGACTGACAGTTTGACTGACTGACTGATTGATTAATTAATTCATTAATTGATTGATTGATTGATTATTACCTGGATAGTGTCTTGGGTCTGGTCTCTACTCTCAGGCCACTCACGTTATCACATGATTGATTTACTGATTGATTGATTGACTGATTGATTGATTGATTGATCAATTGATTGATTGATTGACTAATACCTGGACAATGTCTTTAGCCTGGTCTCTACTCTTAGACCACTCACGTTAATCACATGATTGATTGATTGATTGATTGATTGATTATTACCTGGATAGTGTCTTGAGCCTGGTCGCTACTCTCAGACCGCTCAAGTTGATCACATGATTGATTGATTGATTGATTGATTAATACCTGGACAGTGTCTTGAGCCCGATCTCTACTCTCAGACCGCTAACGTTGATCATATGATTGGTTTGCTGATTGATTGATTGATTGATTAATACCTGGACAGTGTCTTGAGCCTGGTCTCTACTCTCAGACCACTCACGTTAATCACATGATTGATTGATTGATTGATTTACTGATTGATTGATTGATTGACAGATTGATTGATTGATTGATTGATTGATACCTGGACGGTGTCTTTAGCCTGGTCTCTACTCTTAGACCACTCACATTGATCACATGATTGATTGATTGATTGATTTATTGACTGATTGATTGATTGATCGATTGATTGATTGATTGACTAATACCTGGACAGTGTCTTGAGCCTGTTCTCTACTCTCAGACCGCTCACGTTAATCACATGATTGATTGATTGATTGATTGATTGATCAATACCTGGACAATGTCTTGAGCCTGGTCTCTACTCTTAGACCGCTAACGTTGATCACAACTCTCTCAGTCTCGCTCACATCCTCATCGTCAAAACTCTCGTCGAACTCATCTCCCCCTCCTGTCCTGGGGGATTGACTCCCTGCCTCCCCTGACATTTTCTCAAAAATGTCCACTTATTGAAATACAACCATCTTAGTAAATTATTGTTTGAAGTCTATTTTCATATTATAGATATTCCTTCAATAGGCCTATGGCATGGGATATAATATGAACAACTTAACTTCCTAAGAAGTGGTCATCACAGAAGCGTGTTACTGTCTACGCACTCCTGGTGAAGCCCCTGAAGTTAAGAGTTTTTCCATTATACAGTAAGTAAAAAATAAATAAAATTGTCTTTTTTAATCAGTAGAGATATCTGATACCATTGAAATTGAACTGGAGGGAACGATCAGATTGAAGTAAGTAAATATTGGTAATAATGTCAGAGTATATTACTTAGAAAGAGACAGAGATATAGAGAATAAAAGAGAGAGAGAGAGAGAGATATGTTTACTTCGACAACAACCTCAGTGTTAAGTCGCATATATACAAAGTGAAGAGATTGTAGAGAGAGAGAGAGAGAGAGAGAAAGAGAGAGAGAGAGCGAAAGTGAGGGAATTACAGAAAGAGAGAGCGAGAGATATAACAGTAAGTCTACAGTCTGTGTCACTGACATACAGCTAACATTGACTGTAGGCTGGGTCACTGACATACAGCTAACATTGTCTATAGCCTGGGTCACTGACATACAGCTAACATTAACTATAGTCTGGGTGACTGACACACAGCTAACATTGACTGTTGTCTGTGTCACTTACATACAGCTAACACTGTCCGTAGTCTGAGTCACTGACACACAGCTAACATTGACTGTAGTCTGGGTCACTGACATACAGCTAACATTGACTGTTGTCTGTGTCACTTACATACAGCTAACACTGTCCGTGAGTCACTGAGCTAACATTGACTGTAGTCTGGGTCACTGACATACAGCTAACATTGACTGTAGTCTGGGTCACTGACATACAGCTAACAACATCACTGACTGCTAGTCTGAGTCACTGACACACAGCTAACATTGTCTGTAGTCTGGGTCACTGACATACAGCTAACATTGACTGTAGTCTGGGTCACTGACATACAGCTAACATTGACTGTAGTCTGGGTCACTGACATACAGCTAACATTGACTGTAGTCTGGGTCACTGACATACAGCTAACATTGTCTGTAGTCTGGGTCACTGACATACAGCTAACATTGACTGTTGTCTGTGTCACTTACATACAGCTAACACTGTCCGTAGTCTGAGACACTGACACACAGCTAACATTGTCTGTAGTCTGGGTCACTGACATACAGCTAACATTGACTGTAGTCTGGGTCACTGACATACAGCTAGCATTGCTGTAGTCTGGGTCACTGACATACAGCTAACATTGTCTGTAGTCTGGGCCACTGACATTCAGACAACAATGACGACTGATTTATAACGTCCGATCAAACTCCAGACTGCCGCAGTGCGAGAGAAATATGGAGAAATTATTCGAGCATTGATTCCACGAGATTAGAACCGTTCGGACTTCCGGTCAAATCCGTAAGTCCGTATAAATCGTCTAACCCTAGCGGCGGTGCTGCTGTAAAACTAAAATCGACGTCAGTTTCCGCTTAACCCCAAGGATCCTATCAGAGATGATTCGCTAATGTTTCGAACCGACGACCTCTTGCTCTTGCTGGCTGGATTTCAGTGGCGAAGTCGGTAATATACTCGACCGCGGATCAGTACGTGACCATGATCAGTATATATATATATATATATATATATATATATATATATATATATATATATATACATGTATATATATATGCTGCCTCGTAAGCAAAAAAGGTAAAATTAACGTCAGTTTCCTCACTCGAAGGCGAGGTCAGTGACGGGCGAGCTCAGGATTTGAAACCCGCACATACTGATCCGCGGTAAAGTATCTTACCAACATCGCCGCTGGCTCCATCCTTCTGGCATGTCCATGATAAATAACGCCTCCACTTTTCTCTATCTTCCGTTTTGCTCTTCATGTTTACGTATGAGTGGAACTTAAAATCATCTCATTCTTGTTGTTATATACCATTATTCCTTGGGGATTCTGCTTATGACAAGATGGGCCCCTTTGACTTTCTCAGCTTTTCTACTAGCATTTGTTGGGCAGGGGAGTTATTTCCTGAGAAAACCGTCCTGTTTGTCAAAAACCTAACACTAAAATCCTATGATATAATAGTACAATTCAAGTGTTACCAGAATGGTGATGTAGGGAGCGTCCCTAGCGTAAAATCATTCATGCTAAAGTATAGGCCTTGTGGTATGAACTATATCCTATTATATCTGGAGCCAGTGGCGAAGTCGGTAAGATATTCGACCGTGGATCAGTATGTGCGGGGTTCAAATCCTGGGCTCTCCCGTCACTGATATCGCTTTCGAGTGAAGAAACTGACGTAAACATTAGCTTTACTAGGTGTCACGATATAAACTAAATCATATTTAAGTATTATATCTCAATAGTTATAACGCTATAGCTATTATATGACTAGTAAAGCACTTGCTGTGCTGACATCTACTCCACTCATGTCCATTCTATTAGCGTATCCACGCTGCACTGAATCCCGTGTTATCCCATTCTCATGATCATCGCAATAATCGTCTTCCTTCAAGTTTATCGCTCTCCCTGTGCCAGAAATATTCGTCTCGCCCGGCACTGACATCGCTTTCGAGTGAGGAAACTGGTGTCAACCTTAGCTTTTTTAGCTTTACTTTTTAACATAGAACGCGGTGTGCGGTGTTCAAGTCTTGGGCTCGCCCGTTACTGACATCGCTTTCGAGTGAGGAAAGTTCAGGAAACTGACATTAACCTTAGCTGTTTAACTGAGCTGCTCTCTTATGCGAGCAGTGTTAAGGGAAGCCCAATGTCATTGCTGAATTACTAACAGCCAGCTCTGGTCACAACTGCTAGCTGCTAATGTTGTAGTCAAGATGCTTCAGCAGCTGTAACAGCTGTAGCAGCTGATGCAGCTGTTACAGCTGCATCAGCTGTGACAGCTGAACTAAGTAATACCCAAAGTTTCGGCTGCAACAGCCGAAACAGCTGAAATAGCTCTAGATAAGTAGATAAATAGATAATCAGTAGATAAATCATCTGCATTTTCTGAAACATTTATAGCAGCTGTAGCAGCTAGTTGAAGCAGCTGTAAGTACCTCGACCAGCTCTATCAGCTGCAGCAGAGGAATCAGCTCTAGCAGCTGTACTGTAGTAGCTGCTGAGGCTGTAACAGCTTTAGCAGCTGAATCAGCTGTAGCAGCTGAATCAGTTCTAGCAGCTGCAGCAGAGGCATCAGTTGTAGTAGCTGCAGCAGCGGTAGCAGCTGTAGCAGCTGAATCAGCTGTAGCAGCTGCAATAGATGAATCAGCTCTAACAGACGAATTAGCTGTAGCAGCTACAGCAGCTGCAGCAGCTAAAGTCAACGACAGTCACATAAAGGTGCATCCAATGTATTGCATCCATTGAAATCTCTGGTCTCTACATCATAATGCACGAATGGAGATCAATCCTGCCTATTACAAGTGTAATCCTGCCTATTACAAGATAATCCTGTCTATTACCAGTGTAATCTTGTCTACTACCAGTGTAATCTTGTCTATTACAAGTGTAATCCTGTCTATTAGAAGTGTAATCCTGTCTATTACAGGTGTAATTCTGTCTATTACAGGTGTAATCCTGTCTATTAGAAGTGAGTCTTGTCTATTACAAGTGAAATCCTGTCTATTACAAGTGTAATCCGGTCCATTACAAGTGTAATCCTGTTTATTACAAATGTAATCCTCTCTATTACAAGAGAATCTTGTCTATTAAAAGTGTAATCCTGTCTATTACAAGTGTAATATTGTCTATTACAAGAGAATCCTGTCTATTACAAGTGTAATCCGGTCTATTAGAAGTGTAATCCTGTCTATTACAGGTGTAATTCTGTCTATTACAGGTGTAATCCTGTCTATTAGAAGTGAGTCTTGTCTATTACAAGTGAAATCCTGTCTATTACAAGTGTAATCCGGTCCATTACAAGTGTAATCCTGTTTATTACAAATGTAATCCTCTCTATTACAAGAGAATCTTGTCTATTAAAAGTGTAATCCTGTCTATTACAAGTGTAATATTGTCTATTACAAGAGAATCCTGTCTATTACAAGTGTAATCCGGTCTATTACAAGTGCCTCATACACAAGAGCAATGAGCAAGTGCCAGTGTAAACTGAATCGTTTTATAGTCAAACATGCTTTGTAGAAAATTCTACACTGAATTCGGCTACACTTTATTTTCTGCTTTTAAAGCTAAAAGCAAAAAGACGAAGACAGAGTCAGCTTAAACTCTTGAAAGCTTATCGTGACGGGCTTTCGTCTACATTTACGATGATTTCATTTTGCTGGATAGCAATTTATGTGATTTGTTTTCGCTTGACTTTCGTAATTTAAATGGCAAACGTTTAAAAATATGATATTATTGAAGAAAATATTACAAATTCAAAGAGTCTATGTTCAGGCCGGCAGTTATTAGCACGCAGACTTAGTATGTGTGAGGTAGGCCTACAGAAGCTGTACAGCAGCGAAGCACAGCTGCTGAGTACAGTGGCTGAGTACAGCTGATTGAGTACAACAAGCAGCTGATTTCAGTAGCTGAGTACATAGCTGAGTACAGCAGTTGAGTACAGCAGCTGAGTAGAGCAGCTGATTTCAGCAGCTGAGTGCATCAGCTGAGTACAGGAGCTGATTTCAGCAGCTGAGTACATCAGCTGAGTACCTCCCCTGAGTACATCAGTACAGCAGCTGGATGAAGCAGCTAGATTGAACTCTTGTGTAGACACTGTAAGAGAGCTTCGGAGGTTTATTTAATAACTCATATGCTGCACTCATCTTTTAGTACCAGGCGTGCTGCCTATTAGCCCGTCTGAATGGCTAAACAATTAGATTGCAGACCTGCTTGTCTGTAGCGATAATCTGAGTATCATCGTTGTTCCTCACCACATCGAGCACTGTGAAACACATACAAAAGCTCCTTCCTGTGGTTAAATTAAGTGGAGGAGAGGGGTCTCAGGGAACTATGTTCCGCTAGCTCTCATTTTTCTGAGGTGATTCCCTGCTAGGAGCCCAAATTGGATACTAGGATAATTGTAAACACATTACAGAGGGCCCGAAAAATTCTGACCTTTCCACTAGCTCTCAATTCCCAATTTAACCGCTGGCCATTTCTAAATCATATCGGGACTATTCTCTATTGCATTTGTTTTAATCATCTCTCTCCTTCTCTCTCTCTCTCTCTCTTAGTGCACTGCCTACGGGTAGGTCCATGACATATAACGCCTCCACTCTTCTCTGTCTTCCTCTTTTCTCTTTATGTCCACATATGAGTGGGTCTTTAAATCATCTAACATAACTAATATCGGCCTGCCTCTGCCTTTTTTTCTACCTTCTATGACCTCTTTTAATAGACTTTTCCCCTTTAGAATGTGTCCTATCCATCTCTTCTTCCTATGCATTTATCAACTGTCTATCTGTACCAACTCTCTCTCTCTCTCTCTCTCTCTCTCTCTCTCTCTTCAACCATCTTGTAAGATTATATCTGCAATATGAACCTCATTATTTTAGTAAATTTTCAAGCTTTTCCCTGGACTGGAAGTTAACTATTCACTATCAGCTAAACGCTGGGATATTTTCTCAAGAGATCTGTTCAGATCGATCTATCGACCTATCGATCAGCGCTCGTAACGAGACGAGTCGATCATTTATTGATCTTTGATTCATAGAAATGAGAAAAAGTCGAGACTGGCGTGAGACTCGACTATCGATCAATTGAAGGGATGTACTCGACTCCGTATGCCTGACTTCCGTTTAAACAGGGGCCTTCTCCTAAACTTCTGCAATAGCCAAATAAAGAAAAGCTGGGAAGGGTAATGTTAACGGTTAGAGCCAGTGGCGAAGTCGATAAGATACTCAACCGCGGAATCAGTATGCGCGATGTTCAAACCCTGGGCTCGCCCGTCACTGACATCGCTTTCGAATGAGAAAACTAAGGTTAACCTTAGCTTTTTTACTTTTTAACGTCAGTTAACTCGCTGGAAAACGATGTCAATGACGAGCGAGCCCAAGAATTGAATCCCGCACTTACTGGTCCGCGGGTATAACTCTAGGTGTAGCACGGTAGGACCCGACATGAAAATGTGAAAGTCAAATTCTGCGGTGATTGTAACTCACATGGGTTTAAATCTCGGCCTAAGTTTAATTTTATTTTCTTTCCAATCTATTTAGTAATGAACTGTATGTTGTAAATCATTTGCATCTCAGAGATATCACCACTAGATTACAATCTCTCTCTCTCTCTCTCTCTCTCTCTCTCTCTTTCTTTCTCTCTCTCTCTCTACCTATATGAAGTATATATATATATATATATATATATATATATATATATATATATATATATATCTTTCATGTATCTGTCAAGTGTCTGATCTGTTGCACATAGTCCTACTTAACCATAAATAGCACTCTATCTACTTAGGAGTCAATCCTTTCACTTGTCAATGCTTCTACTCTTTTTTAAAAGTAAAGCTAATGTTAACGTCAGTTTCCTCACTCGAAAGCGATATCAGTGACGGGCGAGCCCAGTATTTGAACCCGCACATACTGATCCGCGATCGAATATCTTACCGATATCGCCACTGACTCCAGCTATTGTCACAATAAGCTATGACACTCATTGTTACTGAGGCTATTTCGTATCTAATAATATCAAAATCATACATTGACAAATATGAACATGTACCTTGAAGTATGAACATGTACCTTGAAGTATGAACATGTACCTTGAAGTATGAATATGTACCTTGAAGTATGAACATGTACCTTGAAGTATGAATATGTACCTTGAGGTATGAACATGTACCTTGAAGTATGAACATGTACCTTGAAGTATGAACATGTACCTTGAAGTATGAATATGTACCTTGAAGTATGAATATGTACCTTGAAGTATGAACATGTACCTTGAAGTATGAACATGTACCTTGAAGTATGAACATGTACCTTGAAGTATGAACATGTACCTTGAACCTGCCACTTGGCAGTGCACTGAAGAAGAAGACATTGCAAAAACGTAAACCATTGATAATATTTACGATAAAGTACGTGTTTTGAATTTCAAATGAAATTGTAAAAATTGATGAATTGAATTTCAAATCGATTAACTTTATTTTCAGTCAAACACACCGAGCTCTATGAGGCGTGGAACTGACTGCACTAATGAAATCTCTGACTCTTCAGCAATCACGTGATCATTTCCATCCATTGGAAAAGTTTGCTATATCTCTTCATAGCACGTTCAATTTTTATGGAAGTTTAGGCGCATATTTTTACTAGAGCCCTCCAGTAATCTAAGTTAAAATAATTTGGTTAATGCACTTGTATAATGTATTTTTCAGGTTTTTATTGAACTATGATATGCTACCAATATTAATTGGTATTAGTTAAGAGTCTGACGAGTCTTAAACAAGCATATAATTGTTTCCTGACTCTGTAATATTATGTAAAAGTCACGTTGTGCAGTATACAAACTTGGGAAAAAAATCCCCTAGCGAAATCTCAATAACTTTAAGAAAACTCAAAATATCTCTACGAAATTTTCGGAGCTTCTAGGGGAGGAATTTTTGCGTATAACCTGCAAATTTGATGAAAATATTTTCATTAGTTACGAAATTACAGCATTTTTACGAGAAAAGTGCAAAAATCAATTTTAACGAGGCTTAGCGAAATGTCAGTCGTTCCTTTTAAAGAAAATAACGACCCTGAAAAGGGCCGTTTACTTAAGTGGTGGAGTTTAAGCCCGCACTAACTTGCTAGCTACTCCAATAAATGGAGCTTAAAATTCGTACTTATGTTAAAATTATTCCTAAATTTTGAAAAAATATCCGGTACTTTTGTTTAAAAAAGCCTTGTTAAAATTGATTTTAAACATTTTTTCGAAGAAACGCGGTATTTTTGTTACTTCTGAATATATTTTCACCAAATTTGCAGGATATGTGTAGAAATTCCTCCGCTGGAGGTTCTGAAAATTTTGTAAAACTACTTTGAGTTTTGTCCAAGTTCTTAAGACTTTTTTTAAAAAAGCCTTGATAAAACTGATTGTGCACTTTTTTCGTAGAAACACTGTAATATTTTTCCTGCTCAATAGACTTTCATCAAATTTTCAGGATATACACAGAAATTCCTCTCCTAGAAGCTCCGTAAATTTCGTAGAGATATGTTGATTTTTCTTACAGTTATTGAGATCTCGCTAGGGGACTATTTCTTTGCCCCAGCCTGTATATAGACGGTCGGGTTTATCAGTTGGTAGTGTGCAAACACTGATGAAAACAAAGGGAAACCATCTCAGACGCAATATTATTATCAAGAAATGGGCTGAATAGCTATAGTATAGTACGGTATGGGCATAGTTAAGGTGTGAATAAGGCATAACCTTGTATGAAGGGATTAACTGCTAATTGATGGAGTGCTCTTCATGAGCATAGATTTGAGTATCTCTCTTCTGCATTCATCTCTCTCACTCTCTTCTCTCCTTCTCTCTCTCTCTCTCTCTCTCTCTCTAATCTCTCATCTCACTGGTGGCTGGAGCCAGAGACGATGTCGGTAAGATATTCGACCGCGGATCAGTAGGTGCGGGGTTCAAATCCTGGGCTCGCTCGTAAATGACATTGCTTTCGAGTGAGGAAACTGACGTTAACACTAGCTTTACCAGCTTTTCGTGCTGCTGTCCTCACTTCCGTTTATTTCTCTGCTTTTTTATTGTTTTTCCTTTTGTTCTTTTTCATGTTTGTCTTTTATGTTATTTTTTGTGGTTCGAATATACCTCTTCTATACTTTTCTCTCTCTCTCTCCTCTCTCTACTTATCCACCTATCTCTGTATTATAGCTCTCTATCCCTGTCGTGATAGGTAATCAGGCGTGATAGGTTCAAAGATAAGCACGGCTCCGTTTAACCACGCGTGGTTTAGATAAACATGTAACTTCCAAGCTAAGCGGAATTTTGAAATAAAATCTCGCCAATGAATTCTACAAAGTAGACAAATCAATGTTGAACGTCCAGCTACTTCTGCGTCCAAGAAGATACTGTCAGAAACGGTTCGGCTGAGATTTGAAGCGATGGCCCTCTGCTTTTGAAATTGGTAGTGGGCCACCTGCCGATGGAGTTAAGGCAATAATAACACGCATTATAGTGAAATGATCAACTACGTTGATATCTATCACTTTTAATACCACATGTTAAATCCGTTAGGCAATTTTGTCCATTTTCCGCATAACCAGTCCAGTGAATGTCCGAGATTTTACTCTCAGATCAGCGCGGCTGGGTTTCGAACCCAGGAGGGTTAAATTCACCTCAGGGTCTGTCATTTAATTCTTCATGACGTTATCTACACCTCTAACCACATGAGCTATTGAGACATTCTAATGCAAACGTACGGCAGTGGTCCACGGTACAGAGCCACCTGCCGAATGTTTTATTAGCAAATCTTGAATGTCTTAATAGCTTAGGGGTAACTTCGTGTAGTTTTAAACAACACATACTGAAGTGAATTGAACACTCGATCGTTGGTTCGAATCCGAGCCACGATGATTTGGGAGTAAAATTTCGGACATTCACTTGACTGGAAATACGGAAAATTGTCTAAATCGCCTAATGGTTTAAGCATGTGATATTAGAAGCGATAGATACTAACGTTGTTGATCGTTTCATTATAATGCTTGTTTTACTTACTTTGATTCTGTAATTCTAGACGTGCTGATGCGACAATACTTAAAATCTGGAATATTTAATTCGGGAGAGCGATAAAGCGAACAATTATTCTTCCAGCGGACTAAAATCTGACATTGTGTGTGTATAACATAACATTTACAGAATCAGGAAGCAATTATATGCTTGTTTAAGACTCATCAGAATGCTCTTAAAATCTAAATGAACCTAAAATGAATCTAAATGAACTAAAATGCTCTTAACTAAAACCAATTAATATTAATCAAATCATACAGACTTCATGTCAACATGTCAAATTTGTACATAGCCTATGTATAACACTGAACATGCAATTAGCTTCTAATTTACATGTTCTTATGTTTATCATATTTATTTTTAAAAGCATTCACTGATTCTGCTTCTACAATTTCGCTTGGCAAACTATTCCAAGCATTTATAACTCTCTGACTAAAGAAAAATTTCCTTAAATCTAGTCTACTTCTAAATTTATTAAGTTTATAAATATGTTCCCTTGTGTTTCTGTTGTTTGATAAATTAAACCAAATACTATGGTTAACTTTGCTGAAGCCTTTGAGTGTCTTATAATTTCTATTAAATCTCCTCTAGTTCTTCTCTCACTTAAAGAGGTTAATCCCACTAATTTTAATCTATTCTCATAACTACGTTTTTGACAGTCAAATACCAGCCTTGTTGCTCTGGCTTGTACCCTTTCTAATTTGTTGATATCTTTCTTAAGATATGGGCACCAAGCCTGAACGCAGTATTCAAGTTTGGGCCGTACAAGAGCCTTATATAGCCTTACCACAATATCTTTATTTCTGCATGAAATTGTTCTTTTAATCATTCTTAATACACAATTAGCACTATTTACAACTTTATTACAATTTTCACTAAATTTAAAAGAGCTATCCACAAAGACTCCTAACTTAACTATTTCTCACTGTTTGTGGATTTTAGTTAAATATTGTTCAATGTATACTCAATTTCTAAATTATTATTCCCTGTATGCACAACTCTACATTTCTCAGCATTGAACTCCATTAGCCAATCCCTAGACCAGTTCTGCAATATTTTGTTTCATACTTTAAAATCTCAGCATCTTCAATGTTGTTTACTACCTTCGCTACTTTAGAATCATCTGCAAATTTACTAAATTTAGATACAATATCAATGTCAATGTCATTGATGTAAACTAAAAATAACAGAGGTCCTAAAGCAGAGCCCTGTGGCACACCACTCTTCACTGCTGCCCATTCCGAGAAATAGTCCTCGACACACACCCTTTGTTTTCTATTGCTTAACCAATTACCTATCCACTTTAAAAGTTTGCCCGTTATTCCATGTGCTTCCAACTTACTAAGTAATCTTTTATGTGGAACTTTATCAAACGCTTTAGCAAAGTCTAGATATAAGATGTCAATGCTATTTTTATTATCTACTTCCTTTGTACTATATTCTAAAAAATCTAGCAAATTAGTTAAACAATAACGTCCACTAATAAAACTATGCTGACTACTTCTAATTAAGTTATATTCTTCCAAGAAACTAAATATTTTATCCTTAATAATGCTTTCAAATGCCTTACCGATTATACATGTACTTGTCAAGATAATAGGCCTATAATTTGCTGCTTTATCCCTATTTCCCTTTTTATGTATTGGTACAATATTTGCATTCTTAAAATCTTGAGGAACCACCCCTGTTTTCATTGAAGCTTTTAGTAGGTTTAATAGAGCTGGCGCTAATTCATCTCTTAGCTCCGAAATCAGTTTTCCATGAATCTCATCTGGACCTTGACTTTTATTGACATTTAGCGAATTTAATTTATTTATATCATCATCAATATCAAACTAAATATTACGTAAGGAGCAATATTACGTATTCAAAGGTACCTTTGAAGATCCTAGCCGGTACTGGCATATTGACTAAATCTTCTTCCACAAATACAGACGAAAAATATTTATTAAAATAGTTTACAGTATCTTTAGTATCTTCTATAATGTTGTTATATTCATCTCTTAGAGGACCAATCTTTTTAATAACCTATTTATTAGCATTAGCATAAGCAAAAAACTCTTTGCATCATTCTTTATATTACGAGCTAGCTGTTTTTCAAATTCTAACTTGGCTTTTCTAATTTCTGCAACCAATTTATTAAGCTTTTTCTATATTCACAGTATAATGATTCATCATTATTACTATTTTATACTTGTTCCAAGCATCTAATTTGGCTTTTCTTTTTCTTCTTACCCTTTTAGTAACCCACTTGCATCTATCTCTAATTTTGGCTTTCAATTTAATAAACTCATCACAAACCATCCTGAGACCTGTGTTAATATTATTCCATAAGCTCTCTACGTCATCGTTATTATCATTATCACTTAAAACCAGAAATAAATTTCTATACTGTATATTTCTTTTAATTTCTTCATAATTTACTTTTAAAAAATCAAATTTTTGGAGTTCCCTACAGATCCAACTGCTCTGAATTACAAAGTCAATGGTTAGATGATCACTTGTCTCAACAGGTTCACCTATAAGTACATCCTTAATTATTTCTTCAGAGCACAAAACAAGATCAAGGAAATTTGTGCCTCTAGTAGGCTTATTACAATACTGTTCTAAAAATATTATTTATAGATTCTATAAATAAGTGAGATTCATCTATGTTTTCTCTATTTCCCCAGTCCAATTCAGGATAGTTAAAATCACCCATTACTACAATCCTCTTATCATACAATTTATCAAACACACTAAACATAGCCTCGTCATTAGTTTTTGAACTATCTGGGGCGCTATACATAACACCAATAATAAGATTAATGTTCTTACACTTGATATTACACTAAACACTTTCTTTAAAGTTAGAAACACATAAATCATTAACTTGACTTGGGTTCAATTCATTTTTTATATACAGCAAAACGCCCCCACCTCGTTTCTTGACTAAATCATTTCAATCACATCTAAATACACTGTATACACTAAAACTAAATTTCACAATCACTAATGTCATCAGACAACCATGACTCCCTGATTCCCAAAATATCTATATTTTCATCTTTAATCAACAGCTCTAGTTGAGACATTTTATATGCAATACTTCTGGAATTAAATTAAACACATTTTAAGCTATTTTTAACATCTAAAGGCGACGACAATAGACTCGGCTCCGCAGATCCTAAGTTTTAATCTAATTCCGAGGTGCAAACACTACCACCTCGGCTCCATTTACGTTTTTTATTAGCTTACTTCTCTTAATTCTCACATCCTTATCCCCCCCGTCTCTCAATTCCTTCAATTTATTTCTTAGTACCTTATCCTCAGCTTGTTGCTTTCTAGTTAGATCAGGCACAAAATATACTCTCCTGTATTCCCCATACTCCTTCCTTTGGACTTCCCCAAAATTTCATACTTTGTTTCGACATTGCTCAGGCTAATTCTGATAGGTCTGACTTTATCTGATTTATTCCCCATTCTATCCAGGCATACTACTGCCGTTCTTCCTTTTGGTCCAACCAGTTTGACCAGAATGTCCTCTATGATCTCCTTGTCATTATCTCCCTCCTCTACTCCCATTATCATTAAGTTCTTACGCTTTTCAATCTCTACCCTTTCAAGTATGTCCTCACTTCTCATTGATTCCTCATTGTATCAAGGATGATCATTTAATTATGACTTATACTTCACAAAATAATTTTTACAGTAGATTATAATTCAATCTAAAGGGTACGATGCCTAATTTGTCACAACTGTTACAAGTCTATGACACTTCCTGAACCAGTGTAAAATTAAGTTAAGCCATATAATATATTAACTGCTATATTTTCATATCTATGGTGTAAAGGCCAAATGCTCTTATTATAAGTTCAGTTGTTTAAGTAAACAAATCTCTCAGCTGATCGTACAAAAGACTCGTTCAGTATCTGGGACTAATTTTTCTCATCCTGATCCCTGATCAACTTCCGGTATATAATTAGAAGAAATGTCTTGCGACGAATCCATCTCTTCCGCCGATAGAAATAGTAATGGCGGCGGAGATGATTGTGGCGATATTACCACGGTGGATAGCGTAACGCTTAATAATTGTGACAATGAATTGACTGTTAGGAAATCATGTGTTACTTCAGATGAAAATACAAAGTGTTCAGAGGAATATAGTGAACTAAACTGCACTAGCGGTACTGAATCAGATTCTAAAGGAACTCTTTTAACTGAAGCTACTGAAGTTATGAGTGATAAAGAAACCCACGATGTTCAGCAGATAGAACACGTTGAACAGTCTATATCTAAAGACGATAAAGCGTCAACACGAGAAGTTACCAATGAGTCAAACACTAAATTGTGTAATAGTTCTGTCGATCCGGAACTTGATAGTTTATTAGACGGTAAGTGTGTGTTTTATCTATTTCATTTATTATTTTAATGATAAGTTTAATATGAGGCTTTATTAAAAGTTTTTCTTAGAATTCTGTTTCTATTTGGACTCAAAATTGTAAATTTTCAAATCAGTGCAATTTCTTAACAGGCTAAATATCCGTACAAAATAGTTTTAAAGTGTATAACTAATTGAGATCATTAGAAATGAAATTCACAGGATGTAATGCTTAGCAAAGTCATCAATTTTGACATATAGAAGAAGTAACATAAATATCTTCAATCTTTTTCAGATGCTTTAGAAGACTTCGACAGAGTTACGCAGAAAATCACAGCACAAACGTCTACGTCGACTGCAAGCAGCTTTCCCACCAATGCTGCTGGCCAATCAGGGTCTGCGGTCAGTGATTCAGCCAGCCAATCACAGGAGGACATGTTTAACGAGGTGTTCAGCATGTTATCAAATCAGTCAGACGACGATAGGAAAGCTCTGGAGACAATCTTCAAGTCTCTATCAATGGGTCAGCCTGGTGTTAATACTACAAGTGCTTCAGGTTTTTATGATAGGTTTATACGCTATGGTTTCGTACTTTTATACCCCATATATATACGTCAAATATGGTTTGCATATACATGATTACTTTTAATAATATTATTAATACATTAATAGCGACCTGCGCCTAAACCACCTTTTCTTTAATTCCGTTTACTTTGGACTGACTTTCTGGATTTTGGAATTTGCACCATTTTTGGACCTTCTTTTTGCTCACCGACTTGATTTTGTCTCAATAGTGCTCGATGTTGTCATTGATGACTGTAGCACTCTAATTGTTGTTATTATTATTATTTATAGTCTTTATATATAAATTAATTTATTCTGTTACAAGAGAAAATCTGCATTCAATGTTAAGACTCTGCCAGATGTGGATCAGTAGGTGCAGGGTTCAAATCCAGTGCTCTCCCTGCCACAGTCGTGCTATTGAGCAGGAAACTAATGTTAAACTTGACATTAACCTTAATATAATAACCTTAATACATTAACCTTAATTTCCCAGCTGTAGGCTACATAAGGTATGGATAAGGCATAGACTTTGTGAAGGGATTAACTTGTTGATCTAAGGAGTGCTCTTATGGAGCGAGAAAGCAGACTTTGAGTATGAATATGTACATTGAACCTGCCACTTGGCAGTTCACTGAAGAGTGAGAGAGAGAGACTGAATCATATACAATGGTAAGTGCATATAGTATAAATTCCTGTCCTGTTAGATCTAGGGGCAGGGTTTAGCGTACTTAGTAAATTGACTTTAACCTATATATATATATAAAATGCTTTACATCTGTTACATGAGAATATCTGTGTTCTGTGTTTAGACTCGGCCTCCAGTGCTGCCACTGCGGCATCTCAAACGTCGGGGGGAGTTGGTAACACTGCACAGGCGGGCAGTCCTAACCTGCTGGAGACACTGCAGCACACGCTCAACAACCTAGCGGCCGACGAACAGGGACTGGAGGTATGAACGGTGAATTTGTCGCCTGTTAGTGCAGAGTCTGCAAAAGACGTCCTTGACATTGTCTTATGGCGAGGAACCGGACGTTAAATTCCTATTGATTGATTAGCTGAAATGAATTGATGACTGAGTTAAAATATGAATTGATGAATTGTTAAAGTGATGCATTGACGCAAAAAGTGCTATGATCCAAACCAACGTGAGTGCTTAGGCTCCAGAAATTGCACAACATAATTTTCTAAATTTCGACCCTGGTTGGACTGGGATTCAACGGAGGATGAAGACGATGGTGATGGTGATGATGATGATGATGATAATGATGATGATGGTGGTGGTGGTGATGATGATTATGATGACGACGATGATGATGATGGTGGTTATGATGATGATGATTATGATGATGACGACGTTGATGATGATGGTGATGATTGAATGATTGATGAATTAGTTTTAATTCTCCTGAACTCTGTAAAATCATGGCACGACAAAACAATGAAATTTAGTACTTAAGTCGTACCATGTTGAGTTTATAGAATGATAATTCTTACCAGTCTTTTCAAATGCTCAATTTTATGGGCTGAGCAATGCTTGATATGTACAAATTAAACATTAATCTACATTCGACCTATAATTGTCTTGCTGCCAATTTCAGACAAATTTTTTATCTTTCGATCATTGCGAATGTTGAATGTTTTGTTGAATTTGACTCTGATGGACTGCTGATTAATTGCTTTAGTTACGCTTGAAGTTATTGATTGGTAGTTACTTTATTTTACTCTAAATGTTGTATTACTTATATCTTTACTTCGAAATAACTAAATTAATTAAAATGATTTTCTTAGTTATGCCTTGTTGACAGAGTAACGACTTCTCCGATGAAGATTTTGTTCGACTGATGACGTCACTGGCGGGGGGTGAGGGCGGGGCAGGGGCCGGGGGCCTGGCTGATTTGTTTGGGGGGCTAGGAGGGGGAGGAGAGGGAGAGGGGGATCTAATGCCCCTCATGCAGGGCATGATGAAAAATCTTCTGTCTCGGGAGGTTCTCTACCCATCTCTCAAAGAAATCTCCAATCAGGTTAGAGGCTTCCCTTTAGAGGCTTCCCATTAGGGGCTTCCCTTTAGAGGCTTCTCTTTAGCGGCTTCCCTTTAGAGGCTTCGCTTTAGAGGCTTCTCTTTAGAGGATTACACTTATAGGATTCCCTTTAGAGGATTCCATTTAGAGGCTTCCTTTTAGAGGCTTCTCTTTAGAGGCTTTTCTTTAGAGGCTTCCCTTTACAGGATTCCATTTAGAGGATTCCATTAAGAAGATTCCCTTTAGGGGCTTCCTTTTATAGGCTTCCCTTTAGAGGATTCCCTTTAGAGTCTTCCCTTTAGAGGCTTTCCTTTAGAGGCTTTCCTTTAGGGGCTTCCCTTTAGAGGCTTCCCTTTCGGGGCTTCCTTTTAGAGGCTTCCTTTTAGAGGCTTCCCTTTAGAGGCTTCCCTTTCTGGACTTTCCTTTAGAGGTGCCTCTTTAGGGGCTTCTCTTTAGAGCCGCCTCTAAAAAAATTTAGAAAATTTGTTTATTTAAGATTTTCTATTTGTGTTCTATCTAAATTTTTTAAGTAGCTGAAGTTGGTTACATATTTGATTGGTGGATTGATTGTTAATTGATTTTATAAAATGATCATTTGATTGATGAGGATTGATAAATTATTTGATTATATATGATAGTTAATCGATTTATTTCTTAAGTTTAGAATAGAATTCATATCTACATCAATATTACAATTGTGTGTGTAGCATATCGATAGATATAATTAGTAGCAGCTATAAGTTGCAGCATATAACAAATATAATAAATAAATATAATATAGCTATGATGCTTAGCTAAATGCATATAATTAATTAGAAGCTATATTGAGTAGCGTATATTCCCCATACTGGGTCTAGGTTGTTTGAAGAATTGACCTACCGGTGACTGTACGTGTTGTAGAAGGCGACTAAGGCACTAAGATCCATACCAACATCAGAAGGGCATTCGGTTGGTGAGCGTCTAGGCTCCAGAAATTCCTACACAAATTCAAATGAATAAAAAAGTCTCAAATTGGGGATTGACTGACGATATAATGTAGAACAGAGAGGAATTGAGGCAGTCTATTCGCATCCCAACCTTGGTTAAACGGGGATCCAAGGGAAGATGATGATAATGACGATGATGATGAATGAGTCGCATATAATTAGTAGCTATAATATGTAGCATATTAGAATTTATACAATTGATTATATTATAATTATTGATTAAGAATTAGCTGATTGATTGATTGACTGATTGATTGATTGATCAACAGTATCCGGCCTGGCTAGAAGCCAATAAGGGTGTGGTAGAGACGGAGGCTTATGATAAGTATGAGAGACAGTACCGGCTGATGTCCTCCATAGTGAGTGAGTATGAGGGGGAGCGAGATAGTGACAGCGATGAGGTCAAGACACAAAGGTTTCAGAGGATCTTTGACGCAATGCAGAACATGCAGGAGCTGGGCCATCCTCCCAGAGAAATCGTCGGCGAAATGGTGAGTGGATAACAATTACTATAGTTAATTAATTAATTAATTAATTATAGACAGTTAGTATTTAGTAATTACAAATGGAATGCCAATTAATTAACTGTTTACATCATCATCATCCTCCATTAAATCCCAGTTTAATCAGGGTCGGGATACGAATAGACTGATCCTTTCTTTTAAGTTTTTGTAGCAATTTCTGGAGCCTAGGCGCTCACCAACCAAATACCCTTTCTGACGTTGAATTAATTAAGTGTCTACAAGCAATTAATTAATTAATTGACAGATAATCCACTCGTAACATTATTATTTGATTACATTAATTAATCAAATTAATTAATGTAATCAAATAATAATATTACGAGTGGATTACCAATTTATTAGTTTTTATAAACAGTTATTAATTTTACGATTGGATTACTTGTTTATTAATTAATTAATTGCTTATAGACAGCTATTAATTATAAAAATACAAATGGATTAACACTAGCTATTGTTATTGCTACTGTTATTGCAGCTGTTATTGCAATTGTTATTGCTATTATTATTGCTACTGTTATTGCTACTGTTATTTTTATTGTTACCGCTACTGTTATTGCTACTGTTATTGCTATTGCTACTGTTATTGCTACTGTTATTGCTACTGTTATTGCTATTGCTACTGTTATTGCTGCTATTATTGTTATTGTTATTGCTACTGTTATTGCTGTTATTATTGTTATTGCTACTGTTATTGCTGTTATTATTGTTATTGCTACTGTTATTGCTGCTATTATTGTCATTGCAATTGCTATTGTTATTGCTACTGTTATTGTTATTGCTACTGTTATTGTTTAACTGCACGCAGCCGCAGGGAATGGACTTTGGCGCTGCAGCAGGACTTCCTCCGATGTTCCAGGGAACAGGATCAAGTCCTGATCAGTGTCCCATCATGTAGTGGACAGGATCCAGTACTGATCAGTGTCCCATCATGTAGAGAACAGGATCAACTACTGATCAGTGTCCCATCAAGTAGAGAACAGGATCAAGTACTGATCAGTGTCCCATCATGTAGAGAACAGGATCAAGTACTGATCAGTGTCCCATCATGTAGAGAACAGGATCGAGTACTGATCAGTGTCCCATCATGTAGTGGACAGGATCCAGTACTGTTCAGTGTCCCATCATGTAGTGGACAGGATCCAGTACTGTTCAGTGTCCCATCATGTAGTGATCTGTAAAGAACTGAACTGATCCTGAAGCTATGGTGTCATGTAGTGGACACTGAAGAACTGAACTGAGAGTGAAGCTATGAAGTCATGTTCGTTGTATGTTGTGGGGAGGGGGGGGGTGGGAATCTATGAGTGCATGTTAAAGATTTTATTTATAGAATTATTGTGTTGTTGGTGATGAGTATACATTTGAGCTGAGACTGTAGCACGATGGGTCAAGTGCCTGACTGTGAACCAGTATATGCTGTATTCAACCCTGTGCTCGAGACGTCACTGACATTGTCTCCAGTCAGGAAACTGACGTTAAGGTCTTTTTTACTTTTTATTTTAGATTTTATTATTTTTTTAAATTATTTTTCATTTATTTTTAAATAGTCTATTGGTATCCCGACCCTTTTTACACTGGGATTCAAGGAAGATGAAGAAGATGATGGTGATTATTATTATTATTTTAAGCTTGGCTAAATAATAATAATAATTATGATGATTAATATTATTATTATTATTTTAAGCTTGGCTCTGGTGTTAGGCACAATGCTATGCAGGTTTAACTCCTGGCTCGTAGTCTAATGACAGTATTAGGCCGGTCTCCCTATTTATTCGCCTGGTGTAGTCATACTAGTGGGATGGCTAAGTCGTTAGCAGGCTTGTCTGAGAATCAGGAGGTTGTCGGTTCGAATCCCAGCCGGTCCGTCTCTGACCTTGTGATACGATCACAGTCGTTAATCTTAGCCTGATGGTTTTAAAGGATTTAATATTTAATATATTGTATTGTATGATGACGAGGAAGGCTGAGGTTAGAATTGGTTGGAAGAGTTATTTGCCATGGGCCAGCCGTTAGGCAGGGCACTAGACGAAGAAGATAATATAATTATAACATACGCGCACAAAAAAAAAAAAAAAAATCTAGTGCTGCCTAGCAAACCGTCTGCAACTCGCACTTATTATTATTATTATTATTATTATTAATATCATTAGAATGTCTCAATAGCGCAGGGGAAACGTAATGAAGTTTTATATGACAGATCCCGGGGTGAGTGGAACCCTTGTGGGTTTGAATCCCAGCCGCGCTGATCTGAGAGTAAAATCTTGGACATTCACTGGACTGGCTATACGGAAAATAGTCTAAATTGCCTAACGGTGTAAACATGTGGTATTAAAAGTAATAGATATCAACAAAGTAGATCATTTCGCTATAATGCCTGTTTACTTTTATCATTATTTTTATTATGTTGTTGTTGTAATTGTAACTATTTACTATATATCAGCGACGGTATCGCCGAAAAACTGACAAAAGATGGGTACTCTGCAAGCGACACTGGTTCTGATTAATCAAAACCAAGCAGTTACATTATGATCATGCGATACGTTATGATCATGCGATAGCTCGAGTTAATCGAGCTTAAAAGTGCCGAATATTGTTTAAACTTTTCCTGCCGCCGTTGTTTCAAACTCAACACTTCGTTGTTTATTTGAAATTATCGGCAGCCCATATCTATGGATTCACTCTCTCAGATTCGTTGTACACTGTGAAGTGTTTAAAAAGCTAATGTTAACGTCAGTTTCCTCACTCGAAAGCGATATCAGTGACGGCGAGCCCAGGATTTGTACCCCGCACATACTGATCCGCGGTCGGATATCTTACCGACATCGCCACTGGATCCAGCCTACCCAGTTTATGCGTGTATATTGCGATGGACTATACTGTTGAGATTTCTATTGTATTATTAAACTCAAATTATTAAAGACGTGCGCTTTGTGATTTAGTTGCTGTTTTACACTACACGACTTTTTTGTGTACATACACAGTTGCTAAGTAGTAATAACAATAGTAACCGGAAAGGCAGTAACAATAATTTCAATCACGATCAAATCTTCTCTTGCATCCCAGCTTAGCAAGTGTCGGGATTAGCCAATTTCGTAGCAATTTCTGGAGCCTAGGCGCTCACCAACCTATTGTCCTTTTTGACGTTTGCTTGGTTCGTAGTGCTTTGTCGCCTTTTACGGCACGTTGCTTTTTACTTTTGGTCTATTCTTCATCAACACGGACGTTATTACTCTGATGTTTTATTTCTAAAATACTACTTGCGAATTAAAATAGATCTGATAGCAATATGTTTTTATACTATAACGTTACTTTCTCATTTATTTTAGGCCCGATATAGAAAAATAGATAAATATATCAATTCATTTCAAATAATATCATCTAGTATTCTTAGTTCATTATGCCTAATTCAATTAATAAAAAAATTAGATATAGATTAGGCATAATGAACTAAGAATACTAGATGATATTATTTGAAATGAATTGATATATTTATTCATTCAATTAATAATAAAATTAGATATAGATGTCTCAAAAGCCCAGTGGTTAAGGCGATAGGTGAAGTTATGAAGTTTTAAATGACAGATCCTGAGGTGAATTGAACCCTCGTTGGTTCGAATCTCAGCCGCGCTGAGCTTAGAGTAAAATCTCGGACATTCAAAAGACTGGTTATGTGGAAAATGGTCTAAATTGCCTAGCGGTTAAAGCATTGTGGTATTAAAAGTGATAGATATCAACACAGTTAATCATTTTTGGCTGGAGCCAGTGGCGAAGTCGGTGATATACTCGACCGCGGATCAGTATGTGCTGGGTTCAATTCCTGGACTCTCCCGTCGCTGACATCGCTTTCGAGTGAGGAAACTGACGTTAATCTCAGCTTTACCAGCTTTGTTTCACTATAATGCGTGTCTACATTTTGTTTCTGAAATCTCCCCTGAACCCAGGGGCTTTCTATGCCATATAAGCGATGACGCAGTTTGCGGTCATGAAATTCTCCGGGGGTATCTGAAAATGAAACTTAGGGGTACCTTACTATACCCCCACTAAATTGAGTTTGGCGTTACAGGCAAATAAAACACGCATTACAGTGAATATCTATCACTTACAGATATCACTATAGTTATATCTATCACTTTTTATACTACATGTTTAAATCGTTAAGCAATTTAGACCATTTTACGGGTAACCAGTCCAGTGAATGTCCGAGATTTTACTCTCATAACAGCGCGGCTGGGATTCGAACCCACGAGAGTTCAATTCACCTGAGGATCTGTCATTTAAAACTTCATGACGCTACCTCTACGCTATTAAGACATTCTCAAATAATAATAACAACAATTAGAGTGCTACAGTCATCAATGACAACATCGAGCACTATTGAGACAAAGTCAAGCCGGCGAGCAAAAAGACGGTCCAAAAACGGTGCAAATTCCAAAATCCAGAAAATCAGTCAAAGGAGGGAAGACACCCTGCATGAACCACACGGCGTGTATTTGTACATGCATGATACGTCAGCACACGTGCAAACATCGGGTTGTTGTTGTTACAACTTTCTGCAACAAAACCCCGAATTGTTCCAGTCAATTGGTTAAACTCAATGGTGTCCATTACCCACACTATGCTCAGCAGACTGGCATGGGTTTATCCAAACACGCGACATTATCGACTCTTTGCACAACAGATCGGCTGAAATTAGTCGTTACCGTTTCGAATTATCTTCGAGTATTCCCCAGGGAGAGTCGAGAGATGAGTGTAAAGAGTGGGAATATAATGGAGATGAGTGACATACGTACTGTATATACACGTCCTGGCTGGTGTTTCATTGAACAGAGCAAATACATGAAGATTAATTGAGGCAAATAGGGAAGTACCTAGAAAGATTTTATATATACAGTATATACTGTATATATACTGTATATATATATATATATATATATATATATATATACAGTATATATATATATATATATATATATATATATATATATATATATATATATATATACGGGGAGATTGGTCGGCCTATGTGAGGGGTAGGAATATAAGAAAGGTTACCTATAAGAGCGGTAGGTGTATGTGAGGGGTATGCCTATGTGAGGGGTATCTCTTTAAACCGTTAAGCAATTTAGTCCATTTTCCGTATAACCAGTCCAGTGAATGTCCGAGAATTTACTCTCAGATCAACGCGACTGGGATTCGAATTCAAGCGAGTTCATTTTCATTTCCATTTTCTTGGGCAGACGTTCATTTTCTTACGCAGCACCCACAATCTGGAACTCTTTACGTGCTAATCTTCGCTCTTGTTCTTCTCTTTCAACATTCTCTAGCAGGCTTAAGACTAACCTTTTCCCACCGTAGACATAATCAATCTACCTTGACCTTTTTTGATCACCGGACTGGCTTTCGTTTAGGACCTTACTTCTCCTCAGCACATTTCTTTTGCAGATTGGTCTGGGTGAATTGATCTGTAGTGATGTGTGCTGTTGGGGAGGTCCCTGACATCATCCCTGGATGAGGAAACGGACGTTAAACCTTTATTTTTTTTTTCTTTTAATGCCCTGGGCTGTAAAGGGCCCTGGGCTAAAAAATAAGATAAAAGAGACTTTATTTAATTACAAGTTTTAAAAATTAAATTAAAGTTTTTATTATTATTATTATTACTATTATTATTAAATCAACTTAGTAACTGTCGTTTGGAAAGTATAGAGCGGTGGAAACTAGAAGAAGCTTGCAAACAAAAAGAAAATAAAACAAAGCAGAGTATAGGCCTGCAGTCAATGAATGTCTCAATAACGCAATGGTTAGGGGTGTAGATAACGTCATGAAGTTTTAAATGACAGATCCTGAGGTGAATTGAACCCTCGCGGGTTCGAATCCCAGCCGCGCTGATCTGAGAGTAAAATCTCGGACATTCACTGGACTGGTTATACGGAAAATGGACACAATTGCCTAATGAATTTAACATGTGGTATTAAAAGTGATAGATATCAACGTAGTTGATCATTTCACTATAATATGTGTTATTATTATTATTACAGTATAAACGAAAGACTAATATAACTGGTTATTCTTTTAATGCACCATGAGTTAACCATTTAGGTGTTATGTACATAGTGCTCGATGTTGTCATTGATGACTGTAGCAATCTAATTGTTGTTATTGTTATTATTGTGCTGTTTCATCTTTAAGCTGTGCATGTAGGCTTGTGTATATGCACGTACGTGTTGGCTTCACAGTGCTTTGAAACACGTACTGTTGTTTCATGAAATTTAATTTACAATTCAATTTCTGAAGTATAATAGAAGACAGACAATACTAATTTCTTCACTTCAATTTCTAAAGTAGAAGACAGTATAATACTATTTCTAAAGTAGGTCTATAAACTAGAAGACAGTATAATACTATTTCTAAAGAAAATTCTAAAAAAACAGTTTAGTACTACATGCAAATCAGATAACGTATCAGGTAATCTATTGTTTTTACCAAGTTTAATATTGCCATTTATGACAACTGTGTGTAAAGTAATCTGTTTAGCTTAAATTATGTGTCTGTATTTTCACGTTTATGATGTTTAATTGTGCAATATCCTAAGCATTTTAATATTTGAACTTGCTAAATGTACCTTTGTGTATATTTTAATATGATTACTTCCTTCTGCTTTTAAATTCGGAATATTTAAGTGCCACTTGTGGCCTTTATCTCCGTTCATGCGCTGATGCTGTTTGTGTACAATTGTAAAGTTTATGTTTGTATATGCGTATATATATATACGTGTATGTATATATATATATATATATATATATTATATGTCTTAATATTATATGTCTTAATAGTCTAAGGAGAATGATTATACTAGGTCAAATCCTTAATGTTAAACTTGAAAATATCTTTCACTGACTCTCTCTCTCTCTCTCTCTCTCTCTCTCTCTCTCTCTCTCTCTCTCTCTCTCTCTATATATATATATATATATATATATATATATATATATATATATATCTATATATGTATATATATGTATGTATGTATATATATATGATATTGTATATGCGTATAAGTATATGCGTATGATAAATAAATAATAATAAATAAGTAATAATAATAATAATAATAACCTGTTTACTTTAAAGTTTACTGCAGCTATTGCATGCTGCTGTTATAGGCATATGCACCAAAACAAGTTGAGGCAATTGAACAGCTAGATATAAAGTTATTGGTACCTCAAGGCAATCTGAATCAAATAAACGTTTGTTTAGCACCCATAAGCACCCATAATCAATCAAAAAGTTAGCACCCATAAGCACCCACAGTCAATCAAGCAGTCAGCTAGCACCATAGGCACCAACAGTAAATAAAACAGCACACACAGTCAATCAAACAGTTAGCTAGCTCCCATATGCACCCACAGTCAATCAATCAATTAGCCAGCACCCATAAGCACCCGCAAAGAAATTAGCTAGCTAACAGCTAATCAAGCTATACACTGGCTCAAGCTACATAGGAGCTGAAATCATCATGAACGACTAAGCATCTGCCTGTAGATCTAGCTCTACAGTAACTTCACAATGTCAACAACCCACTGTTGACATTGCCCTCCATTCACGCTTCTGTACATTCGTTTTAACCTTTCCCTGTTCTTTAGGGGAAACTTCACTGGTGGAGAGGCAGCCCTGCCCTCGAGCCTATATATAAGTTAATCTTCCTACCCCAGCGTCCTGAGTCCTTCCTAGACCTCTCGGCGTGGTCAGGCCATATTTCTTTCATATAATTTTAGATGTCTTAATAGTCTAAGGAGAATGATATACTATAGGTCAAATCCTTAATGTTTAAACTTTAAAAATATCTTTTCACTGACTCTCTCTCTCTCTTTCCCTCTCTCTCGTCTCTCTCACCTCACTCTCTCTCTCTCTCTTTCACGAGATAGTAGTATCAAGGAGAGAGAGATATATCGAAGAGATGATCGAGAATAGATAGATAGATAGAGTAGATGATAGATAGATAGATAGATAGATAGATAGATAGATAGATAGATAGATAGATAGATAGATGATAGATAGATAGATAGATAGATAGATGAGAGATAGATAGATAGATAGATATATGATGAATAGATAGATATATAGATAGATGATATCGATAGATAGATAGGATAGATGAGCTAGAGAGATGATAGATAGATAGATAGATAGATAGATAGATAGATAATAGATAGATAGATAGAAGATAGAAGATATATAATTCTATAGATAGATAGATAGATATATAGATAATAGATTAGATATAGATAGATAGATAGATAGATATAGATTAGATAGCGATAGATAGATAGATAGATAGATAGATAGATAGATAGATAGATAGATAGATAGATAGATAGATAGATAGATAGATACATTAGATAGATAGAAGATATAGATAGATAGATTAGACTATAGCTAGATAGATAGAGAGATAGACAGATAAGACAGATAGCCCAGATAGATAGATAGATAGAAAGATAGACAGATAGACAGGATATAGACAGATAGATAGATAGATAGATTAGATAGATAGATAGATAAGATAGAAGATAGATAGATAGAAGATAGATAGATAGATAGATAATAGATAGATAGATAGATAGATGGATATATATATATATAGAAGCAGACAGGACAGACAGACAGACAGACAGACAGACAGACAGACAGACAGACAGACAGACAGACAGGCAGATAGACAGACAGATAGATAGATAGATAGATCAAATACACAGATAGATAGATAGAGACAGAGAAGGAGAGAGAGAGAGAGAGTTGAATCAATTGACCGGAGCGGCTATGCTGAGATTTGACACTTGACGTACTGAATGGATTAAAGACTGGACAGTTGTTAAGATAAGCGGTGGCAGGAGATTTTGCCAGCTCAACAATGACTCTCATTTCGTACAACACTTACACTAATTGCAAATCTTTAACCGCATAATATTTCATGAACATTTACTAGTTAAAATCATAGTTTTAACTAGTAGGCTTAAATCCTTTAACTTGTTTCGGCTGGAGCCAGTGGCGAAGTCGGTAAGATGCTCGACCGCGGATCAGATGGTGCGGGGCTTAAATCCTGGGCTCGCCCGTCAGTGCCGTCACTGACATCGCTTTCGAGTGATGAAACTAACGCTAACCTTAGCTTTACCAGCTTTTTAAATTTATTTAATTAATTATTTAAGCTTGACTAGCCTAATTAACATCTTGGCTTTGTAAGCTCTTATTTCGTTCAGTTCTCAAATGTATCATTTTTTTACCATTTAGTTTTAGCTGGTGTTTGAGCAGTTAGCCTCGGGGTCAGCAATCAATCGCTCTAGCCAGTAAGCCACCGACAACCAGCCGCCTAGGGCGAGGCGACTAAACGAGTGGCAGATTGGCTGCATTGTTAACAGTTAATCGCTGTGTAAACACAGATCTGTTGTTGTCAGCTCTTCAGGCCTGCCGGAGGTTTAATTCATGACTTTAATGTAACTGCTCAAGCTCTCTCTCTCTCTCCCTCTCACTCTCTCTCTCTCTCACTGTCTCTGTCTCTGTCTATCTCTCTCTCTCTCTCTCTCTCTCTCTCTCTGGTTTTTACACATTAGAATGTTCAAGGTACACGTTAATGTGCAGAACACCAGAGAGAGAGAGAGAGAGAGAGAGAGAGAGGAGAGAGAGAGAGAGAGAGAAAGAAAGAGAGATAGAGAAGTGGGAGAGAAAGAGAGGGATATATATATATATAAAATATATATATATATATATATACATGTATATATATATATAATATATTATATATATTATAATATATATATATATATATATATATATATATATTTAAACTCACAATCTGATTCAGATTGAGTTCACCATCCATGGAATAATTAATCTCTTAAAGAGATACATCTTTCGAAGTGATTTCTCTTTGCCTTCATCAGTTTCTGCTTTGCCGTCTCTTACGTAGCATGCAGTTTACTATAGGTCTATTCTTTTCTTTAGAGTCCCGGACGCAGTCCCGAACGCAACACGAGAATCAAGTACACTGCACCGTTCATTATGATTATTCTGTTATTATTGAAAATTTGTAGGGCCTACGCTACTGTATTTCTTATAACCGTGTTTTTCTCTTGAAACCTTCCAAAACCTGAAGAAATTTCAATTGAACTTCTTGAACAACTGGAGAGTGATAGATTTTCAAATATAGGTAAGGGCAAACCTTCTTCTTCTAGTGCACTACCTAACGGCAGGTCCATGACATAACTCTTCCGACCAATTTTATCCTCATTCTTCCTTTTCATCTCTATATATAGAATTGTTATCAGATTATCTAGCATTCAAAGTCTCGGTCTTCCTCCAATTATTTCCCTTGGGTTAAACAGGGAGAGAGAGAGAGAGAGAGAGAGAAAGAGAGAAAGAGAGAGAGAGAGAGGGAGAACTACATTTATTTTCAAGAAATATTCAAATATACAAAAACACACACTAGGCCGTCAAAGAGGTTATGAAACCAATTCTATAATATTAAGTAGGAAGTTAATATTAGCATCACACATAAATCTAAGGTTAACGTCAGTTTCCTCACTCGAAAGCGATGTCAGTGCCGGGCGAGCTGTCACTAACATCGTTGATGTTGTATTGAACATGTTACATGTAACAACACAAATTACATGTAATGACACATGCAATAGAACACAAATTACATGTAATGACACATTTAATACAACACAAATTAAGTACCAATCATTAATTATTAAAATTAACGACACCGAAGCTTTTCGCGAGTTTTTTTTGCAGCCATTGTGAACATATGTACTACCGAGACGATTGCCTCCAGAATTCGAATAGTTAATTTTATCATTCGAATTGCTTATCCTACTATTCGATTTGAATAGTTGATATGCATACTACTACTCTAATAGTTTATATGCCCACTACTAGAAGTGTCATTCCTATTATTCTTATTGGTTATTCTTCTATTGGAATATTGTACCGGCTATTCTAATTGAAGCTGTTTACATCGATGTTTACGCAGGAGAAAACGTGAAAATATTAATAATTGACAGATAAATGTTCCTTTTACAAATAACTACCAGATTATAGTGTGCGTTAAGTTAACGTCAGGTTTCAGAAGCACAAGACTTCTCTTCAACTGGACACACTCGAGCTATCGTCAGAAAGATTTAGTTGAAAGCCAGTTAGACATTTTGGGTGAATATGTAACTCCCATTCCGCTAGATTAATCTATACATAAAATGTAGAAGTGATAGAAAGGTATTTTACATTGACAGATATTCCGCAGACAGATGCTAAGTGTGTGAGAGCACATGCCTACAAACAATAACTAAGAAATATTGAAGGCCAACAAGGTCGTGCGACTTGTAGATGCCAGTATTATTATAAAATAGCTTACTGTAAACAAAGGTGAGATATTCAGAATATAGGTAAAAACGAAGCGGTTTGAGAAAGGCAATTTAATGCGTAAGCGAGCAGGAGAAACTTATTGTGGTGTTTTTATACTTTTGTACTGCTTTAAAACGTAGTGAGAAGTGAAAGTACAAAGAAATTTATCTAAAAAAACTCTTAAATGGTTCAGGTAAGTGTGATATTAGGCAGGTGCTGAAAAGTGAAGAGTAAAATGTCCACGTCAAATGATGATTAGGACAAATTGAAATCTGACGAAGAAAATTAAAATCTGATCAGAATTCTGATCAATAACAACTTTCTCAACCTATTCAACGTTATGACACAGCAAATTATTTCTCCAAGCCATACCGGTTTTTTACTCGAATTTTTATACCATGAAATACGTGCTTATGTCTAATAATAGACGTTTGACGTTCGTTTCCTCATTCAAGGATGATGTCAGGGACGTCCCTATATTACGTAACGAATGTCTCAGTAGCGTAGTGGTTAGAGAAGAAAGGTAGTGTCATGAAGTTTTAAATGACAGACCCTGAGGTGAATTGAACTCTCGTCGGTTCGATTCTCGGCCGCGCTGATCTGAGAGTAAAATCTCGGACATTCACTGGACTGGCTTCACGATCTTAATTGTCAAACGGTTTAAACATGTGGTATTAAAAGTGATGGATATCAACGTAGTTTCTCTAGTTTGAAATACAGCAAGGGTATTTAAACAATTATAGTTCTACATGTACATATATGTATAAAAGATAAACATTTACAAGACACGGAGAGTACAGTATGGAGTAAATTTTAAAATATGCTGTCATTTTTACATCGTTAGAAGCTCCTTTTCCAGGCGCATTGATTTGTGGTGCTCTCGTATTCGGCTACCTATTCATTACAGTGCATGAGGCAAAAGACCAAACTATTTAGTTTATAAAACTATTTAGTAAATATGATGCTACTAATTACAAATAAATGTCCAAAGTTTACCTAAAATTTGATGCAAAATCCAGCAATGCTAAAATACATGCACTTAATTGTATTACTTTATAAATAAAACAACTAAATATTTCAATCTACAGACGTTTTCTATTTCGTGCAGTAGCTGACATCATTAGCAATTTTAAAAATAGTTAGATTAGTTCGCTATATTGGGCATAAATTACATTAGACTATTACTTCAGTTCGGTTTAATGCGCACGAACAAAACCTAATTACTTACTAATAATTAATTATTAGTAAGTAATTAATTACTCAATTCATTCTTTAGTTCTCTGATTTTAGAAGAAGTTTTGAATCGACAATTTCTATAGCAGTGTCGAGACCACGAGAAAGGTCTTCGAGACAGCTTTTATAGGGTCCGAGCACTGTTTATTAATCACGTTCTTAATCAGTCATATCTTTGATTTTTTTCTAATCCCTACCTTAGTTAAACTGAGATTCAAGGTAAGATGATGATTATAATTCCGTAGTTCTTTCTGAAAGAACATGCAGCTAGCTGGTTATTCCTATAATTAACTAGAGTCTTATTTGTTTATGACTCTGTGATGAACTTCTTGAGAAAATTTGGTGGCAGCCCAGAATAAGATTTAACGTCAAGACCAGAAGCTCTTCAAGATGTCCACGTTACTTGGCTGGAGTCAGATAAGTCGATTAGATATTCGACCGCGGATCAGATGGTGCGGGGTTCAAATCCTGTGCTCGCCCGTCACTGATATCGCTTTCGAGTAAGGAAACTGAAGTTAACCTTAGCTTTTAGCTTTTTTACTTATAGCATAGAAATATGAACTACTTAAATGTAAATTGCTCGAAGCACTCTAATGCCTCTCAAAGTGTAAGTCCGTATTATTGAAATCATCTAGGTAGTATGGCAATGTGAGGCTGAAATATTATGTTGAAATAATCTAGGTCGAGATTACGAATGTTAGATGAGTTAAAGACCCACTCATATGCGGACATGAAGAGGAAGGCGGAAGACATAGAAGAGCGGAGGCTTTATGCACTATGGACCTACCAGTAGGCAGTGCATTAAGAGATAGATAAAGAGAGAGAGAGAGAGAGAGAGAGAGAGAGTAACGGTATGGCACGAGTCGGTCCTGGGAATATTCTCGCATATCTGCGGCTTTACTGAATGACAGCGTACAAAGATGAGAAAGAACAATTACTCGAGAGACAGGTGAAGCGATAAATCACCGAATTGTCATATTATGATAAAATCTCAGACGTATGTCACATTATTATCCCACACAGGCGTGTGATATCTTTAAATTGTCGCTGCGGTCACAGATGGCGTACCTGTGGTTTGAATAGGAAATAAGACGTTCCAAGTTCCAATCCCACTGAATCTAGTAGTATAGGAGTGCCGCCTGAGTTGTACTGAAACTTATTGAGTGATCAATGGGGATGAAACTGACGTTAACATCGGCTTTTGCGCTTTTTAGTAGCAGTGTATAATAAATGTGATAATATTCAATAAATTTGGTCGTTATCGGTCGGTTTCGTTCCACATAACTCGTGGAACGATAACTAACGAAGAGAATAGAGCTGATTGCTGAATATCATTATAACTAACTAGATATATGACTATATATCGTCATGTATTTTCAACACTAGCCTTGCAATTTTGTTATAAAAGGTTGAAGTTTAAAGAATTTAGTTACTTTAGAAGTTTCATAAAAGTAAACATAAATAGACCTATATACTGAATACTTTAAAATATTTGTGAAAAATTAAAAAATTCAATTGGCAAAACGTTAATTTCAAACGTGTAGAAGAGAATGGTCGACATTAGCTCCAAAGTTCAGCAACTTCAAAAATTCAGGAAACCAGATCAAAGACAAAGGAATTAAAGAAAACTAGTTTGAAAAAGTATGGCTTCTGTGGTGGTTTCCCGTTGCCTTCCTCAGTTAGATGGATTAGTTATCATTTAATCCTGGAGACACATTTCATGATGAAGTAGGTCCCCTCTTGCCATCATCAGCTCCTGCCTTATCTTATATCTTACTCCAACTCTTCCTCTAACTCTGCTAACTGAAGTACCCACAGAACATAGCTCTACGTCAAAAATACTTCAGACAATTAAATATCGAATTATAATTAGGAACCAATTAACTAAACATATTAAATCATATAAATATTTAACGAGTAGAGACAGATTTCATGTAAAACAACCAGTATCAACCTGTTTCAACCAGTATCAACCTGTTTCAATCAGTATCAACCTGTTTAGCTTCAGTCGATCGTGACATCAGCCTCGGGTGAGGAAGCGAACGTTAAATTCTCATCGTATTGTGCAGTGTGAGAAGATGTCGCTCTTTAACCACTTTTATCAACCCGCCGTTGACTGCTCATCAGCTCTGGAGCCAGTCAAGCGAATCACTCTGACAAATCACCACAAATCAGTCTGCTTTCGAGTCGACGACGTTCTACGGGTTTCTATTGGAGGAACGTTTGACCAATGACGAGCCAGGTCTCATTGTCACGTCCTGTCACGCAGTCAGAGAAGTTACGTCCGGGTTTTGTCGCCAGGTGACTTCGCTGATCATAAGTCGATGATTTCTGGTCGGATTTGTATAGTGCGAATAGTCCTAGCTATATACATGTAGTAGTGGACGACATATAGGTATAATTGTATGTATATATATTATATATATATATACATAATATATATATATATACAGTATATATATAGGCTATATATAGGCTCTCTATATACATGTATTTATATATATTTATATATATATATATATACATAGGTATATAGAGGCGAATAATATACATACAGGTAGCTGGCCTATATATGATATATAGATATAGAGATTTATATATAAGGGATAGATGGAGGTTAGGAGAGAGAGAAGAGAATATAGATATAATAATTATTATTAATACATGTAATAGATAGGCAATATAGGCTTATATATTACTGTATATATATATAAAATATAGATATACATAGGCCTAATAGAGGCCTTATATATAGATATATACATTACATGTATTAGCCTATATAATATTATAATATATAATTATATTTATATATACATGTACTATGTATGTAATATATATATATATAGGTAGTTGAGCTGTTCTTATAGATATACATGTATATATGTATGTATATATATATATATATATATATATATATATATATATATATATATATATATATATATATATAGTAGGTTTTTGGCATAGGTTTTGAAGAAATATTTTATTTTGAAATAACATTAAACAGGTATGTTTAAGCGGTACAGTTAGGGTTCGGGGTAGTATTGAGGATTGGGTTAGAGTTAGGGTTTTTCTAATACTCTTCAGTTTGGAATTTGGTACAAAATATTGTTTTAAGATTTATTTAGGCTCTTAAATATAATTTTTGCTCCCAATTGAAAAGGTAGTACAAATAACTAAAAGCTAGTATAATATGTGAACTGAAATAAATAAAGGTGTGAGAAAGCGGATTGAAATTCAGTACAGATATTGAAAAATCATGAAATGTTTTGTAGAAGGAGCAGCTATGTAAGGTATCTTCTATCAAAGCTATCTATCTATACAATGTCCTAATAGCGTCGGGATGACGTCATGAAGTTTTACATGACAGAGTCCTGAAATGAATTGAACCCTCGTGGGTTCGAATCTTAGCCGCGCTGATCTCAGCAAAACCTCAGACATTCACTGGACTAGTTACACGGAAAATGGTCTAAATTGCCTAACGGTTTAAACATGAGGTATTAAAAGTGATATATATATATATATATATATATATATATATATATATATATATATATATATATATATATATATAGTTAGATATATAGTTAGTTAGTTGATCATTTCACTATAACGCCTGTTTACTTTTTTTCTCGGAGCAGCTGTCATTGGATTAGATTAATTGTGACGGAGCACCAGTGGACATGTAGGAGTTGAATGGGGGGGGGGGGGGGGGGGGGGGGGGTTGTTGCAATCAGGCGGATTTAGTCGACTAGAAATAGATGCATGTTCGGAAAAAGGTGAATGAAATTTGATGAAATGAGTGGAGTTATACAGGGTGTTGGAAGGTTACTCTTAAATCCACGCCGGCTGCTATTCAAGCGCCAACAAAAGGAAGCGATTTCTATTAGCCATAGAGATTGAAAAGAGGAAATACAACTACAAAACAGCAACCAAAAGAAATGAGACCCTATTGCACATGCGTGTGACATGCTTGTAACTGTACGGAATAAATAATAATAATAATTATTATTATTATAATTATAATAATTATAATAAAAATAAAAATAATAATTATAATTATAATAATTATAATAATAATAATAAAATATATGAAAATAAATTGAGTTGGATGGACTTTTTGAGAAGGATGGAGATGGATGGATTTGGTAACGGATGGATGGAGTTGAACGGAAATGAATGGAGTTGGATGGATATGCATAGAATTGTGTGAGTGCGGAATTGTGGACGTAGATGACGGATAATATTACTAGGTGTACGGAACTTAAACGATTGATTGATTGATAGATTGATTCACTGATTAATATATTGATTGATTGATTGATTGATTTCGGTTGAAATAAAAATTTATTGAAGTTTTAATTCTGAAAATAGAGAGTTTTAAGTGCAGTTACGTATATTACGTTTAAATATTATAATCCTAAAACTTTAGCCAAACTTTGCATATCTTTTCTGGTCTTAACTCAATCGTTCAATGCTGAAATCGGTCCAAGTTCTAAGACAATCTTGTGTACTACCGCCATTCAACTGTTGAATGGATTGAACAGAAGTCAGCTGAATAAAGAACAAAACAAATAAACTACCGAGGTCATAATCTTTGATTTCGCTTGCTTGCACAAATGATTGATATAACGTAGGATTGCAGCATTCAAAAGAGATTTTAGCGGCAGTTTCACCTCTTTAATGAGAGATTACTGGTCGTCTGGGCTTGAAATCGAATCCTTCATATACGCGGATTCCTTGAATTTAAACCTAAAAATATTTCGCTGAAAGTATGCATAGAAAGTGCACTACAAAATATTTGCATTGACATCCCTGACATCATCCCTGAATGAGGAAACAGGCGTTAAACATTTATTTTTTATTATTATCTTCCATGGTGATATCTATCACTTTTGATACAACTTTACACTGATTCTCATCATCATCGTCGTCGTCGTCATCATCATCATCATCATCATTATCATCATCATCATCATCATCATCATTATCATCATCATTATCATCATCATCATCATCATCATCATTATCATCATCATCATCATCATCATCATCATCATAATTATCATCATCATCATCATCATCATCATCTGAACCCGTGCCGGGACACGGACAGACCTTCTTCACTCCTCACTTTTAGGAATTAGGGACTTTTCCATTCGTTTTAGAAAATTCTACAGTTATTTCTTAAACCTAAAGCTCACCAACGGAATTACTTTTCAGACATTGGCTTTAGGATCTTGGTGGCTTGTCGCCTTTTACGACACGTGCAGTCTTCCGTTGGTCTATTCTTCAGCAATTCCGACAAAACGCGAGCAGTATTCACTTTCAACATTCCCCCATTTTTTGCATTTCTAAACGTTCAGATAAGTGACAGTGGGACGACTCTAACCCTGGCTAACCTTAAAATTCAAACAATCGCTCAATATTGGAGAGGGGGATGCGGTGATTGCGGTGAAATTTGAGATCAACTGATAGTCGACTAATTGACGACAAAAAGTTGATCGAGTTCTACACAAAACATCAAAAGATGAACTCGGAGCCGATGCCGACAATACGGCGAGAGGTCATTTGACCGCCAGGCTTGCGGGAAGCCCTGACGAGGACGTCCCTTGATAATTCTAACTTTTAAGGGTTCACTGACGGGTTTCTAGGCAGGTTTGGATAAATAAAGTAAACGATCAATCAATCAATCTATCAATCAATCAATCTATCAATAAGAATTTAACGCCCGGCTCATCGCCATGAGGCAATGTCATACACATCAAATTATATCATTTTATGATGTCACTGATGTGTATCTGTTTTTAGCTGTTGGACCGTAGTCCTCTGGCGATTTTCATAGAGTTAAGGTCTCGTCTACTTGACCGGGAATAGAACCCACGAATTTATTGGCAATTTAAAATTGAATGAAGTTGTTAAATGATCTATACACTGGGCTCTTTTTGCATGCATTCGTGCGAGGCTGCTTTGTCTTTTATGATTTAGAAATACTGAGATTCATTTTCTTTTTGTAGCCGCCTGTTGTTTTCTAGTCTACTTCCACTATCAAACGCCAGTAAGTAAATAATACAATTACAAATTATTTATTTAATTGATTTTAAACAAATTAGCTGGATCTGTTTTAGAAATTGAGCCATTTTCAAAATTAATTAATTAATGTGAACAACTAGTTCTTTCTGAAAATGCTGTTGGTAGGTTACTTGAAAATATTGTGATTGGTCTGATGTTTTCACTGAATTCAAATTTGGCTGATGGAGACACTTCACGCCATGGGATCTGTGTAAACATAATAATAATCAATAATAATGAATAACAATGTCATTAAATAAAGGTATTACATAGTTTGTACAAATTCCAATAATATATCCTAATAAAAAATTTATTGCGTATGGACAAAAATTTAATATCATTTTAAACTATATTAATGCAGAACTAACATAAAAATCAAAGAAATAAAGTATGGTTTAATCAGCTGAAGTGAATTCCTCGGAGAAAAATTACCTCTTCACCTCTAGCGGAATTTCTACAATCTACCCGCTGCTATTCCCTCACGTATAAGTGCTTTCTCGCATATCTATATCAATTCAACACCGTTAATTGTCGGCACCTTTATCGTATATATGGTCCTCAACAAATCAAATACGTGAGAGGTGCGCTATGTTCCACAGACTCAAGTCAACTTTTAGACCCCACGTCTTTGTCAAACAAACCTTGTCCTACTGATTTGAGTGATTTATTGACTGGTTGATTGATATTCATAGAAACACTCTAATTGGTTCCCGATTATCACGTAATTTTGATTTTATTACTTATTTTTATCTGGTATATCGGACCGGTGAATGAATAAAATGACTAAATGGCCTAACGATATAAAAATCTGACCTTAAGAGTGATAGGTGTCATTGTGAATGATCACTTTCCCGTAGCTTGATTGATTTTTTATTAGTCATTTTGAATTGCTATATATAGGACCGGTGATTGAATAAAATGACTAAACCGCCTAACCGTATGAATATATAATATTACAGTGATAGGTGTCATCGTGTATAATCACTTTACCATAGTTTAATTTATTGATTGACGTTCCTAGAAGTCACCATGTGCTAGCTGGTAATCTCTGGTTTTGAATATTTTTGTAGATATTATAAAATTTTGATTTCGTTGCCTGTTTTGAACTTGAAGACACGTACCACTTTAAGATTATAATATTATATTTATATCGTTAGTCTGTTGATGTTTTTCTGAATTTTGGAATTTGCACCGTTTTTGGACCTTTCATTTTTGCTCGCTGACAGAATAGTGCTCGATGTTTTCATTGATGACTGTGGCACTCTAATTGTTGTTACTAGTATTATTGATAAATGGATAATTTACTTATTCGCCTATTTACTATTTGCTCATGCTTTTATTGAAAGTGGTAGATGCCATGGTGGATAATTTTGTTAAAGAATTTTGTGTGCTTTCAGCTTTCCAGCAAACAAGTGGATATTCCATACATAATCTGGGCTGGTGGAATTAGCCTATTGATTCATATTTAACGAATAATTATTTAAAGAAAAAGACTTGAATTTTCCTGTCTATGAAATTGTCACCTATAGAAGGATGTCGCAGAGAAAGCATTCGCACATATCCAATGGAAACGGAAGCGGAGGCTGCAACGGAATTCCTGTTACTTCCAGTAAGTAATTTTGAATTGAATCTGTGAATTTTGTCACATTTGACTTAAGGACTTGTTACCGGATTTAATTCAGGGCCTATTTCGGAGCTTATTTTTGGTTTTTTTTGTTATTTTCATCAGACAAAAAGTGAACTTAAATTAAGCTACATGAACTTAAGTTGTGCTCAAGTTTGAGGTGTTAAGTTGTTGAGAAGAGCGGCAATTGATTAGAAGAAATTTATGAAAATGAACTCAGCCCAGATTGAATTCAATGTAGGCCTAATTAAATTCAATATAATTCAATAGAAATATTGTATTTATATTATATTCATTCTTATATTCAATCATCATCATCTTAATCTTCCCTGAAGTCACAGCGTAAATGGGGTTCGACTTTTGCACCGATTTTGGACGTTCTTTTCTCCGCCGGCTTAAATTTTTCTCAATAGTGCTCAATGTTGTCATGGACGACAGCAGCACTCTAATGTTATGTTATAACCGCAGATGCCAGCATTACGTCGTCGTTTTTATTAAGATTTTCACTTCTAACTTTGCAGAGAAACTTTCAGATTCTATTGTCAAATCTCAAAGTCACGTGACAATAGAAGAGTTTCGAGCACTGGATTCCATTAGTAAGTCATTACAATCTGTCAATCAGATCTCAGCGATAACTTCTGCACCAAATTGTTAACAAAAAGCTTCTTGAGCGTAATATTACGTGTTACACTTTGTTACGAGCTCATTCTACAGTACACATCCTTTTTGACAAGTTAGATGGGTGTGCGGAAATTTCCCCTTCTCTGTCATAGGATTTGATCCACCCCTCGCACCCCCAATTTAAGCACGATTTTCCAAACACCAGTAATTTGACTCATTGATCCACGTGCCAAAATATTTTAAAATAATATTTAATAATATTTTATAATAATTGAACGTCTGTTATATCCTTTTAAATTGTCCTATATTTGGCCACATTAATTTCAGTATGGGAACATCATCGTGTTGGCCACCTCTCTACATATGTAGCTTCTCTAAAGAAAATTTCTCGTAGACAATATGTACTAGAATAGTCATGATTTTAATGGTGTGGATTAAAATAACATAGAATCTATATTTCACCAAATTCATGGCAGTGGAATCAAACAGAATCAAACAAACACAGCAAATCAACATAAACGCACAGTAAGACTACACACCGAAAAAATGCTGAACTACGAATACTGAAAATGCTGAAAATACGAATAAAATAGTCATCAACGCAAAGGTTCACTGATACAATGCAAGATATTCCTCTACATGTACATGTATATTATTAGATTGAGGCAGTGTCATGTTGGATATTCTGATCCCCTTAGGATCATAGTGGATCAAGTCCTCTTTACCTAATTTTTGGCGAATCGAGAAAAACCATTCCGGGTAAATAGGCAGTGTTATAATACAACTAGATCATTGGAAAAGTTCTCTGTATTGAAATTTCATCGTATTTTCTATGCTAAAATGCATAGTTTACTGTAAAAACAACAATATAAAGATTCTTTAATCTTTAAATGATCCACAACGTAAACTGGATACATGCCCTTGAGACCAGATCCTGAATTGAATATTTTCTTTTAAAATCACTATAGTCCGAGTAAAGCTAATGTTTACGTCAGCTTCCTCACTCGAAAGCGATGTCAGTGACGGGCGAGCCCAGGGTTTGAACCCCGCACATACTGATCCGCGGTCGAGTATCTTACCGACATCGCCAATGGTTTCAGCCAGTAGTCAGCATTCAGACTTCATAGTTAAACCATTTGTGGAAACTAGTTTGTGCACATTTGAAAGATTTGGCACAAATTCCTAATTTAGGAATAAGTATTAATAATAACATATTTAGGAATCCTAAATATGTTATTCTATCAAACTCATTTAACGCAATTATTTTTCATACATGGCGATACATTGGAGACAATTAAGTAATAAATAGAGTGACAAAAACCAGGTTTAGATATACAAAAAAGGATGAATATTATTCTTTTACGTGATGTGACAATATCGTGAGAAAATGATGAAATGCCTTAGCGATAGAGGGCGATCATGCATTGACAAGCATTTTAAACGTCGAGAATAAAAGGTTTATATTCTAAACTCTATATTCAAATAAAGGTTTTTATTTGGGTGCTGAAATCTCGGACAGCAGATGAAAAGAACTATTTTGACTTTTATCAAGATGTATCAGAGTTTCTGACGTTTTGACTTGTACGAGAGGTGTATTGTAGTATATAGCAAAGACTCTATAGAAAATCCATCAAATTAAAATTCGATATTATTATTGTATATGTTAATATTCACTGTACAGTTGAAATCTCTAATGGTGCTGAATGGCAGGCGCAAACTGCATTGCAGCATTGGTTTAGCTGGTTTAACCTTTTGCTGGATTCTGTGTAACTTTCTATTTGAATTCAAGCATTCAGAATGGCTGATAGTGACTTCGGAGCGTGTAAATTACATTAGAGATGCGATTTTGTTATAGTTTTTTCATTTTTTGGTTAAGTTTTTAATTACTGGCTAGATATTTATAGTTTTCTTTTACAACTGCGAAATATGACAATATACCAAACTTTCTTCTGGTAGTGCTCAGAATCTCTTCAAGCATATTGATTCTAATATCCAATAACTATTATATTATTATATTATTTTATTATAATATTATTATTAGGTTATTTACACCGTTATCTTGTCTTCGTTTTTCCATTTAATTCTTTCACTATTTTATATCAATGCGTTATCGAATTATAAAAATCTTCTATTTAAAATCTACTTAAAATGTTAAAAAAACACAAATAAGAAATCCATAATAAAAGTAATGTTCTTAAATTAAAATCTTCCTCTAGTGGCTTTCTCGAAAATAGCTATTTCAATTTCTTCTTTAAGCCAATCTCCACCATCTATAAGTTCCAACTAGCTTATAGTGAATTGAAATACAATAAGAACGCGGAGAACGTAGAGTTCTATGAGAACGCAGAGTTTTACTAGAAAGCAGAGTTCTACTAGAAAACAGAGTTCTACGAGAACGTAAAGTTTTATAAGAACGTAGATTTCTACGAGAACGCAGAGATCTACGAGAACGCAGAGTTCTACGACAACGCAGAGTTCTACGAGAACGCAGAGTTCTAAGAGAACGCAGAGTTTTATAAGTACGTAGAGTTCTAGGAGAGCACAGATTTCTATTAGAACGCAGAATTCTACGAGCTCTTACAGAGTTCTAGAAGAACTTATAGAGTTCTGCTAACTTTAATCCACAATTTACGCCATTCTTTTCAAAAAAGTCGGCAGATTCAATCATACCCATCATATTGAAACTAGAAAAACGATTGCACTGATTAAATATCCACGTCATCATGGATTGCGTAACCTATCTTGTCCGGGCACTTAGCTATTTGGCCAGTGGTCATAACTCACGGCTCTACAAAAAGAGAGGCTCGCGATAAACCTAGATGAGTGGCGTATTAGGCAATCACTCGACCATCAAAGAAGAAAATAAGAACTGAAGGCGGAATGCCCCGTCTTACTTGACCGGACGTTACGTCACGGTGAAATCTTTTGATTTCTGGCGCGGTATCCTGCAGCTAGTGATGAGCGAAAGTTTGTAATAGTTTTGTCGGAGGTAATTCTAAGGGTGGACCTACCATGAACCTGCCAGTAGGCAGTGCACTAAGAGAGAGAATACTACGGGTTTATTGGCATCTTAGGCTTCTTTTATACTGAGATTAGTAATTTGCTTAGCTTAGCTAGCACTTAACTTGGCTTGCAGATCAATTATATTACGAAGATCTGATTAAATGTATGATTAATTTTATGATTGATTGAGTGGTTAATTGTATGATTAATTGTATGATTAATTGTATGATTAATTGTATGATTAATTGTATGATTAATAGTAAGATTAATGTATGATTAATTGTATGATTAATTGTATGATTAATTGTATGATTAATTGTATGATTAATTGTATGATTAATTGTATAATTAATTGTATGATTAATTGTATGATTAATTGTATGATTGATTGTATGATTAATTGTATGATTAATTGTATGATTGATTGTATGATTAATTGTATGATTGATTGTATGATTAATTGTATGATTAATTGTATGATTGATTGTATGATTAATTGTATGATTAATTGTATGATTGATTGTATGATTAATTGTATGATTGATTGTATGATTGATTGTACGATTAATTGTATGAATAATTGTATGACTGGTTGGAGTCAGTGGCGATGTCGGTAAGGTACTCGAACGCGGATCAGTATGTGTGGGGTTCAAATCCTGGGCTCGCCGTTTTTCCATAGAATTCGATACTATAATGGATTATAAGGACTGGTCCTTTTTTATCCATAGAAATCAATACCAAAATTGATCACTTTTCGAACCATATATTATGAAATGATAGTGTACCAGTGATGCACCAGTAATGCACTAGTGATGCACCAGTATTGCACCAGTGATGCACCACTTATGCACCTTTTGTTGCTCCAGCAATGCACCAGTGATGCATCAGTGTTATTAATAAAAACCACACCTCTTGGTTGAAGACGATAAAGTACTTTGGAGTGATTTTCTAGATTTTGGAATTGTCATCGTTTTTGGACCTTCTTTTTGCTCGCCGGCTTTATTTTGTCTCAATTAGGCTCGATTTTGTCATTAATGACTTTAGCTATCTAATTGTTACTATTAATATTGTTCAGTTATTCACCAGTGACGCATCAGTATTTCACCAGTTATGCACCATTGCTGCACCATTGCTGCACCAGTGATGCACCAGTTATGCTGACTCAATTGAGATGACATTTTTGCATTACCTCACTAATTGCATATAGCACACAATTCCACTCCCACTTTTTTAAGCCTTTCACTAATTCATCCTTTGAGATCTCCTTTGATTCCGTAACATGAACCCATGAGATGAAAGACTTAAAGTGGCGGAGATGTGGGATTTGCCCGGATGGTTAAAGCAACAAAGACTTCTGCAGATTTGTGGGATAGGTCCCGCCTAGATCCTGACAAGAAAATATGTAATAGGAATAAAGCTTATGATAGGAACTGTTACGTCATCGTGTAGGACAATGCCCCGAGTTGAGGAACAAAATTTCTACCTAGAGAGTTTCTGTTAGGCTTCCAATACTCCGTGACATTTTATACCTGCATAATGCCTGGTTGTGAGTTTCTATTTAATTTAATAAAGCTGCTATTGTAAAAAAGCTGGTAAAAAAGCTAAGGTTAACGTCAGTTTCCTCACTCGAAAGCGATATCAGTGACGGGCGAGCCCAGGATTTGAACCCCGCACCTACTGATCCGCGGTCGAGTAGTTTACCGACGTCGCCACTAGCTCCAGCCAGTTTAAAGTTTAGTGAAGAAGATTTTTCTAATTTAAACCCATCACGTGTATGATTTTGTACGTTCACAAATCACGGTATGGGACTGCTTCAATTTATCATCATCATCTTCTTCCCTTTAATCCCAGTTCAACCCGGACACAACACGGGGAAATGGGACGGCTTCAATTACAAAAATTAAAATTTCCAAGAAGGAAATTACAGCGACAGAGTGAAAACTGAAGTGCGTCCATTTTAGAAATAAATTATAACATAGTAAAGAAAAAGTTGAGATGGCATAAACTATTGAATAGTTACATTTAGTCTCTTTGAGAATTTAGTCGTGGATGAAATGGACGGGCTACTGAATTAATCAGGTTCTAGACGATTACATCATCGCTTCATTGTCAGTGACAAGTAACGAGCCATATATTTAGCAGAATAATGAGCTATAGTTGCTGGATTCCAGGTGTAAAAACGGTGCTCGATTTTACGCTTCAACGTCAATATTAGCGCATTGGTAGCAGTTGTGAGCCAAATGTGCTTGAGAACGAATTATTATTGGAAAAAACATACTGGTGATACTTAAATTTAGCAGCTCAGGTAAAGAATGGTGTAATTTAGAAATTTAACTTTTAGAAGACAAACATTACCAAAATTATTCTAGGACCAGCTTGTAGTTTGAATTGATAGCATAATTATTTTACAACTAGGCCTACATTTATTGCCTCAAGAACTAGTAACTCTTAAAATATCCGAATTAGTTTAACAACTAAAAGCAAATAGCTCTTAACCACAAAATAATGCACAATTTGCAGTTTTTTATGTCCCTAGTGTTAGATGCTCATTTGCCAAAATTAATATCATTTTTAAGCAAAGAATTTTAGGCATCTTTTGAGCAAGATCTACACAACAAAAAGTGTAATTCTAAATAAATAAGCAAAGAAGCTAATATGAAATATACAAACAAGAAGCAAGAGATGAAGAAAGATTTATCATAGCTTTCTGTGTTTCAAGGCTTTTAAGGAGAAAAATGGTGTGATTCTATAACAAAATACATATTTTAAAACGAGAGACCATGTGATTTTATTAAAACACATGTTGTAGAAAGATAAATTGTGTGATTTTATGAAACAAATGGTTCAAATAGTTATAGTTAATCCCGGAGTTGCGGCGAAGGCAACAGCTGTTTTTATTTTTTACAGAATAATGGTGTCACTTTATAAACTACATGTACATTGTTAAAGACAAAATGACTTGATTCTATAAAAAACGTGTGATAAGAGAAAAGATAGAGATTATCGGCGCAGTTATAAATTGATGTAAATACACAACAGAATAACATCAACTTTTAATAAAAGAAAAAGTGAATCACACCTTTTTTACGTACAAGAAACCTCGTTTTATTTAGCAAAAACGCCTCTGCATAATTAACACATATCGTATCTAATTAAAGGAAAATACTCAGTTTTATTTAAAGAAAACGCCGCTGTTGCAATTTCATTCAAAGTTAGGCAGTCGTTGTTAATGTCTAAGAATTCCAATAAGCATAATTGTTTGTTAGTTATTTTATTTCCAAATGTACATTTTTGTATAAGGTAACGATATTAGATTATTTTAAAATCTTGTCTAGAATTTTATAGTGGGCCAAGTTTTAAGAGTTAATGCCTATTTGAGTGAACTTCTTCATTTAAATCAATTTAATTTCAACTCCGCACCCAATTTTTTACCCTGAATCGACGATTTCCCACACATTTACTGCACAGCAAACATAAGAAATGGCGATTTCTATTTCGTTGCAAAAGCACAATTAACCTACTAATTTAGAGAAAATCAGTTTTTAAAATAGGACAGCAATCATTCACCCAGAATCTATGATTTTACACACATTTATTGCACACCGAGCACAAGAAATGGCGAATGCCATTTTCCTACAACTCAAACTACCCACAGAATTACATTTAGCAACATTAGATCACTACATAATGAAAATCTGTATCATTGCACGCAATTCCGAATGTGACATTTATGTTCTGCCATTTGACGGAATGTGCGGAGTTTGTAGTCACGAAGCTTTATTGCCTTAATCCAGTGGACAGGTGCTATGCGTGCGGGGTTTAGTGTTCCAGCGGTGGTGTGAGGACTTACACAGAGGGGTAAAATGGAGGGAGGGTGTAAATACTGACAAAGAGGGGTGAAATGGAGTAAGGAGCAGGGAGGAATGTAAGGAGCGAAGTAAAGTAGAGTGTGACAGATACAATATAAAACTTGTCACATCTGTTTGATTAATTTGATCACTGCAATATGCCTTCTTACGATATCCGAACAAGGTGGGAAGCTGGAAAACCCGATGTCACTGATTTTAAATATATTGTTTGTTTTAATATGTCTGTTTCGGTTCGGTGTCTTTCTATAGGCCTATATATATATATATATATATATATATATATATATATATATATATATACATGTGTGTTTATATATATATATATATATATTGTTATAATATATATATATATATATATATACATGTGTATATATATATATATATATATATATACATGATTATATTCGGTTCGATGTCTTTCTATAGGCCTATATATATATATATATATATATACATATGCAGTATATATAGGCTACATATATATCTTTGTTGGTTGTCACTTAGGCAACCAAAGCACATATAGAACTTAACAAAAACGCAAAAGTGCAGCAAAGAATATTAATCATAAAATTAAAGTAATTTAAAGTAATTTATATACTACCTATTTTTCATAGATATACAGCAAATAAATTTTGTACAGCGAATATCGTCGCATTTCCCTGTTGACTGAGACCACGTTAAAAATTCAGAGCTCTAACTCAGAGAAAATAAATGTTTTTTTGATATTTTGCTGCTGACCTTGACGTTAAACACGCTGCAATCTACCTATTGTACTGCACTCCTGTTAAGTTGTTCTCGGCGCTACAGTTTTAGCTTTCCTGTGCGTTCAAAGCATTTCTGTCTCTGGATGAGGGAGAGAAGGTTAATCGTGAGCTCTTGATATTATTAAGAAAATAGTAATATATTTTATAATAAATAATATGTTAATTACTCTGTCTCTCTCTGTCTCTCTCTCTCTCTTTCTCCCTCTCTCTCTCTCTCTCTATCTCTTTATCTCGTTCTCTCTCCCTCTCTCTTTCTCTCTCTCTTTCTCTCTTTCTCTCTCTCTTTCTCTCTCTCTCTTTCTCTCTCGTTTCTCTCTCGTTTTCTACCAAATGGCAGGCATATTAATGTAAATATTTCTGTTTTTTGCTTCAAGGTCCTTAAAGAGCAATGGATCTCATTAATTAGCCTAATTAATTATTTAAATAATTAAATCCCTACACAGAATGCTATGCTTGTCCGTACCTTAATGCATCATATAGCTTGGGAATAACAGAACTGCTGAGGTGGTTTCCATTGTCCTTTCTCGGTTCCTGCTAGATTGCCTCTTACGAAACGTGCAATATACAGTCATTCTATTCTTCAGCCTCTCAGACGCAACACGGGAATGTCGGCCTAATATATTCTCTTCAAAATACAATAAAAGTTAAAGCTGGTAAAGCTACGGTTAACGTCGCTTTCCTCAGTCGAAAGCGAAGTCCGTGACGGGCGAGCCAAGATTTGAACCCCGCACATACTGATCCGCGGTCGAGTAGCTTACCGACCTCGCCACTGGCTCCATCCAATGAACAAAATTACTGTCCTTTAAATTGCAATGATAGTAACGTCTTAACGCCTCGGTCATAGAATCAGATTTGAATCATTGTCTACCGTTACGACACTTATTTTCGTGCAATATGAGACCTCAGCTCCTTCAGCCATGGCCGCATCGATTACATGCCTGAGCGAATCTTACGTGACGTGACCGAGAATCGAACACCGTGACGTGTCGGTTGGGGCTCGGACACGGAACCCCCGTGGCTAGGGTTCCCGCTAAAGTCCACTAGTTGACCGGGCGGAGATTCGACGCCGTGTTACGTAATTCTTCCAATCTAAACGAGGGAATTAGAATTCCGGAGTGGCGTTCAGAAATGTCAAATGTTCGTTATTGGATATATTGGCAATAACCTCAAAATGTTTTGTTCGGGATTCTTTTCTTCTCTCTCTCTCTCCCTCTCACTCTCTCTCTCTCTCATATATATATATATATATATATATATATATATATATATATATATATATATATATATATACGATATATATATGATATATATATATATATATATATATATATATATATCATTCAGATGTTTTAGTGTATTTAAAATGGTACTTATCTGCATTGTACATGGTTTATATCAAGTGAAAGAGAGAGAGAGAGAGAGAGAAAGAGAGAGAGAGAGTGATAACTATTCATAGTATTTAATCTTTTGACCATCAAATCCATCAAAAATTACTTGAAAATTCGTACTTTCTCGAACCCTACAATTACTTACAGATCTTTTTGGTCACGGCCTTCTAGGGTGAAATGTTTAGCAATAGGGGGGTGGGGGGTGGTTGATTATGGTCCTCACCTTCGTGTAGGGGAGGGGGTGCGGGTTTTGGGGTGAAGGGTTGAGGGAGAGGGGGTAACAATGTTGTGAAAGTGGTGATTTGCTGATTGCTCCATGTTTATCTCGGTTATTTATTACCTCCCGACCTCTTGTTATATCATTATCATCAGCATGGGATCATCAAATCTCATCTCCCGTCTATCTCTTCTCCGTATCTCCGCTTCTCTTCTTCTGTTTCTCTGTTTCTACGTTGCTCAGTTTCTCTATATTTCTGTTTCTCTGTTCGTTTGTTTCCTTGTTTCACCTTTTCTCTTTTTCACCTTTTCCTCTGCCAATAGAATAACCGTAAACTGTGCATAGTGTAAGAAGCGGCTAAGAAAGAACTGCGGAATTTTTACTAACTTGTGTCTTAATTAACTTAATCAATTCACTATTAGCATGTTGATTGCTGAGATGCAGAATGTGAATAGAATATGTGCCTTTGACCTATCACTTGACAGACAACTAAATATGAAGGAATATATATATATATATATATATATATATATATATATATATATATATATATATAGGCAAAAAGACAGACAGACAGACAGATATATATATATATATATATATATATATATATATATATATATATATGTATATATATATATAGGCAAAAAGACAGACAGACAGACAGATATATATATATATATATATATATATATATATAGGCAAAAAGACAGATAGACAGACAGATAGACAGACTGACTGACAGATTGACTTACTGACTGACCGACAGACAGACAGACAGACAGACAGACAGATCGTTGAACGCGAGGCCCAGCAGGTGGTGGATAAATTAGAGATTAAGTGTGGAATTCTCTGAACGATTGTGTAACGCTAAATTATATCAGTATCACCGATACCCGCCATTTATTGCAGACTGGTTACTTCGACGTCACATTGCTGCTAATTCCTTAGGAATTTCCTGAAAGTAATTTATAAAATCTAATTCAGCGCAACCGAATAGGTGCAGGAGGGATTTCAAATAATAATTAAAATTCTAGTAAAATAATATAATTTTATTAATTTTATTTTATTCTATTATTAATTCTATTATTATAATTATTTTATTTAAGCCTTTTACTTTAAACTGGGATTAACGATATGAAGATGATGATGCTTCTAATGATGAAAATGATGATATTATATATACAGTATATATATACATGTATATATATATATATATATATATATATATATATATATATATATATATATATATATAATTATATTTATATATATATATATATAATATACAGTTCATTCTTTTAAAAACATCTTTAATATTTCTTAATATTTCACTTTAGGTCGGCTGTTAACAGATGTACTTTGTAAAGTCTGCAGCGATCACTCATCTGGCAAACACTACGGTATCTATGCCTGCGACGGGTTAGTTTGCAAAATTATGAATTTTCTAATTTATAACTATTTCCGTGAAATAAAAATCTAATGGTAAAATACCATTTTAGTTGAAGTATTTAAAACTCAAATTAAACGCTATCTCAACCTGAAGATGCACCCATGAGTATGGTGTGTATCTGCAATTTTTTTATGTAACAGAGATCTATTTTTCATTATATGTTTTTATTTGTTTTCCATGTCATAATAAACAGCAAATACGGCATATTTAATTAGAAAGTAAACAAATTATTAGAAGAGGGTTACTACAAAGGAGCCTTGGCTCTGTGAGGTAATACAGATAATTTAACCTCTACACTGAGTTATGACAGTTTGAAAGTTTCGTTAACTTAAACACCACTCTCAACTTTTTAGTTTTTTCTGTTATTTGGTATTTTTGAGCTAAATATAATCGCTTTGGGATGGGGCAGTTGTAGTCCTAAACCCAGTGATTAAAAAGAAAGATTTCGGATAATATGATTTACCATTTTTGAAATGTCTCAATAGCTTAGCGGTAACGCCATGAAGTTTAAAATTACAGATCCTGAGGTGAATTGAACCCTCATGGGTTCGAATCCCAGCCGCGCTGATCTGAGAGTAAAATCTCGGACATTCACTGGACTCGTTATACGGAAAATGGACTAAATTGCCTAACGGTTTAAACATGTGGTATTAAAATGTGATAGATATCAACATAGGTGATCATTTCACTATAACGCGTGTTTACTTTACCAGTATATGAGAGCTTGGTAAAAGCACAGCCTATTAGTTGAGCATATTAGTTGAATTTCACTAAAGATTTGCTGAGCAACAGATATTAGCTAGAGATGGGAATCGAACCGAACCCGAACCGAACCCTAAAATCTGGAATTTTGACCGAACCGAATCCAGACTCTGGCCGAACCCGAACCGAACCCGAACTCAGACTCTGCCCGAACCCGAACCGAACTCGAACCGAACCTGAACCCTGGCTTCGTCCAAACCGATCCGAGCCGATCTCTTGAAGTTCCTTTCTCCTTCGCCAGCTCCAGGAGAAAAGAACATTTTTCTTTTCAGATATTTTTCAAAGTCTTCATTAAGATATTGTGGATATTATGGTTGACACTATATAAATATAACAAGAAAAATACATGTATTAGATTATGTTGTTAGATGTCGTACAGTATCTAACGGCATATATCAGGTAAGGCTGGTTCCGACACAAATTTTAAAATTAATAACAGATAGCCATATAAAGGAATGGTAGGGTTACACAGGAATGGTAGCGAGAAGCGAGACTGGTCTACACATGATAGTGGACAATCTGAATGATACGGCATTGAAATATGGAATTAAGATTAACATCAAAGAGACAAAAGTGATGAGAGTATCACAGAATAGAGGTGAAGTCAATTATAATAAATGTACGAAATTGGAACAGGTAAGGAGTTTCAAATATTTAGGTCATACTATAACAGATGATGGGAAATGTGAGACTGAACTACAGCATATACATTTAGTAGGATTGCACAAGCAAAAGAAGTCTTCAATAATAGGCAAAAGAGCTTTTAACAAAAAGCCTAAAGAAAGACACTAAGATAAAGATATCGAAAACCTTGGTATGGACCACGCTATTATATGAATGTGAAACATGGACATCAAGGAAAGGAAATACCAGGAAACTAGATGTGGATGTACACGTATTTAGCAAATCGTCCTTTTTGACATTTTTATGTTAATAAATTGCACTTTGTCTCTGAAATATTTGTTCAACTTTTGCCAAGACATTTCCACTTAATTATAAACATTTCTAATATATAGGTTTAGTGACAAAATTTATTGATGAAGCATTCTATTTGATGGCTATAATCAAGCAGAATTTTTCAGATACAGTAATAGAGCTAAATACCTTTTTTATGAACATTTGTTGGTCAACTTACAATAGATCTATTTTAAGAAATATTGAAATGTACATTAACAAATAGCAAGTGCTTCTCCCTCTTTTTTCATTGTCATATTTTTTCTCAGGTGAAAAATGTGGCCGTTATTATTAATTCATGTATTTTTAAGCACATTTACCAGAAACCATTTTAAATATGTTTATAATAACCATGACTGTTATAAGTAATGTTAAATAATTGCAACACTATTCAAACCAAACCATTTCGAACTCTAATCGAACTCTTGTGAGGTGGAAAGCAAACCGAACCCGAACCCTTGTTCTAAGCGAACCCGAACCGAACCGAACTTTCATTTTCAACAAACCGAACTCTCAAATTGTCAATTGCTAACCGAACCCGAACCGAACCGAATTTTAATTTTCAACGAACCGAACCGAACTCTTGAAATTCATAAAATTCCCATCTGTAATATTAGCGGTTTAATTTATATACTTGCTCCTAGAAGTACTTGATATCATTCTGAATGCCTAATTGTAATTCCAGCGGAATATTGATTTTATTACAGCAAAGATCCACATTTTGACTTTGCATTCAAATAATAATAATAATAAAGGTTCAATGTCAGTTTCCTCATCCGTCATCCATACAAAGTAACATTAACCATATTCATATATTGTTCATAGAGTCTGACATTTTAAATGAAGATTTTTTTGCATGGATACACAATTTACGCACAGCGTGTTTACAAATTTTCCCAGCTTAGTTTCTGTTTTTTTGTAGTTTTCGTAATTTCTCACTTCATCTCCATGATTATTATTAATGGTTGTCCTTTGATGGCGCATCCTTTGCAGCCGTTGGGGGAGTTTAGAATAACCTTCCGTCACCCTTGGATTATTCATTCAAATCTGTCAACACTCGGTCTTCTTGGATGGTCGCCCATCCATGTACTAACCGAGTCCGCCGTTGCTTAACTTCGCATATTGGCGCGCACGCTAAACCGAGTCATCTAAAGTTACCTATCCTCCAGTGATACTGATTTTGAAGAATCCTGGGGTTAATTAAAATAACTTTGTTACATAGAATTCTGTAAGTTATTTAGCTATTAAATTTATGCTTATTATTTGCAGTTATTTTTTAATTTATGAACCACCTCATCACAATAGTAATAATTATTTAATTTTCTTATTACCTCATATATTATTACGATAAGCAGGCCTTACAGTAATTAACTCTCTTATTAGTTGTATTTGCTACGACAAACACCTTAATAAAGTGCATTGGTTTTATATTTCAGATGTGCCGGATTCTTCAAGGTATGTTGTGAAATTGAATTTGCTGTAATTGGCTAGATAGATCTTCAATTGGTCTCTTGATGTACGTGTATTTACATATTTCTTAATTAAAATAAAATATCCACCGGTAGGTTACACACCAGTGACTTGCCAGTAACGAACTGTTACATTAATCTTTGTGACGGTAACTCGAGTGTGTCGAGTCGTCTTGAAGGGAAGCCTTGTGCTTCTGAACCTTGACGTTAAGCTCACTACAACCTCATTGTATGTGGATTAGCCTAATAATCCACTTCCATGTTGAACCAATTTACATTGTATAAGTATAATCGCTTTTAATTATGAATGTTTGATTTCGATAAACTTCATGTAGTATTAATATTTGCATTACAATTGTATTGCTATAATAATTGTATTGCATTATAGCTATATTGTATCAGTATTGTCTTATTTTATTGAATTGCAATGCCGGTAGCTTTTTCGTAAGTTGCTCGACTGTGGATCAGTAGATGTAGGGTTCAAATTCAGTGCTCTGCCGGCACTGATATGCCTTCGAGACAGGAAACTGACATTAAACTTAGCTCTACCCTTTTTTAAATAAGCGAAAAGGTAGATAGCGGAAACCCACTTCATAATTCATTTTACAAGCTACAGACTCTACTGTGATTTATAGAAGGTCTTTATGATGAGATTAATAAGTTGATCGGTGGAGTGCTCTGTAGAGAAACGAGAGAATGAATAGAATGTTTGTCATGGACCCACCACTTGTCCTAATAGTTGACAGGTCTAATAAACAATTGTTTACATTTTCATTGTTCTCGTTGCACACTAGAACAATTCCCTCTACTTCGGACTGATTTTCTGGATTTTTGAATTTGCACCGTTTTAGACCTTCTTTTTGCTCGCCGGCTTGACTTTTTCTCAATAGTGCTCGATGTTGTCATTGATGACTGTAGCATTCTAATTGTTGTTATTATTATTACGGGATAGGATAGCAGACAGAATAAGATACCATAAAAATTAATATCAAAATTTCTAAGTAAGTACAAAGCCAGAATGGATTTAAGATCGCTGTTCAAAGGTGTTGTTCCGAAGAGAATTTGATGCGACATCGAAAAGTTGAAGACATAACAGATTATGAAAGTTGCCATCTTATTTTTCATTTCGATATCTTCGCATATTGCAGCTTTTATGACGACTTGCATTGTTTAGGATCGTAGTTTTTCTTCAGTTTATATACGGGTAGCTCTTGCTTATTCTTCTAAGAATAACTAGAATATCGCTTCTTTTTAAAGAACGTCGCTTCTGGCTGGAGCCAGTGGCGATGTCGGTAAGATATTCGACCGCGGATCAGAATGCGCGGGGATCAAATCCTGGGCTCGCCACTCACTGACATCGCTTTCGAGTGAGAAAACTATCGTTAACCTTAGCTTTACCAGTTTTAACTTCGGTCTGCAAGAGCGATGTAAGATACGGCAGTATATTGTCCATTGATTGATTGATTGATTGATTGATTGGTATATTTCTCATTGAATGACTGATTTTACTTATTTGATTATTTCGATTGCTTGATTTGATTGATTTTCATGTTAATATTGATTATTTGATTGATTAGTTTATTGCTTGCTTTGACTGGTTGACTTGATAGATTGACTTCATTGATTTGAAATTATTGATTGATTGATTTTTTCTCGATTCATTGCATAAGTTTAATTGATGGATTTGCAGCGATCAATCAGACGAGGAAGGCAGTATGATTGTAAGTCACGTGGTTGTGTTGGGAAATGCTCGGTGGATAAAACCCATCGAAACCAGTGTCGGTCCTGCCGTCTCTCAAAGTGCCTTCAGGCTGGCATGAATAAAGACGGTGCGCGCCGCTTATCTATTAGTAATGAAATTACATTAATAAATAAATATCATAATAATTATTAATACTAATGTGTAATTAATACGATTCGTCAATTATATATAATTAACTTCTTAGTCTTTACGGTAAAATCTCTATCTCTTAGCCCTACCACTTTATTGGTCAATTTTTGGCAAAAATTTTGGCAAAAAAAATTGGCAAAAATTTTGAAAGCAATTTTCTTATGCTCTCACACTAAAGTCACACAACACATCTTTTAAGACCAAAGTTATCTTGCACGTAACATGATCAACTAGATGTACTCAACTTTTAGTGACCTATTGGAAAGGAAAATCTAAATTAAGTCAAGCCTAAATAGCCTTGTAACTGCATGGATCATTTCCAGGATGGATCATATCCAGGTCCATGCAATGCAACACAGAAAGAGGGTGGGCAATGCCCATACCGGCCCACTTTCAAGGAGCTTCCGTCGCCAATGACTGGTTGGATGGCCGAACGGATAGTATGCTAGCATTAGAAGCAGGAAGCCATAGGTTCAACTCCTACTTTGACTCTTCTCTGCAATATACGAAAACACACCCTTGTTAAACGAATACAGTCGTTGAACTTGGCTTCACAGCTTTTTAAAAAGTTAGACAGAAAATTGTTGATAACTCCTGCACAATGAGCGTATTAACTTCCACATTCTTCCATTTATTGACAGTGGACATGTGGAAAAGCTCAGAAGTGTTTGAGGGACAATAGCCGTTGACCAGGGATTATCATTTTCTATTACTTGACCTTTTGATCTGCAAAAGACATCCAGAGGAATTATTTTATCTGTATAGCATAGGACGATTCGGTATTTGAACAGGACCAGTATAGCACCGGTAGGATCGAGCAAAGGGCTTCTGTTGAGAAACTGTGCACACCGATATAAGTTTTCGTCCGAATTAATTATATTGTTAAATTAAATAAGATGAAATTGTAAAAAAATGAGATTTTAGGTGTGACTTCTTTAGGGATATATATATATATATATATATATATATATATATATATATATATAGAGAGAGAGAGAGAGAGAGAGAGAGAGAGAGAAAGAAAGAGAGTAAGAGAGAAAAGAGAGATGTCCATTCATTTACGATATTGAAAAGCTGATGTTTCATATGACAAGTAGTAAACGCTATTAATGAAGTTCAAAATGAGTTTAGCTAACGGAAGCCTTTGCTGGTGGGAAGAATATATATTGCCGAAGGGGGAATTCTTGAACCAATGCAGCGTTTTATCTCGCTCTGTTAAAAGTATGTTAGCTTCCTTCTTAACTATTTTTAGTGCTCTCTAATTTCAAATCTAAAACTAACACATGCAAAATTTTCTCCAGTTGCTTTTTTAAAGAAAACGTTACTACTTTGGAAGAGGGGAGAGTATAATGAAATAGTAAAAGTTATCAGTGGATATGTCGAAATATTTACTGGTTGGGCCTAATGTAGGTGACTTTGTTAAAGGCATTAGTCCATATAAAATAAATAGTTGTTAAAGGCTACTTCGAAGTCGACACGAAAAGCTGTCAACATTGATTTAGTCAATCTAATTTTAAAGTTTTTGCGTATTTCTTTTCAAAATTTTATCAATCCTTTTGCTAAGCTTCAATCTCGCTATTTTCTAGGCTCATCAGACAGACAGACAGACAGACAGACAGACAGACAGACAGACAGACAGACAGACAGACAGACAGACAGACAGACCAGACAGACAGACAGACAGACAGACAGACAGACAGACAGACAGACAGACAGACAGACAGACAGACAGACAGACAGACAGACAGACAGACAGACAGACAGACAGACAGACAGACAGACAGACAGACAGACAGACAGACAGACAGACACACAGACAGACACACAGACAGACAGACACACAGACAGACACACAGACAGACACACAGACACACAGACACACAGACACACAGACAGACAGACACACAGACACACAGACACACAGACAGACAGACACACAGATAGACAGACAGACAGAACTGGCTCATTTTATATATAAATAACAACCTGCTATAGCTCGTTACTATGTTCTCTACTCACACACAGACAGACAGACAGACAGACAGACAGACAGACAGACAGACAGACAGACAGACAGACAGACAGACAGACAGAACTGGCTCATTATATTTATAACAACCTGCTATAGCTCGTTACTATGTTCTACACTCACAGCCGTACAGCATGAGAGGGGACCCCGTCACTCGACCATCAGAAGGCAGCTGGCTCTCTGCTTCAAGGACGCTGCCTCTGCTGCCTGCGCCGCCGCCGCCGCCGCCGCTGCTGCCTCCAGACCTCATCATGACGTCATGATGACGTCATCAGCTTTCCACCAATCACTGCAAGCGCTGTCGACAAACAACCCGCCCATGCCACACTTAGCTCCGCCTCATTCCGCCTTCTACCCTGCAGCCATGTTGGGGTTGAGCCAAGCGTTTCCGATGAATGGATTTAAAAGTGGACCGGCCGGATTGATTGGACATCCGGGTTCCTTGCCGGATGTTGATATAAACGAGAGACGAGGGATGTTTTCTAAGGTAAATAGGAAATTTAAAAGTTATATTCTGATTACATTTGTGTTAAATATTCAAGAGATTTTAGTGGAGGCAAATATTTTTAAAAGGTCAAAATAGGATGATTTATCTTACATTGAATTCTAATAAAACTATATGGTTTTGACAAACGAGATTTAGATTATTTTAATGTTCAATGGTAGTTCAGTAAATACCTTTCTGTTAGCATATTGTTTGACAATATTTATAGTTGCTTTAGAACGGTGTCGATAATACTTACAGAGCTTCAATGCTATAATTGCTTTATTGCTTTATTCTAGTTAGCGAAAATACATTATTTTAAGCGGAATAGAGATACAATAACTAATGCTTGATTGATCAGGCTATAGATTGACTCATAGATCTATTATATATCGACTGATTGATGGAATTTCTCAGTGTCTAAATGATTGGAAGATTGCATAATTGATTGACGATTTGAGCAGTAAGTCACTAAGTGACTAGTTGGTATTGAATGAATGCATAATTGATTGAGTGAAAGAATGAATAAATAAATAAAAAGCCTAGCTAATTGATTGATAAATTGAAGTAAGGCTCTTTGAGCTAGTAAGAATGTTCACTTGGCTGGAACCAGCGGCGATGTCAGTAAGATACTCGACCGCGGATCAGTATGTGCAGGGTTCAAATCCTGTGCTCGCTCGTCACTGACGTCGCCTTCGAGTGAGAAAACTGACGATAACCTAAGCTTTAGCTTTTTTAAACTTTTTATTTTTCCAGCATCAGCCCTACCTGCGGCTCTTCAATACCCCACCTCTACCGCCTTCTCCTCTGCTTTCAGCCGCCGAGAGTTCGAATCCTTACTCCTACCACAGAACCTCGCTTCATTTCCCTCTCTCATCCTCCTCACCATCATCGTCGTCATCGTCATCCATGACAGCTGCTCCGAAACGAGAACAAGATTTCCCAATCAAAATTCAATCGTCTGATAGGCAAGCAGAAGAAAAAGGGAAAGAAAAGACTGAAAAAGAAGATTTTGGTGTCATGGAAACACTTCGACAGAAAGCAGCATATCTAATCGAAGAGACAAAATCAATCGACCGGGAGAGATCAACTGATTCTATCACAAACACCACAGATCATAGACTCTTCTATGAACCTCCCAGCAGTACGAAACAAAACTCAAACAAACCCCAAGACGAAGACAACATAGCATCATCACACAGATCATCCGAAACTGCCGTCGATCTAAAACTCGCGCATTCTACTGACACAATTCCCGAAGAAGCTTCGAACGCCAGCTCGGAGCTCTCGACGTCGAGTCCGGTGATCTGTGAGCTGGCCGCTAGGCTGCTCTTCATGGCCGTCAAGTGGGCCAAGACCGTACCGGCTTTCACGGCCCTGCCCATGCGGGACCAGTTGCTGCTGCTGGAGCAGTCGTGGAGGGACTTGTTCCTGCTCAACGCGGCGCAGTTTCAAATCCTGCTCGGCGCGGCTGACTTTCTGTCGAACGGTCAGCCCGTGACGTCACAGACGATGACGTCACAGACGATGATGTCACAGACGATGACGTCACAGATGAAGACTCTGCAGGAAGTGGTGAGTCGGTTCCAGGTTCTCCAGGTGGACTTCACTGAGTATGCCTGTCTGAGAGCTATAGTGCTGTTTAGACCAGGTGTGTGTTGTGGCTCTCTCTCTCTCTCTCTATTTCTCACTCTCTCATTCTCACTCTCTCTCTTTCTCTCTCTCTTCGACTCTCTCTCTGCCTCTATCTCTCTCTCTCTCTCTCTCTCACTCTCTCTTTCACTCTCTTTCTCACTGTCTCTCTTTCTGTCTCTTTATGTCTCTCTCTTTCTCTCTCTCTCACTCTCTTTGTTTCCATCTTATATTTATCTGTCTATCTATATCTCTATCTCTCTCTTTCTCTTTCTTTTACCTGTAGCTATATCCCCCTTTCATTCATCTCTCTATACCATATTGTACGCCCTCAAGGCTACCAATGGAATTGTTTGTGTATGTGCTCTCAGATCATATGGTATGTAGTTTTCTGTTACTAAATTGTTCTTACTTGCAGTGTCTCAAACATTTCTAACACTGTAATCTAAATCCGCTCATTTCCATTCGTTGTTTATGCTTCTAGCACTCCACAAACACTCCGGTAGAGATGACGTCATCATCTCTTCACGTGACGTCATCAGCTCTCCACGTGACGTCATCAACCCATCTCGTGACGTCATTAACTCTTCACGTGATGTCACAAGCTCTTCCCGCGACGTCACAACGACGTCCGCCAATAGAACGGCGCACTCGGATCGACTCCACGTTCCCGTCGGACGTCCTGTCGTCACCAGGGACCCCGGAGCGACCCCGGAGCGTGACCTGGAGGACCCTAGGGCGGTGTTGGACGTTCAGGAGCAGGCACAGACCACCCTGGGCCGCTACGTGGAGGCTACCTACCCCGATCAGCCCTATCGCTTCGGCAAGCTGCTCCTCGCCCTGCCTACCCTACAGGCGGTCAGTCCCCAGTCGATCGAGGACCTGTTCTTCAGGAACACTATAGGAAACATACCGATAGAGCGACTACTGGCTGATATGTACAGGTCCCAGGAAGTCTGATAGAGGGAGTCCAACCCCGCCCATGCCCGTAGTTTGAATGTCTCAATAGCGTAGAGGTAACGTCATGAAGTTTTAAATGACAGATCCTGAGGTAAATTGAACTCTCGTTGGTTCGAATCCCAGCCGCGCTGATCCGAGAGTAAAATCTCGGACATTCACTGGACTGGTTATACGGAAAACGGTCTAAATTGCCTAACGGTTTAAACATGTGGTTTTAAGAGTGATAGATAGATATAGAGGTGTCCAAACCTGTTCATGTCTCACCTAGCGCTACTTCCTTCATATTGACTATCTTTCTGAAAGAGTGTAAATTCATCTAGATAAATTTTTCGTCTAGATGAACTAATTTTCTAAATGAATTTTTGAAAGTTTCGTGCATTATTCGTCTAGATGTTAATTCTTCTAGACGAATAATTCATCCAGACGAATAATTCATCTAGGCGATTAATTCATCTAGGCGAAAAATTCATCTAGGCGATTAATTCATCTTGAAGATTAATTCATCTAGACGATTAATTCGTCGAGAAGTTTAATTCATCTAGACGAATAATTCATCTAGGAGAATAATTCATCTAGACTAATAATTCATTTAGAAGATTAATTCATCTAGAGGAATAATTCATCTAGAGGAATAATTCATCTAGACGAATAGTTCGTCGAGAAAACTACTTCATCCTAATTCATTCACTCCTAATTCATTTTAACGAAGAGGTCTCGAGAAATGCAACAACTGGGAACGCTGGCCTATATGGAATGTTTAATTATTAAAACTCTGATTTACTAGATATAAATAACTGAATCATAAAAATTCCACGAACATTAGTTAGTAATTGAGATACGGAATAGGTTGTAGTGTGTTTAACGTCAAGGTTCAGAAGCACAAGGCTTCTCTTCAAGACGACTCGACACACTCGAGCTACCGTCACAAAGATTAAGGTAACAGTAATTTACTGGTAAGTCACTAGTATATGTAATTACGAACTACGGAATTAATGCATTTTTATTTTATCTATTCAGGGTCTTAGTTAATAAATGGTGTTTTAATAGACTTGTTTTATATTTCCCAATTTAACTGTTTGACAAATAGTGGCCTATTTGATAGTATCCCTTGACAATTGCTCAATTTTATTACCAATATGCATGTACCTGCTAACATATATTTTAATACTACTATTTATGTTTGCGACATATATTTTGTAGGTGTACACAAATTTTTAGCATTTTTAGGCGTTTAACTTTCACTTGCTTTCAATCGTTATTAGCATTCTACATTCCACTTCTAATCGTTGTAACTTGTAATTATCTGTGTTCTACTGATCTCGTACTTAGGCTGTTTTTATCAGGGACGGCAATGACAACAGCGATATCTTTAGTTTACGTTTTTAACCAACTTGAACTCGATGACTCAATTTCGTATCTCTCTTGGCGACGATTTTATACCTTAGACCTCTATATTCTTATAATCTTATTTGAATTTTATTAATTTGCTCATTTTTTGTAATGTTCTGTAGAATTTTATCTACAGACTTGATATTAGGTGCCTTGAGTGAAATACAATATTTATTATGCATTTATAATAAGAACTAACTGTCTTAAAGATTGAAATTTAATTGTGAAAAATGTCTAAGTTCTAAGCCATTATTCCATGATAATGAAGACGACGACGACGACGATGATGATGATGATAATGATGATGATGAATAAAAACTAATTTTCCTGAAGTTTACTTGAATTGTTAAACAAGTCTAAGTTCTAACCCATTATTCCATAACTATCAATGATGTCTATACAACGCACTGGGTGAGTTGTAATGTGTTTAACGTTAAGATTCAGAAGCACGATAAAGGGTTGTATTCAAGACCACTCGACACAATCGAGCTACCATTAGAAAGATTGGTTTGACCACCTTAAATTGACAGTAGATTACTGTTGCAATTGGGATCAAGACTAGAGTATGATGGGTGTGAACAGTAAAATTATTAAAGTAAAGCTCGTAAAGCTATTATTAACGTTAGTTTTCTCACTCGATAGCTATGTAAGTGACGGGAGAGCCCAGGATTTGAACCCCGCACATACTGATCCCCGGTCAAATAACTTATCGACAAACTACTTATATATTTAAACTAAAACTTTATTAAGTAAATCCTGATGTTTTATTTGTGAATTTAATAAATTCATACACACTAAACATATGATATTTCCCGACTTATTTTAGGCGAATTAGTCGGTGCTCCACGGCTGACTATTTGTTTTACACATAGAATAAAGAAAACCTTATTTTAAAGATCTTTGGCTCTATATAAAAATTGGAATATATTCCATGTATTAGTTACAGGTCTATTCAGAATAATCTGTACTGTATCAGGAATACTTTGGACTGAATTTCTGGATTTTTGAATTTGCACCGCTTTTGGACCTTCTTTTTGCTCGCCGGCTTGATTTTGTATCAATAGTGCTCTATGTTGTCATTGATGACTGCAGCTCTCTAATTGTTGTTATTATTATTACCATAATTACACTCACAAACACATACACGCATGATTTGCATCACCACAACTGACTGACTTACGAATGATAACTACAGCACGTCTAGCTCTTCGCTCATATATGATCTAAACTATTGATTAAACGTTGTTTTTACTGTCGATAATACCGGTTATAACCCGTTAAAACCGGTTAGTACCGGTTAATACCGGTGAATGATATCCCAGAACATCTAGTCATAAAATGCACTATTAAATCTGCGTTTAAAACGAAATCGGAAGACAGGCAGATCGAGGATCAGCTTCCATCTGCGACACACTCGACCTAACATCCGATAGACATCATTGAAGGAGACCAAAGACTGAGCCAGTCGTATTGAAAGAGCTGCCAGCAACAAAACCTCTATTAGATTCTCTAGTGGAATGTCATCGATCTGCTCAAATAAATAAATCAATCAATCAATCAATTAGTCGAATAGCCTCTTCTTCTTCAGTGCACTGCCAAGTGGCAGGCTCAAGGTACATACTCAGACTCAAAGTCTGCTTACTCGCTCCATAAGAGCACTCCATAGATAAAAAAATTTAGTCCTTCACAAAGAGTATGCCTTATCCATGCCTTATGTAGCCTATTGCTTGGGAAAAGTATGGCTTCTGAGGTGGTTTCGCTTTGCCTTCCTCACGAATAGTCTCACTACCGTTTAAATAATCCAATTATTATCTGTGAGACAGTAATGGTATGTAGTGCTGTTATTTTGGATGACAAATTTAGATAATTTTTGCCCTGATGGACCTAGCCTACTTAATTTTACTTTGCGGTGAATAATAGTGTTTCATATTAATTAATTAATTTGGTATTTAGTTGTTCTTTTAATTTACTAATTCCTCTGTATTTAGTAATAACTTGAATTTCCAAACTTTAGTCTACTAATATTTTACTTTAAGATGTGTTGAATCAGAAATCTCTCTAGCGTGAACTTCCATTGTCATTTATCTTTACACATTTGAATTGAATTAAGTCTAAATTCCGTGCAAACAATATTGCCTTTAAATGTTAGTATGCATTTATAACTTGTTGGACTCACTCCATATGTATCACTACACTTTTATATATTGATCAGTAGGTGCAGGGTTCAAATACAGTGCTGTACTTCTCACAGAACTGCTTCCGAGAAGGAGACTGACGTTAAACTTAGCTTTTGCTTCGCCATTCATTAGAAATGCTTGATGCTATAATGGAAGATAGCCGCGCATTAGTCGATTATTTCTATCATTTTCTGCTATTTCTGCCATAGAAATGACAGGAATGGCAATTTCTGTTTTTAGCCAATTAGTTCATCTGTATAATCTGATATTTCCAGTAGCGGACGGAAAAAGTGTTTAGAGTTTGACAGCCTCAGTCGACAGTTGATAATGTATAGCAGATGATCATAGACTTTCCACCTAGCAGGGTCATCTGCACAGGGACCATTAACCAGCGATCTGTTTCCTAGATAATTTGACATTTTAAATTTTCCATTTTCACTTCCGTCCGCTCAAATGTATTTAACTTATAGCTAGGAACGCGGTAAGAATTGAGTTAGACTTAGAACTAGGATTAGGATCTAACATAAAATGCATAAATGCAGATCTCGAGTTAGTTTAAATCAGGTCGATATTTAATAGCTAGTCACTGGTATAGCATCGCCGCTGTTGGAAGTCGCTGGATAATTGACGGGTGCCGCAACGCTGCACGCCGCGCGCACGACGCACGCACTTCGGGGTCAAGGGTCTTGCGATTCCCGGTCAATATTTTGACGGCGAAATATGGCAGAACGTTGGCGGCAAATGATAGACTGATTTGTCACCAGGATGGAACACAATGTAACGGCTGTCGTCAGTAGGGCTCAGGGGTTAGAGTAAGCTGTCGTAGGTAGGGCCCAGGGGTTGAAGGTTGTTGCTGAAGTGTTATAATTTACAGAAATCAACCAAGTTTCGACTTTCACTGGATATTGGATACATTTAGGTAAGTTATGAATTAACGCTAAAATTTAGAATTGATGGTTGGTTGTAGTGTGTTTAACGTCATGGTTCAGAAGCACAAGGCTTCTCTTCAAGACGACTCGTTACACTCGAGCTACCGTCACAAAGATTAATGTAACAGTAAGTTACTGTCAAGTCAAGTTGACTTGACTTCGCAGAATGAAAGACTTGACATCCAGCATTTTGCGAAGAATCCTTGAATTTAAAATTGAAGTTACTAGTATCGATTAATAAGGAAAATTGTAAATTAAAAACCAGGGTGTTTAGCATGAAATACTAAATGCTACAACAATTAGAGTTCTGCTATCGTTAATAACAACATCTAGCACTATGGTACTAAAACCACGAATAGATTTAAAAACGATAAAACCAGAAACGATGCAAATCTATTATACAGAAAACCAATTTAAAAAAAATAATTGCGTGTATTTAATCAAAGGGAAATTACATCATAAAATGTTTTCTTCCCTTGAATCCCAGTTTAACTTAATATCGGGATTCGAAAATATTAGTACAATATTTAATATGACAAGGAACGCTGGATCGTTGGACAGGTCAAGGTCAGCGGTCATGCCTAAGTTATATTATTATTATTATTTTTTTATTATTTTTACCCCGGTGTAAAGAACTTGGGGTTTGATAAAAACGATTCGAGCAATACGTGATGAATCGCCGCCCGGCTACTCGAGGTCATCAATCGGCTTAAAAGAATTGTTGAAGCAGACTGCATTAAATCTTTGCAAAGTCATGGAAAGCCTTATTATTATTATCAGTATTATTACGTTATTATTTGATTGCGTATTATTATTATTGTTACTATTATTACGAGATAAAAAGAGACTTTGTATATATACTGTATATGTGTATAATGTATATATATATATATATATATATATATATATATATATATATATATAATAAATAATAATAAGATGCGACAACTTCTAGAGCGGTGTCATAGCCGGTGTCCGGTCTTCGAGACCGCTTTACAGGTTTCTGACAGGTTATTAATAATCCTTTCCATGGTTAATCATATCTGTGCTATTAACAGCGCCAATCGGCAGCAAGCTCCGACACAAGATTAACCTTCCATGGGCCCAAGGGGATATCCAACATTTGTTGACTGACCTGGGCTTTGAACAAAGGTCACTTGCATCCTCCGAGGCGAATAATCTAACCGTTACGCCATATTCTTTCCCCACAATATACAGGGTGAGTAAGAAAAAGATTATACCTGCAAAAAGTTTGAATATCTCAGGCTATTGTTAATATTTTCAAATCAAATTTTTACCAAATACTAAAGGACCAATTTCTGATAGGGTGGCCAATTTTCATCCATTTTGGTACGTATACTGGCCAGTTATGCAAGTTTCAGCAGATCAACCCCCCATTTTTGAACGTACTGTAAATAAATATTTTAATTTAATTTTTATTTTAACCCTGAAAAGGTTCGTTGTGGTAGTTCAGAAAGAACCAGTTGTATCTGCTAGCATTACTGACTATTCTATATGCTTTCCTCCAGCTGCTGTGCAGGACTGCAGTCGCTTTCGGAATGCTAGGACAGCCTTGTTGATTTCAGCTTGGGGCAGTCTCTCCCAGATTGATGTTAGATAGCACTTCTTGCAGTTCTGTCTTGTTTTTAGGCTTCGACTGATGTTTCTGATAGAGATGCAGCATGGTTCCCCAGACTTGGTAATCCAGAGGATTTAGATCGGGAGAGTTTGGAGGAGATTCATTCTTCTTGATGAAATCCGGGTTTCTCTCGCTGATCCATTCATGTGCATGGCGAGATGCATGAGTCGGAGCATCATCCTACTGAAAGATGAAATCATTTGGTAGAAGAGCATAGTAATCATCAAACAGCTCCGGAAGCAAAGTGTTGACGTAATACTGAGGGTTCATCTTTACCTTCTCGTCAATGAAGTGCAATCTGCCCTTACCGTTGTAGCAAACGCCATTTTTACGTAAATATGGGGGGTTGCTCTGCTGAAACTTGCGTAACTGGCCAATCTGTGTACCAAAATGTATGAAAATTGGCCACCCCATCAGAAATTAGTCCTTTAGTAATTAGTAAAAGTTTCATTGGAAAATATTAATAGAGCCTGAGATATTCTAAATTTTTGCAGGTGTAATCACTTTTTTTTACTCACCCTGTATATATATATATATATATATATATATATATATATATATATATATATATGCACATGTAAACTGACATGGCGTTTTGTATCAATCAACAGGCACGTGCAGCGTAAATGTGCGAATGATTAAAATCTTTAATGTGAACAACAAAACTTGCAAAACTATTTCAGACACTATGCGATCAATTATAACATAATCCGGACACTCCGCAAGTCATCCTAGATTAGACAATCCTAGAGTAGACCATCCTAGATTAGACAATCCTAGATTAGACAATCCTAGATTAGACAATCCTAGAGTAGACCATCCTAGATTAGACAATCCTAGATTAGACAATCCTAGATTAGACAATCCTAGATTAGACAATCCTAGATTAGACAATCCTAGATTAGACAATCCTAGATTAGACAAACTTAGATTAGACAATCCTAGATTAGACAATCCTAAATTAGAAAATCTTAGATTCATACTAGAAAGTCCTTGATTAGTGGAAGTGCCCGAAGTTTAAATATAACTGTCCGAGATGAGTGCTTGCATAGAGTCATTTCGGATATTCATCCTACAGGTCTAAGCATTAGATTAGTACAAAATCGTTCAGGTGGTCGAAATCGAAAGTCGAAAATTAAAATCATATCAAAAGTTCAGGCCAATAGAAATGTTAAATCATCTTGAAAAGCTCAAGATTAAATCCTAAAGTCCCTGCCTAGAAGAAAGAGATCATATCATATCAGATCTCTGCATTTCTTTCTTAATAGTTTTACAATACCCGCATCAGGATGTACAGCTGCTACAGCAGGGTAATAAATTATTTTAATATTTTATAAAATCTTTTGATATTTTACAATTTGTTTCTGTTCTTTAGACCTGTACTGGAACTTGAGTTCTTATTTTGTTCTTAGTCGCCATTTCATAGGTGCTTGAAGCTGCCATTGGATGACTGTAGTGACTGCTCAGTGCTCAGTTTTTGTTCGTATAATATAATTATTTATAGAAAAGTTTGGAAAAGTCTCAAATAGGAGATTGACAGATGATATGATGTAGGATAGACAGGATTTGAGACAGTCTATTTGTATCCCGACCCTAGTTAAACTGGGATTTAAGGGAAGATGATGACTACGATGAATATAATTTTTAGTAGAAAATGCTGAAAATTACTCAGAATACAATTTTGAATTCACCAATGAATAGTGTGTGCATGAATGAAGTTTTCACTCATACACACTTTGACAGTAAGGCACGAGACTAATCCGAGTTTTCGGATTCCTAAAAGGCTAAAGACAAGTTTAACGTCAGTTTCCTGTTTGACAATATGTCTGTGACGGGTACAGCTCTGTATTTGAACCCTACACCTAAAGATCCTCTCTCAAACAACATGCCAACGGAAACATCTGAACATCTGAAGGAAATTGTCCACTATATTCAGATGAAAATTGTATTAATGTATTGTATTATGTATAATTTCATAAAATGGGCCATACAGTTATTCGAGTTGGCTGATCCTAAAGTACTCAGGGTCATTATTTGCTATAACGTGCCATGAACTGACATAACCTCATATACTGTTTAATCCGTGATGAGTTCTATGGCGTTTACTAAATACATGAGCAAACTTCTTAACCCTGGTTCTCTTCTTGTGCCCACTAACGGGGGAGCCCAGCCCGTGAGGGGCGGACTTTAGGGCCTGCAGCTGGGCGAGTCGCTGGGCGACGCTCGACACACACACCGCCCCGGCTACGCCAACGTTTGCTGCCCCTGCCGCTGCGCCCCCGGTCAGTTTCGAATTAGCACCAGATCTTTTAGACACGTAATGTTTAGGTGTATCGGTACACTTATCAGCATCTCCCATCTGCAGGTTATTTGTAGTTTCGGTAATTTCAATAAAATGGTGCTTAAAAATTTGATTATTCCCATTTTGAGCTTTTCCATTATTGTCAGTCGTAGATGGCCCTAATAAAGCAGTAGCATGATCACCATCAACTAGAACTAAAGTAGTTTGCATTCCGTCGACTTTCCTTTTTGAAAGCTGGGAGGATGTAAATGTTGATTCGGTTAAATATTTTGAAGAAGAAGTTGAGAAGTTCAAGTCTCCAACGGACGTCGTTTCAGCCACCAAAGACTGTTTGGGACTAGAGATCGCTTCAGTTTTTGAAGATTTCACGACTTCAGCTGCAGAAATCAAACTTGACGTAGAATTACCTAAAATTCGATTGTCCGTCGAGTTTTTAAACATTTCGGTTATTTTTAGAATTTCAACAATTCCAGATAGACTGTCAAGCATAACGTCCGCCCCTCCCGAAGCAAGATTCGAAATTTCAGATTTCAAGTTCGGTGTAGAATTTCTCTTCGACGAAGTCCGTCGGCGACGAGAAGGTAGAGTGGAAGAATTGCAGTCAGAGCCGGAATAACTGATGGAGGACCTCTGCTTCGAAACCTTCATTCCAGGGGATAAGCTTTGAAAAGATGATTCTGCTGTGGAAGTTTCCAGGTCATTGTACGATTTGATGTCAAAGACATGTTGGTCGTTAACTGCTGATGTTAAGTTTCGACTGGAATTTGAGTTATCTTCGGTACGAAATGATATCTTCTCATCTGTTTTTGATCTCTTATCCAATGCACCCTTAATTCCAGCTATTAGTTCCAGACGCAAAGGACTTTTAGAATCAGCGCTTTGTTCCAGACGAAAACCTTTTTGATTTCCAGATGTGGATTCCAGGTTTAATGAATTTTCTCCTACTTGATTATTGCCTTTATCTACTGCTAAACACTTGTCAGTTGATTCAGGCCGATTGGAATGAGAGTTCTTTCTCAAAGGTCTTCTTTGGTTGCTCGGAGATTCATATATGAAGCTGTAATTTCTAACTATTTTATTAGGAGACATAAAACTCTTAATCATTTTATCATCTTCGGAATATATTTCTCGCGAAACGTCAGAGTCAGAGCCACTGAATTCAAGATCACAGCGGTATCTTCTGTGAGGACGTCTTAGCTTAGATTCTCTTGGCAAACTTCTGAAAGGCTTCACTCGGCTGTTATTATAGTCTAATTGCGAGATATCATTTGAATTTAACGGATTGTTTTCACGAGAGTTACTATTCGCAGTATGGTTTAAATCCCAAGGGTTGTAACTGATCGTCGAGTGATCCTTCATTGACTCAGCAACTATGTCTAGATTGTTGCAGTCATCCGTCCTCTGTAAGTCTGGCTTGAGGTTTAGATCCTTGGTATCATTTGAATAGAATGGCGAGAGGCCTTCAAAGCGCTTACTATCGCTCTGGTTCTCTACCGAAGACTTCGATCTCGTCGAAGACGGATATAATCCATCCAATCCATCCACTGAGCAGATGCTCTGATTAGTGTTCCAGTTTCTCGGTAGAGATTTGAAAGTTTTCATCTGGCTGAAATCTAGAGCCGGTAGAGCTGACGGCTGATACGAAGACTCAAATTTTAAGGATTCCGGAGATAAGGTTAATGTTTGCGAAGAGCTGGATTCTGGTGGTATAGGTAAAAATAACGTTTCTGGCAACTTGGCTGGTAAGAGGTCTGACTTGGGATAGGAATATGTAGCAGGCAGGGCCGATCTGCAGGACTTTGTTAGGGGCGACATGAAGGGAGTAGGTAGGGTCGACGTATAAGAAGTAGAAATGGACGATGAATAGGTTGTAGGTAGTAGGGGAGATGAACAGGACGAAGATAGTACCATGGTTAGATCAGCATGTGTTCTACTTTTTGCTGTACCCTTTGAACCAGCTACTTCTACTGCTATTGACCCAGCAGCATCTGCTCCTGCTTTCACAGTTTCTGCTACTAAAGCAACGGTAGCTATTGCCTGTTCAGCCGGTAAGGATTCTGATATTTCCTTGATACATGGTTGATGGCTTTCGGTGTCTGAAGATCTGTTGGATCCAAAGTCTGATAAACCTAACGACGAGCTGTATGACTCAAGAGATGAACCTAGTGATGACGATGAAGTCGAAGCCAGCCTTGCTAGTTGTCCTGACCCTTTCGAGGTCATAACAGGGTCAACTAAACGACATTTTGAGTTTTCTGTCTTCCTTGAATTTTCCCTATAATTCTTTAAGGCACTGCTAGACAATTTAGCAGCATTTCGGGCATTAGAGTTTCCGTGATAATGTAATACTTTGTGAGGTGGATCACGAATATCTTGTTTATTATATTTCTCATTCAAATGCAGGTCTTTCTGAGGACGATCGATGGAATTTTTCTTAACGATGTCCGCCCGATCCGTTGAGATTTTCTGAGGCGATAATAGTTGACTAGAAGATTCTTTAGAATGATGTTCGTTGTTTGTAGCAGAATTGGACAAAAACTCCCCCGGATCTTTCGATAATTGATTGCTGGACTGGCTATCATCCGTTGCAAACAATTCAGAGGGATATGGAAAATAGTCACTCGTGAAATATCGAGCAATATTACCTAATATATTTACAGACGTATGACTATCACATTCTCTACTTGGGCTCAGAGCAGTTTCTTGAGTAGTCTCACCGATATCATCTGCACTATTGGAGCTTAGCTGATCGCATTCAGATTTTTCGTTAGATTCGCCGGAACGAACGCTGTAAAATCCATCGCTTTCAACGTTGGAATAGAACGATTCGTCGAAATCCGAAATACTGCTTTCAAAAACTAACGAACTCTCGTTAGACGATTCAAAACTCTCCGCCTGTTGCAGTCTTCGAAGAGCAGGATGATGAGTTGTAGTTAAAGCACTCGTGGAATCAGTAAAATCAGATTTTGTGAAGTCTTCAAAGTCTGCTAACGGAGATATTTGCTTGCTGGAAAGGTTATAAGCCATGCCATTTTTCAAATGTCTTTCTTCCAGTAAGTATGACCTTTCCGGTTGAAATGTCGTCTGTTCTGATCGATATAAAGCACTAGAATATCTAGGGTGTGCGAGATAATTGAGCTCACAAGCTGGTAGCGAAGCTGTTACTTTTGAGCGTATTTTTGTTGCGGCTGCTGTAGGTTTTGTGGTTATAGGCATTTCCGTCATCTTTACATTGGCCGACAATTCGTTCGTTCTATGTGTAGGCTCTTTTGTTACGAGACAGTGTGTTATCGGCGTTACCATGGAAGTGCTTGGCCTATATTCGCTTGAAGACAGAAATAACTTTTCCGGCATTGTTGCTTTGTTTATGTCCGCCATCGGTAGCTCAATATTTCCCGCTATTGTTGAAACGGCTGCCGGCATTATAAAGAGTGGTTCGATTGGATCAGCAATACTCCTGTTAATGGTTTCTATTGCTGTTTTTAATCCAGCATCTCCATCGTTGATCCTTATTTCCGCTTTTACTTTTGAGTTATCAGAAAGTAGCATGTTAGAGGATGAATCAGCGTTATGATATTCAGCTATAGTATATCCAGTTGCAATTCTTTTATAATTATTATCAACAGCTTCAGTCCTACTTGATGCAGATTCAGTTGTTGTTGCTGCCACATTTCCATTAGATCTGCTTTCGTTAGCTAGTTCTAATGCCATCTCTGTCGCTATCGCTTCTTGCGCTACACCGGGTAGCGTAAGCCTTCCCGAGACATCTCCAGTGTTCCTCTTAGTCTCCCTTCTGCTGACTGTCCGTAGCCTCGCACTTATTTCGCTCGTTGGTATATCAGATGAGTTAGTTCCGCTGTCCAATGCAACTGATGATCTTGTTTGCCTTCTCGGAGTTGTTTCATCGGACTCCTTATCCAAGTCTTCGGTGGAATCAACCACAGCTACAGCTGAAGAAGAAACTTCTAAAGTTTTGTTGTGGGTTTCCTTTAGGCCTACCGAGGGTAATCCATTTGTCGATACTACGACATTTCCTGAGGAAGTTGAGTTCAAGGCTGCTGCCAAAACTCTAGCTCTAGAGTCTTCCTCTGAAGTAGAAAACGACGAGGAACCAGATGAAATGGTTTGAGAGAATTGCGCTGACGGAATGGGCTGAGAAAGTAATGTGGAAGATAGAGTCTGAAAGGATAGTGAAGAAGATAGAGGCTGAACGGATAGTGCAGAAGACACAGTCTGAGATGTCTCTGATGGTACGAATTCCTCTGAAATCAAATCTTCAGAATCTTCCTCGGTTATTGTGCTCAGATCATCGTCTGACACATCATCATCGCTGATTGATATCTCACGAAACAGATTAGCCAGGTTTCTCCGGGCCAAGAACTTTCTACGTGCATTCATTGCCAGACCTCCGGACTGCTGGTCGCCTCTTCGTACAGGTGCGGTTCCCTCGTCTAAACTCGATGGAGGTGAATCGTCGTTATCCGTAAAGAGCCAGTAGTGACGTAGGATAGTTTCCAAAGCGTAGTCTCTTGCGGATTGGCGATCAGGCATCTTGCTGTTTCTAGATTGGGTGTCCCTGGGCGTTCTTTTGTTCGAATTGTTGTCATATTCGTCGTCATCGTCGTCACTGTCACTATCAGAGCTGTTATCACTTCGACTGGATCCTTGAATTGAATCCATTTCCCGTGGAGTATCCTCATCAAAGTTAGACTGAGAAGTTAATCCACGTGATTGTAGATGCTCTGTCATTGCTACTGACAAATGTGATCTCGAAAGTAAAATACTATTTTAATTAATTTGTGCTATAGGTAAACAAACAAAATTTCAGAGAAAATACTGATAATGGAAATAGAAATGAAACATGAAAATCTTTTGAAATAAACTAAAAGTAAGGGGAGGGAGCCAATGTTCCTGATGATCTCTTTTGAGGGGCTGCGTTCCTCTGAAATCTGCATGCGAAATAGAAGACAGACATGGTACGCCCTCTCATGAATTATGACGGTTTGAGTGTGACAGAGATAGAGATAGATAGATAGATAGAAAGAGAGAGAGAGAGAAAGAGAGATATATATATATATATATATATATATGCACACCTGGGCGTTTATATATTAGGATATTATTATATATTATACATTAGGATCCTACTACGAGGCTGAAATACAGCAAAAGTAAACGTACTTTTAAAGAAAAATATAGGTAATCCAAACTAATGAATTAAAAATTAACACGATGAAATAAATTACACTATCACCGTTGTAGCTTCTTGTTGCTCCAGTCAGTGGCTTGTTGGTAAGTTGTGCGATAGCGGATCAATAGGTGCAGGGTTCAAATCCAGTGTTCTCTCCGTCATTGACAAACTATCGAGCAGGAAACTGACGTCAAACTTGGCTTTGGATTTTTCTACGGAGGCCCTACCCAGCTGGTTAGTGAAAGGCTTCATAACATATTCTCTCTCTTCTCTCTCTTAGTGCACTGCCTACTGGCAGATCCATGGTATTTACCGCCTCCAATCATCTCTATCTTCCATTTTCTTCTTTATATCTGCCTACGAGTGGATCTTTAAATCATCTTACATTCCTTTGATATACCATTATTCTTGGGGGGATTCTGCTTATGACGTAATTGGCCCCCTATGCCTTCCTCAGCTTCGTCTAACATTTACTGGGCAGGGGCGCAAGTTCCTAATAAAACAATCCCATTTACCCTTACGTTAAGCTTCGTAACATAATATTACAGTATTATAACATTATAATAGTGTACTTTTACACGTCTGCCTAGCTGACATTTAAGTCGAAGCAGGTTCGCCTGTATGTTAATAATATTATTGTGACATTACAGGAAGATCGCTGCTAATGAAGCAGCTGTAACACTATCGGTTGACTGCTTGCAGCCGGCAACCTTCTGACTGCCTTCCTGTTC